>NW_020769404.1:446074-480588 GCF_900518735.1 Pseudonaja textilis
GGCCTAAAAGGCCGGGTCCTAATTCAGCAGCATCTTCCTTCCTGCCAGTCCCAAAACGTCTCCGGCATGACACAGGTGAAGGTGCGTGAGAAACGGTGCCCCTTTGTGCCTTACCTTCTGCATTGGTTCTTCTGGGTCTCCTTCACAAGAGCCAGGTTGGCACCACCTGGATTAGCCTGAGTTTGGGCTCCAAATACAAGGAAGCATCAATGAATCCAAACAACAAACCAAGGCTTATCCCTAACCGAGATCAGCTGCTTGTGAAAATGCATCTGCCGAATATTTGAGTCTTGCTCAGGTGTGGTACACAACCTTGGCTAAGTTCAGCCCGAACAACCAGCTGAGCCCATAACTCCCCTCCCACAATCACCTTAAATCCCCAAAGACTCCAATTGTAGCTTGTCTTGGTGGCTTAAACCCAGTCACAGTATGCCCCCTTCTGTCAATGGCTGGCATTCCCAGGCTAAATGCAGACTTGCCTCTGAGCATCCACAGAGGGCTTTTTCTACCTGTCTTGGGCCACGATAGAAGAATGATAGGAGCAGGAAAAGAGTTGGCGCCAAACTCTTCGCCCATCAACACATCCTTGCACAAATGTTCTTAGTTCGTCCACAACCAGCATCCAGTGCCAAGGCTATTCCCTGGAGTCACCTGAGCATGTGCAGAGTACCTGTTCTTCATTGTCCAAAGCCAAAAAATCAACCTTGCTCAACCAAAGAAGGAAGCACCAGAGTTTGTCTGGGGCGTCTGTTGTTTAGAAGTTTAACTGGTTTCATTAAAAGCGGAAAAAGTTGCAACCTTGTAAAAATGATGCCGCCTACCTGTCAGATTTGTCAGCAGGTGTTATGCAATCCCAGAAAATGGGCTACTCCCCTTAATAAAATTGTGCTGTGGGACCCACCCGAATTGTTCTGCTCTGAGTTCATTTCAATCTTTAACCCAAGTTTATTAGTTGCATCCTCTTTGCCTTTCACATTCAAGGCCTACAAAAAAAAATGACATTCAATTTATTTCTGCTTTGGGGAGCCAAATCAACTCTTTTCTCCGAAATCCTGGGATTTTCTTCTGGGATCTCCATCTGTCCTGCCTTCTCAGCCTCCGAAGATAAGCATTAAAATTGCCCAGGACACATTATTGCCATTTGCAGCCTGAAAGAGCTAAATGTGCTTCCAAAAATCTCTTGAGTTTGTTTTTTTTAAAGCAAATAAAAAAAAAAATCCTAATCTCAGAGGGATTTTGTGTTAGTTTGTTATAGCCAGAAGAACAAAGTGTTTTGGGGGCGAGAAACTTACAGGAACTTTTAGAAACGGGTTTAGATACAACCATGATGCAAACCCAGCTGGATCAAATAGTTTTTACGGATTATGCTTGGTTGCGCAGTCAGCCAGATGTTCAGACTGGATTTGGCATTTTTGCCTACCTACTGAGCCCTTCCCGAGGACCTGGGAGAAGCCGTTGTGGCTGTTGGATGGTGTTAAAAGTCTCATCCCAGGATAGAAGCTTACCAAGTATAATTGCCATTTGCAATTGCCCGATGGTACATTTGTCTATGTTGATGGTGTTCCAGGTGTTTTTGGATTACATCCAAGGTGCCTGTTACTAACGGGACTATCTTTGCTTCCTTTTGCCCCAGCTGTTCTTCTTCCGTTTGCAGGTCTTTGTATTTTGTGATTTTCTCCAGTTCTAAGACCACACCTGGAATACCTGGTCGCCACATTGCAAAAAAAAATAAAATGTAAAGACTTTGGAAAGAGGGCCGAGAAGAGCAACGAAGATGATTAGGGAGGATAAAACCTGAAGAACAGTCACAGGAATTAGGGTCTGGCTAATCTAGTGAAAACAAGGGGCGACATGATAGCCGTGTTCCAGTATTTGAGGGGGTCAAACACTTTGTATCTTGTCCCAAAGAAGAGGGGGTCAAATTATTCTCCAAAGCATCAGAAGGCAAGACAAGAAACAATAGACAGAGGCTTATCAAGGAGAGAAGCAACCTAGAACCAAAGAAATTTTTTCCTGACAGTGAGAACACTAAATCATGGAATGGCTTGCCTTCAGAAGTTGTGGGCCTCAACATTGGAGGCTTTGAAGAAGAGACTGGACAGCCACTTGTCTGGAATGGTATAGACTAGAGTCTCCTGCTTGAGAAGCGGGTTGGACTAGAAGACCTCCAAGGTCCCTTCCAACTCTTCTGCTCATCCTGTTTCTCTTCTGTTATCCCTAGTACAGGTAGTCCTCAACTTATAACCTAACTGGAAAAATAGAAAGATTATCTGTTATCTGGATCAATTCCGACAGTCACCCCCACCCCAGTCACGTGAACACACTTTGGACACTCTGCAAAACAGCTGAAGTCACATAAGCAGGTTTTATAAGATTTTGCGGCTAAGTTAAAAGAGGTTAAGGGAACTGTGTCTGTCTCGTCTAACAACAGTAAGGATCAAGGGCGACATGAGAGCGGTCTTCCAATATTTGAGGGGCTGTCACAGCGAAGAGGGGATCAACTTATTTTGCAAAGCGCCAGAGGGCAGGACAAGAAACAAGGGATGGAAACTAAGCAAGGAGAGAAGCAACCTGGAATTGGGGATCAATTTCCTGACGGTGAAGACAATTGACCAGTGGAACAGCTGGCCATCATAGGTTGCCAACCCTGGAGGTTTTTAAGAAGAGGCTGGAAGCTGCTTGTCTGGAATGAAATCGGGTCGCTTCCAAGTTTGGTGTTCTGTATAAATGGAACCGTGGCTGTTTGTGAACCGTGAGGTTGTCTGCTATTGGATGGGCAAGACGAAGGTGTATAAAGCTAGGATTTGTGCATTGCACCTGATGCGTTAATAGTGGACACCTGCAACCAAGTCTCTATCCATCATACCTACCAGCCTATAATGAAATGGCAGCACGTATGGCCATAGCTGGCCGCAGCCCCGACCGATTAAGCTCGTTCAAATCCTGCCAATTACAGATCCCATCCCCACTAAAAAAAAGCCTTAGTGGGCCCATGCCAAAAATCCTGGGGAGGACACTGAGGCTGGTGGCACTAATTGGAGAATCCCACTAATTTACCATTTTAAAGTCCTCATGAGCTGCTGCTCTCTTCTCTTTGAACCTTGGACCTCTTGGGAACAAAAACTCTGGAAATAGTCAGAATCAGAGGGTACTTCCGAGCATGTCGAGGGTGCTTCTTCTCTTCCCACCCCTGCCGAAAATTTGAAGTGGGAACAAGATTCAGATATTTTCGGTTTCCTTATTCACGAATTTATAACCTGCCTTTGCTTCCTGGTTGTTTGCAAGGTCAGGTTGGCAAAGGATAGAACAAGAAAGTAATAATCTTATTATCCTCCGTTCACTGGATCATGTTGCTGTATGAAGCTTAAGCCTTAGAACTTGTCTTTCCGTCTTGTAGAAAAGGGTTTCTCAATTTTGGTCACTTTAAGGTGGGTGGACTTCAACTCCCAGAATTCCCCAGCTGAATTCTGGGAGTTGAAGTTCTCCTGTCTTAAAAGTGTTCAAGGTTGAGAAATGTCGGACCGACAGGTGGACAGGCCCAACCTCTACATTTGACTCCTGCCATCTCATGCAAAACCTGGGCAGCTTTTTATCGGCTAAGGAAAATCGTGAGAGCGCTCACGAGGAAGGGGCTATTTTTAGCTTCCTTTTCCCAAACGCAAAAGAACAGCTGTTGTGGCCTGTTTGCTCGAGGACGGGGGGTTAATGACAGAGAGATTATCCACTCCCTGCCAAATATTTTATTTTCCTTTTCAAGGGCCCAGTTTGACCCACTTCGCCAGCTCTGTTGACTTGGAAAGGACCAGGGGCGCCTCAAATCCACCTTGTCATTTGGCCCTGTCCAGATGTGTCTGACTCCAAATCTCAGCATTCCCCAGTCAGGGCCAGGACACTTAAGACCTCAAAAAGGTGCTTTAAAACTGAAGTTTATTTATCTAGCCTTTCTCAGCAACAGAAAATGGTAGCAAACAAAACAGGGCAAGCAATTAGATATGCTGTATATTTGGTATTTATTTCCTACTTTGCAAACTCTTCCATCTTGGAAGAGATTTCTAAAGCCGCCGAAGGCCAGACAAGGAATAATGGATGGAAACTGAAGAAGGAGAAATTCAACCTGGAAATAAAGAGAAACTTTCTGACAGGGAGAACAATCAACCCATGGAACAGAAGTTGCCCTCCGAAGCTGTGGGAGCTTCATCCCTGGAGGCTTCCAAGAAGAGACTGGACTGCCATTTGTCAGAAATGGTGTAGGGTCTTCCACCTGGGCAGGGGGTTGGACTAGATGACCTACAAGGTCCCTTCCAACTCTGATTATCTGTTATCTGTTATCTTCTTGATATTTAGGAGTGCAGTTTTAGAGAGAGAAAAAATGGTTCCAGGATGAATTATTTTCCTTTGCTTTTTTTTGCAGAAAAAACCCTGCTGTTGAGAGCTGCAGATTTCCAAATTAGAAGACACTTAGCAATCATACGAGGTCTATGAAATAAGTCTCTTCTGATCCGTTACCTGAGTCAAGAGTAGGTGATATTTTTTAAAAGAAATATTTTCATTAATAATTAAGAACCATATTTTATTCATTATTTCACTAATTATTATTATTCTTAGATGATAGACAGACAGTTATATAGAAGATGGATGCATAGATAATAGAGAATAGATACGTATGATAGAGATGATAGATACAAAGATGATACATAAATGATAGATAATAGAGATGATATAGATAATAGATTAGGTAGGTAGGTAGGTAGGTAGATATGGATGGAAGGAAGGAAAGGAAGGAAGGAAGGTTATAGGTGTAGCTATATAAATATATTGTTTTTGTTTTGCAAAAGTTATTTTGAACTCAAAGACATGGTTCCATGGCACATTCGAGTATAATATCCTGCTAATTAAGCTACGTATTATAAATGACTATTCAATGCACTTCAGCAGAATAGTAAAATATTTATTTATTAAATTTATAAGCCTCCCATCTCACCTAGAGGTGACTCTAGCTGGCTTAGATCTAATTAAAAGCAAGATAAAATCTAAAAATATTACAAGTATGTTGGTATTAGTATTTATATTAGCATTAGTGTTATATTTATAATAGAAACATTAGAATATAATACTCCATTAACATTAAGGCATCAAGCAAGTTTCTGTTTTTTGTTTTGCATTGGGAGGTTTTTCCTTCCCAACTTTCTTTTCAGCAAACTCATCTGTTCACTTCTGACTTGTGTGAATCTTGTCAAAAAAATCCTGACCAAGACTTCATGCACCCCTGCGTAAGCACCATATATTTCACCCATCATAAAGCCCCTGCTCTCCCGCGACAGACAGCAGGCTAATAAAACCCCACCGTTCAGTTATTCATGGACACCGCCACCCCATCCAGGGCTAACTTGGGAATTTGCTCGATTGACTTCGCCTGGCTTCCCGAGGCTGGCGGGCTCCGTTCCACTTGAAAAACCTGCTGAGTTTTTAATAAAACTCTCGCAGCTGGAATGCAATCTCCAGTTCCTAATTAAAAGAGCAAACCGACTTTCCGAGAAGGGGCTCTCTCGTGGACGCAGCTCAAGAGCGAGAAATTTTGCTGGAGGGTGTTTAAAAAAAAAAGCACCCAGTTTTTGCTGGAGATTTTATTTTGCGTTCCTCTTTGGGAATTGGTTGCAGGTAGTTCTCGACTTATGACCATAATTGAGCCCATTTTTTTTTGAGGGTTGTTTAGTGAGCTTTGCCCCATTTTACAACCTCCCTTGCCACAGTTGTTAAGTGAATCGCCACGATTATTTAGTAACAAGCTCTACAGAGAATCATTAAAACAGCCCAGAATATCACTGGGCTCCAGCTACCAGCCCTGGACAACATCTTTGCATATTACTGTTTAAGGAAATTGCACAACATTCTCAGAGACTCTTCCCATCCTGCTCACAATCTTTGTGAACTGTGGCCTTCTGGCAGAAGATTCAGAACAATTAAAACTCGGACCAGACGTTTTCTGAACAGTTTTTATCCCAGAGCTATAATTGCACTTAACAATGAACTTAAGGACCACCATCATCTTACTTGGTCTGTTGTGTGGATGCTTGTGTGTTTTTAGGGGTCAGGAAATTTTGGCGGGTGGGGAGGTGGGTGTTGGGGATTGTCGTGTGTACGTGTGTGTTAGGTCTGGTCTTTGGGTGTTATGTGAATTTTGTTATATGTGTATACTGTGTATATTCGTACAATGACAATAAAGAATTCAATTTATTTAAATGAATCTGGCTTCCCAATTGACTTTGCTGGTAAGATGGTTGCAAAAGGGGAATCGTGACCCCAGGATATTGCAACCGTCATAAATACCTGCCAGTTGCCAAGCGTCCAAACTTTGACCACGTGACCATGGGGATGCTGCAATGGTTGTGTGAAAAATGGTCATGAGTCATTTTCCAGTGCCCTAGTAACGGATCATTAAATGAAAGATTGCACATTGAGATGTCCCTCCCACCGTCTCCTCCAAAACTCCTGGAGGGCCTCGTTATCCCCTCCTTGGAGACCCCACACCACTGTAGACCAGGCCTTTGAGTAGATTGTCCTCCAGCTCTGCACAGCTGAACAGAAGGGAACAGGTTAAAAGAACTGGAAGGGACCCTGGAGGTCATCTGAGGACCCAGATTCTTGGGGGCAAGAGGCTGGCTCTGTAAACCACTTAGAGAGGGCTTGCATTGGCCACCAGGGGGCACCAAACAACCAGTTTTATCCTTCCTGGGAATCAACCAAACATACATAGCCAGATGTTATACGGGTCGTCCTCGACTTACGACCACAATTGAGCTCAACATTTCTGTTGTTAAGCGAAACATTTGTAAAGTGAGCTTTGGCCCTTTTATGACCTCTCTTGCCACATTTCTTAAGTGAATCACTGCAGTGGATAAGTTAGCAGCCCAGTGGGTAAATGAATCTGGCTTTGTTTATCAGAAGGCATATTACTGATTTTTTTTTTTACTTTTATCTCAGGCACGAAGCTAACGGTAGGACTACATTTCCACCAACGGTGTGCTCAAATTCCTTGTGCGGTATTTTTTCTCCCAGATGACAGCAGCTTCTGCCTACCCCAATCCTTCCATTTCCCCCCCACCTGTTTACATTGCATAAAATGGAAATTCCCCCAGAATGGGAAAAGTCGAAGCCTCAGCTTGGCTCCCTTTTTAGCGCGAGTTCATTTATTTTTAATTAATCTTTTAATGAGCACTTAAATGCTCTTTACACAATATTCATAAATATTTTAGCCTAGTTTATATGGCGTATATATGTGTCATGAAAATATTAACAAAATGCCACCTAGGCCAAGGGCAGAAAGACGTAAAACTGCTTTTTGGGATCAATTACAGGTGGAAAAATTTTGAGCCATGCATTGAAGGGTGTCAATGAAGAAACCTGATGGATTCTTTCCTTCTTAGCTTCTCATCTCCTCCGTGCCGTTTTAGCACCGAGGCCTCTTTGAGCTCACCGTTATTTCCAAAGGAAAGTTAGAGAAGCATTTTCACTCTAATTGAAAGACCAATTTAAAAAGCAACAGGAAACACAGGCTGATGGGCAAATGATGCCCCGTAGGGAAGTAAAAGCCATTTTTACCATGTCCCTAAAGATTTTTTTGCTGCTGTTGTCGATTGTGGCGACATCACCCTCACTGAACAAAAGTAAAATCTCTGTGAAATATAGGTGGTCCTCAACTTATAACTGTTCATATAGCGACCGTTTAAAGCTACAACGGCACTGAAAAAAGTGACTGATGACTGTAACAACAGGAGCAGCACCCCGTGTTTTACATTGGGATGCTTGAGATTCACTTAACAACCGGGTCACTGACTTATCAAGTGCAGTGATTCACTTAACAACAAGAGGCAAGAAAAATCGTAAAACGGGTCAAAACTCACTTAACAAATGCCTCACTTAACAACAGAAATGTGGGGTTCAATTGTGGTCGTCAATCAAGGACTACCTGTCATTAACAATATAAAAATATAAGGTTTTTTTAAAAAAGAAACATGGTTTTATAACATTTTGAAGTCATATTATATAAATGAGTGTTTCTTTGACCTTCCTCCCTATAAAGCACAGATCAGAAAACGCTGGACTACAGTTCCCAATATCCCCTGCCGACTGCTATAGTGCTGAGTGCATTCCCTTCCTTAATGGACTTCCTTGGGGGGGGAAAAACCCCGTCTTACATCACTCTTTGGACAGTGTTGATTTGATTTAATCTAGGGAAAAGAAGGGCTAGGAGAGGCATAATAGCAGTATCCCAATATTTGAGGGGCCCCTATAAAGAGGAGGGAGGCCAACCTATTCTCTGAAGTACCTAAAGGCAGGACAAGAATTAACTACTAATTAGGAAACTAATCAAGGAGAGAAGCAACCGAGAACTAAGGAGAACTAGTCTGATCGTGAGAACAATTAACCAGTGGAATGTCTTGTCTCCAAAAGTTGTGGGGGCTCCAATCTCTGGAGGGTTTTGAGAAGAGACTGGACAACCATTTGTCTGAAATGATATAAGGTCTCCTGCTTGAGCAAGGGGCAGGACTAGAAGACCTCCAAGGTCCCCTCCAGCTCTGTTACTCTGATTTGCAACCTCCAAATGTTTCGGGACACGCAGCCCCATATCTCTCTGGTGCAACAGAACCACAGCTAAAGGTGGCTGCAAACTTTGCAATCCGCTTGATGGGCAAGGAATTGGCTGCAACTCAAAACAGGCCTTTTTAGTTTTTGAAAAAGCTGACATCCCACCCCATCGCTCCCCAACGCTGCCTTTGTTTTCAGAGCAAGACACCTTTGAAAATTAAGCAATGTGTTGTTGTTGTTGTTGTTTTAAAAAACAAACCTTGCAGGGGGAAAAAAAAGAGGTTCCAGCAGTCAAGAATGTTTTAAAAGCTTTATTTGTAATTTCCCTTTTTGCTTCTATCTTCCGGTTTGCAAACCCCTTTCCTCATTTCACAATGACCGGAAGGATTGTGTTGTTGTTGTTTTTTTTGCTGAGCTGAACACCCAACTCTCCTTCCCCTGCTGGGCTTTTCTCTTTTGAAGACCCTCCGCCTTCAAAAGCTGAAAAAGAAGCTTTTTCTCACGCTAGGAAGGGAAGGAAGCACAGGAGAAATACAAAGGAAAGGGGGGGGGGGGGGATTTAAAAAAAAAAACATACCGAGGGGAGGGGGGCTAGGAAGGTGAGGGGTTCTTCCTAACACATCCCCCCCTCGGTGACACGTTGGGGGCTTGGCCGAGATGGAGAACTGTGTTGCATCCGAGCCCCCCCCCAGTTTCTGGGGGTAACAGGGCAGGAGGACAGAGGGTGGCGGGTGCTCATTCCCGAGGCTCATCGGGGGCAGGGATCTTTTGGCGGGTGGGCTCGACCCCCCAGATCTCACGGGCGTACTGGGCGATGGTGCGGTCGCTCGAGAACTTTCCGGAAGTCCCAATGTTCCGGATCACCATCTTCGTCCACTCCTTGGTGTTCTGCGGAAGGCCGGCAACAGAAGAATTGAGAGACGGAAGGAAAATGGTTTTCCTCTATTTTAAAATACATTTTTATGAGACGTTTTACAAACAGCATAAATTCCAACACACACTAAGAGAGAGAGAGGGAAGGAAAGAAAAGAACAGAAGGAAGGAAGGCAACTGAGAGAATGAAGGAGAAGAAAGAGAAAGCAGGAAGGAAAGAAAGGAACGAAAGAAAAGAGGAAAGAAGGAAGGAAGGAAGACGAGAGAAGGAAGGAGAGAAAGAAGAGAAAAAAAAGAAAGGAAAACTTCCATTTCCATTGTAGCAAATATAAGTACCATCGTGACTTATGGCTGTGTTGGGCAGGATTCATCACAATCGTAAGTCACATCACAAACAATCAAAACTATTAAAGCCATTAAAAATCATCATGGACGAGAATGTAATCAATTTACTAAAAAATATGGCCCTTTATCCAATGCACTTATTACAGATTTGCACTTGCAGTCTCTTTAGAAAGGGGTCCCACAGTTTGAAAGAAAATGTTAAAATGATGGATAAAAGACTGAAAAATGGAGGAAGATCCTGGGAAGAAGATTTTTCATCCTTACATTTTAGCATCCGTTCCCCTCTTTGTTAGACTAGACATCCCCAGTTCCTGCAACCGTTAACAAAATGTTTTAGCCTCCAGCCGCCTTTATCTTTAGTGCTCTTCTCTGAACTCTTTCCAGAATATTTTCTCAGCTTCTTTTTTGTGTCATGGTGACGAGAACTGGATGCAAAATTTAATTTTAATTAACTGGATTCACTAAATGCAAAATTTAACAAAGTTACACTTCTCTCTACTAGGCTTAGCTAGATAGTAGTTAATATGACTTACGGGTCTTTTTGACATCCCTTGACTGAAATCGGCACTAATCCTGCAATTTGGCAAAGATAGGGTCCCCTCCAGAGCAAACTCACCTTATAAAGGGCGCTGACCTTTTCTTGACATTTAATGTAAGCTTCGTAGTCGGCAAAAACTTTAAACCTGTACCAAGAAAAAGGGTGATTACTGGAAAGCCCAGTATGATGACCCAAAGGGGCGTGGCACAAAAGCAACATAATCACAAAAATAGGTAAAGTCCTTTTAATTCCTCCAACTCCAATGTCCAGTTATCATCGGCTGGAGAAAAAACTCTCCCAAGAACAGTCTTTAAGGGGAACAAACTCTGTCCGAACCCAAAGTACATATAAATTATAAAAAAAACAACCAACACAAACCAGCTGCAGCAATTAACGAGACAGGGCAGGATAAGGAATTCAAACTTCCAAAAGATAGTGAAACACACACAGTTGGGAGGATGCCAGAACCCAGATAAGACTTGACAAATCAAAATAGTTCATGCTTTGCTTCCAGCAAGGAACTGTGCGCAAACACCCTCTTTATCCTGTTTTCCCAGCTGCAGCTAATTAAGGGAATCAGGGCCTTTTTCTCCCCTGTAACCCATGTTGCTCCCTTCTCTGTTCCTCCCTGTGTGCCCTAGGATGAAGAGGAGGTGGGCCGGAGTCTTCCTCTGAATGCCCATCCGGCCTGTGCCCTTCTCCAGTTTCCTCCACAGCGACTGGAGCCACACTCCCACTCCCTATCAGCTGTTCCATCTCTCCCTCAGAATCGGATTCCAACAGGACCATGACACCCAGTTTTCTCATTAAGATGTTGGGGGCAGGAGTGGGGCCTTTAAGGTCATCCAATCCCACCCCTTGATCCAGATTAAAGCACCCCTGACTGATGGCTGTCTAGCCTCTACCTCTGTGTTTCTCAACCTTAACCACTGCTAAGACAAGCAGACTTCAACTCCCAGAATTCCCCAGCCAGAGTTGAAGTCCAGTTGCTAAGGGTGAGAAACACAGAGCTAGCTCGTTGTTCACTGTCAATTTCGTTGCTGTTGTTTTTAACATTTGGAGTGAACTTGCACAGGAACAATTTCAGGCTGCTGTTTTGTCTCTTGCATGGATGAAGATGGAAGAAGGCCTTGGATTCCCAGCAAAATTTAAGAAAGTGGGGAAAATATTATCATGATTTGAAAAGGTGGGATTCTGAAGCTTCGCTTTAAGCTGCCCCCTGCTGGACACCCAGCCCAATGGCAGAAAAAAGTTGATAACTATCATGCAAACATAATAAATATGAATATTCAATAAACATTTATTTACAAAATATAAATATAACAAGAATATATTTATATTTTGTAAATAAATGTTTATTTACAAAATATGAAAACATACATATTTATTATATGAATATATATGTAATAAACGTTTAGCATATAATATATATGCATAATATATGCATTACATACTTCTGTATAGCATGGCAACCATTTATTGTGGTAACACTCATACTATATTTTAACTTTTTTTGTTGTATTTTTGGGTTAACTTTTTTAAGCGCTTGGTTTTTAATAATACATGTATCATTTTCTTTTGTTCCTTTTGGGTTTTTTTCTTCTTTTATCTGTTGCTAACAGAATAACAGAGTTGAAAGGCACCCTGAGGTCTTCTAGACCAACCGCTTGTTCAGGCAGGAGACTCTATACCAAATGACTGACCAATTTTTGTTCTTCTTTCAAAAGCAATAACAAATATGTTAAAAACAAAGGTTTTGAGAAACGCTGTCATAAGGGAAAAGGAACCTGCCCGGGCTCGCTCTCACCGGTCGTGGTACATGAGCATGTTAACGATGTCCTTAAAGAGATCCGGCTGCTTGGGTGAGAAGAAGCCGCTGCTCAGCTGGTCTATGGCTTGCTTCAGTTCAGGGATGTGGTCATAATAATCCTTGGCGCAGTAGCTGTGGGGAAAAACAGGGTTGATTTAGTCCAAAGTAATCGTCCTGCACACTTGGGCAGCCTCAAGCGTGCTGCCCTCCTTAGTGCCCCTTGACAAATGAAATCAGAGGAAAAAAAACTTTTTAAAAACAGGCCCATTTTACCAGCTCTTTTTTGGGGGCGGGGGGGAACCAATCTGATCCCCCCAGTGTTTCTCAGTGTTTATACTGGTGGCAGTTCCCATCATCCTTTCACAGGCATGGCTGCTGGGAATGATGAAAGCTGCAATCCATCACTTCTGCTGGCACACCTGGATTCGGCTGTATATTTCACAGCAGCTTTTGAAGTTTATGATGACCAAGGGCTGCGTGTTCTTGGGACCGATTCCCTTCGGAAGGCAGCTGGGAGTGAACGTTGAAAAAATGGCACTCAGCTTTTTCTAAAGTGCTGGGCACGTTTTATGGCAGGGGGTCTCCAACCTTGGAGATTTAAGACCTGAGGACTTCAACTCCCAGAATTCCCCAGCCAGCCATGCGTCTCCCAACAAGCACAGCCAATGGGGGAAGCCAGATACACCTAACAAATGCTTAACAGCTACAGTGATTCACTTAAGATCAGTGGCAAAACGGATTGTAAAACTGGGTGCGACTCATTTAACAACACCCTTGCTTAGCAGTGGAAAGTCTGGTCCCAATTGTGGTCATAAGTCAAGGACTTCTTGTATATAGGCTGTAAACTCCACAAAATGCACTATGTCCGTGTCCTAATGCTGTCTTATGAGTCCTCTTAATATCTTTTTCTGCTTTATAACGTGTTTATTAGTGTTGCATATCAGTGATTGCATGACGTTTGTAGAAGCCATAGGCTAAATAAATAAACAAAGTATCCTGGTGCCCATTTTAGCCTTGCCCAGCCAGTTAAGACTCATAAAATCCTAAGGCTGGAAGGGACCGTTAGAGGTCTTCTAGCCCAACCCCCTGCTCAGCCTTCCCCTGCCCTGACCCCCCTCTGGCACGTACCCTTTCTTGTCCAACTCCTCCACATCCTCCACGCGCATGCCAAAAATGAACAGGTTTTGCTCTCCGGCTTCCTCTGCCATCTCCACGTTGGCGCCATCCATGGTACCAATGGTCAGAGCCCCATTCAGCATAAATTTCATGTTCCCGGTTCCCGAAGCTTCGGTGCCGGCTGTTGAGATCTGCTCCGAAAGATCAGCTGCAGGGATCACTGCACAAGGAAAGAAGAAGAGCCGGTGTAAATCAGCTCTTGGGAGTCCAGTTGGACCATCTAGAAAGTGTCCCAAAAGTGCTTTTTCAAAAGGCAACTGGACTTCGTTTTCCCTTAAGGACTTTTCACTTCTCATCCAAGAAGCTTCTTCAGTTCTGACTGAATAGTGAAGGATGGAAGGATTTACATTCCTTTCAGTCCTCTGGTCGTTAGTACTCTTTCTGAGAGTCGTTGAGGCCACTTGGAGGTTTATCTGTGCCCTCAGGAATCTCCTTGGAGCTGCTGAAAGTTGTAAATACACTGAACACACTCAAATCCCTTTCAGCAGTTCCAAGTAGGTTCCCCACCCCCATTTGCACTATTCAGGTGACCCTGAGCGCACAGATAAGCCCCCAAGTGGCCTCAGCAACTCTCAAAATGAGAGCTAACAACCAGATGACTGGTTTGACACTGTGGGGTGCAAAGAAGCATCCCCTGACAATCCACGCCAGGAGATCCCAGCCAAAGGCAGGTCCAGCAAGCGAGACGTACCCTTTTCAGCCAGGGAGACTCGGTAGTTTTCCAAGAAGATCACCTTCAGCCGGTCACCAATGATGGGATCGTGGTTGACGATGTCTCCGATGGCGGTAACAAGCTTGATGATCATTTTGGCCATGTGGTAGCCAGGAGCCGCCTGCAGGGATAAGAAGGGGCTTTAGCCTCCCTTTAGGGACCCCTACGAAGAGTCTGCGAGGAAATGCCAGGGCATCCCTAGGTAAAAGGGCATGCAGGTGATCAGGGCCGCCTGACCCAAAGCCAATCCAAAATGCTATATTTAATTCATCCTTTTCTTCAAAAAATATATGTGCTTCTTTTATGTTCTAATATGTTTTACAAGAAGTAATGGCTGGAAGGTCGTTAAAGAGAGGTTTATTTATTTTTATTTGATTTGTCAATCGCTTACAAGATAACGGGTATAAGTATAAACATAGTTATGAATACATGAGATGGATACATAGAAGAAAAATAAAAGAAACAATAGGACAGGGACGGTAGGCACGTTGGTAGCTAGAACTACGGAGGAATTTCCCAATGACACGTGAGAATGACATCACTGGAGGTTTTTAAGAAGAGACTGGACAGCCACTTATCTGGAATAGTATGGGATTCTCCTGCTTGGGCAAGGGGTTGGACTAGAAGACCTCCAAGGTCCCTCCAAGCCCTGTGATTCTACGATTTGAAAGCCAACAGATGCCAAGAGACCAAGCGGATATTTGCTCCATATCCCGTCATCACGCCTCTGCCTCGAGTATCCCAATTCCCATCTTCCCCAACCCCGCCCTCGGCTTTCCACGCTCACCTTGCCTCCAATCATGACCGTCCGTGGCACAAAGTGCTTGTTAGGTTCTCTCTTGATTCCTGGGGAGGGAAGGTGGAAGAACAGTCCAGTGTCAGACGAGAGACAAAAAAACGGCTTCTCTTTTGGTTTCCGG
This sequence comes from Pseudonaja textilis, assembly GCF_900518735.1. Next base: position 461,035 of record NW_020769404.1, read on the forward strand.
CCTCTCCCTGGAAATCCTTTCAAAGGCAGGATTCGCACAACCAACTTAGCCAGAAGTCCTGCATCCCCCCCGCACTCGGGCTTCATGCAACACACGGAACCACGAACTCATTACTTTGCTACTTCTGAAGAAGGAGCGGTTTGGTGCAATGAGGAAGGGCGCTGGCTAGAAACTGGGCGAGGGTGAGTTCTAGTTCTCCCTTAGGCATGAAAGCCAGCCGAGGCAGTAGCTCTCCATCACTGTTTTGTGGTGGGAAAAGAAGGGGAGGGGGCTTGAACGGGAATATAAAATAAAATCAAGGCGGGATATAGATCTGACAACGATGAAATAATCAATTAACCACCCTTAGCTGAGCTGGCACAGTTCAGATAATTTGCAACACTGAAAGGAGCTGAGCTGATAAGGTGCACTTGGTTATTTGGGGATGGATGGATAGAGAGAGAGGAAGAGAAGAAAGGGAGGAAGAAAGGGAGGAAGGAGAGAAAAGAGGAGAAAGGAAGACGAGGGAGGGCAGGAGGAAGGAAGGAAAAGAAAGGAAGTTTCTGAATTTCACTTGGAGAAGGCCACACCCCACCCCAGCCAAAGCAAGGACGGGGGAGAATCCCGAAGAAAGGGGGCTTCGTCATTCCTCCCCCCCCCATATCTGGCTGCCCCACAGACGCAGCCGGAGGCCGGCACTCACGGTTGTAGAGGGTGATGACATGCAGGCAATTGAGCAGCTGCCTCTTGTACTCGTGGATCCGCTTCACCTGCACGTCGAAAAGGGAGTTGGGGTTGATCTTGACCTTGTATTCCTTCTCCAGGTAGGCGGAAAACTTCAACTTGTTCTCCTAAAACCGGGTTTGGGGGGTGGGGGGGGTGGGGGAAAGGGAGATTAAGCAGGATGAAGATGAAAAAGCCAGGCAGCTTGGTGGGGAAACGGCGGGGGCAGCCAAGGAAAACAGCCGCAATAGTATACAGGTCGTCCTCGACTTAACAGCAGTTCGTTTAGTGACCCTTTGAAGTTACAAAGCACTGGAAAAAGTGACTTAGGATTGTTTTTCACACTTAATCATTTCAGCATCCTTGTGGTCACGTAATAAAAATTCAGACACTTGGCCACTGACTCATATTTATGACGGTCGCAATGTCCCATGGTCCCACAATCCCCTTTTGCGACCTTCTGACAAGCGGAATCAATGGTGAAATCACTCAACAACCGTGTTGCTAATTTAAATTAAGTGACTCACTTAACAAAGGTGTCCAGAAAAGTCATAAAATGCAACAAAACAAACAAAAGTCTCTCGCTTAGCAACCTCCATTTTGGGGCTCCATTGTGGTTGCAAGCCGAGGACGATCTGTATTTGGGCCCAGCCTGGCCAAAATCACCTCCCCATCCTCCTCACCTGTTTGACTTTGGCCACATCCCGGATAAAACTTTCGTCATCCACAAAATTGAGAAGTTTCCTCAGCTGATCCAGATCAGCGATATAGTCTTCTCCAATGCGCTAGTGAGGAAGTTACAAAAAGCAAAGTCAGCGCTGTGGCCGAGGGATTTCAGGCCGGTCTTTAATGGCAGAGATCTCCGACCTCCAGTCCATGGACCGGCCCCGGACCAAGGCATGACAGAAACCCGTCTGCACAAACAAGCAAAGCTCCATCTTTGGGATGCAGGCAGCCCACGAAACCGCATCCCCTCTGCTCCGCGGAAAAACCTCTCTCCACGGAACCTGGTGCCCCAAAAGTTGGGCTGCCTCTGTTCAGTGGTATTCCAGCCCCCAAAGGCCCCAATTTTAACCACATTCTACCTAAAAAAAAAACCTTACTTATTTTTAAATCAGTAGAATGGAGTTCATTAAATGGCTCGTGCGAGATGCTGTCATCAGGGCAGGGGGTTATTTTATTATATTAATTATATGACTCTTCTTTTATTAGTTTTATTGTCTTTACATGAGGTTTTATATTCTGTAAGCTGCCTTGAGTCGCCATGTATGAATAGGTGGCAATATAAAGTCTGTCTGTCTATCTATCTATCTATCTATCTATCTATCTATCTATCTATCTATCTATCTATCCATCCATCCATCTATCTATCTCTATCTCTATCTATCTATCATCTATCTATCTATCTATCTATTTCTATATCTATTTATATCTATCATCTATCTATCTATCTATCTATCTATCTATCTATCTATCTATCTATCTATCTCTATATCTATCATCTATCTATCTATCTATCATCTATCTATCTATCTATCTATCTATCTATCTATCTATCTATCTCTATATCTATCTCTATCTATCTATCTATCTATCTATCTATCTATCTATCTATCTATCTATCTATCTATCTATCTCTATATCTATCTATATCTATCTATCTATCTATCTAAGCATTTTAAAAAAATGAAAATCCCCTCATTGCTCCTGCAGGAATATTTCAGCTTCTACATACGATTCCTTTCCCTGCAGGCATTATTGAATACCCAGGACAGTCAGAAATCAAAACCAACGACTAAAAATGCCTCTAAGCATGGGCAGAGTGGTTTTTTCCCCCCTACCACGCAAGACTAAAACTGTCCTTTTGGGAAACAAAATGAAACAGGAGTCCCACTGCATGGATTCAGTGAGAACGATTAACCAGTGGAACGGCTGGCCTCTGGAAGTTGTGAGTGCTCCATCACTGGAGGTTTTCAAAAATAGACTGGGCAGCCATTTTGTACAGAATGGTATAGGGTTTCTTGCTTGAGCAGGGGGTTGGGCTAGAAGACCTCAAGGTCCCTTCCAACCCTGTTACTCTGTTAACTATCCTTCTGTTAAAATATTTGGGAGTCGCTAAGCAGCAACCATTTGATGCAAATTTCAAGAGTCAACAGAAGAGAGGAAAACCCTGGCTTCACACCATCTGCTAAGCCATGCTTTTATAACCACTCTTCACTAAATAAACCACAATGGACTGGCTGAACTATAAACCATGATTGACATTATACAATCATCTGTTACAGACAAGACCCTAACTCCAAATGCAATGAACTTGGCTTAGCATCTCAGCATCTTAAAGAGAGTTTATACATTTAATTTGTTTTGATTTAAACAAAATCGTTTACTTAATCACTTGTTTTGATTTAAACCCCTATGAAATCAATCTAATTCAACTTATTGTTGTTAACCGCCTGCCGTTTAGAGAAAGAAAAAAAATAGGATGGGAAATTAATGGCCAGAACAGATATTTGGGGGAAGGGCATAGAAAATCTTCTGCAGATAAATACTTTAGCAGCTAAGATATTCGTGTTTAACGCCTGCTTGATCCCAGGACACTCTGGGTAATTTTGGGCTAATCACTTTCTCTCAATCCAGCTGCCTGGACTTCAGCCACTTCAAGAAAAAGCAAGCTATAAATAAACAGATCAATATTAGGAAAAAACGCCAAAGGGAAAGGAAGTGGCTGTTTTCATGAATTTTTTTTTAAAGGAAATCTATTAAAAACCAGAGCAGCAAATGGCTATTAAGGCAGGTCGTAAAAAAAACAATGTATATCGATCCGTCCACCTTTACCTTCCATCACTTCCAGGCTAAAAACCTCCATAAATTTGCCAGCAAAGAATATTTTGGGGATGAGCTAAGAATGGATCGCGACAGAGATGGGGTGTCATTATCAGGCTCACCTCAGCTATGACCTCAGCCAGCCCAGGGTTGCATAAAACCAGCCACCGACGGGGCGTGATGCCATTGGTTTTGTTCTGAAACTTGTGCGGTTCGAATTCGTAGAAATCTTTAAATCTGAGGGAAAGAGTAGCAATAATAAGAGAGGCAGGAAGAACTCTTTCCATCTGGCAACGGGACAAGCAAAGGCGAAAAAAGAAGAAAAAATAAAAAATTTCTTTCGGAAGAAGGCAAAGAATTACCCTTTATAGGGGTGCATTTGGGTTTTATGCATATCTTAATGCAGTTCACATTTTCCCAAATTTGACTTTGATCTCATCTGTACTCCAGGATCCTCCTCTTATCCTTAAATGAAGTCTTAAATCAGAATCTTCATCTTAACCATAGTTAGCTAGGATCCTCATTGTAATCCTAGCTAAAATCTTGCTTAGAATATTTTTCTTCAATTATAGAGTTAGCCAGGATCCTGATCTCAACCTTCATTAAAATCTTAATTAGAATTTTTATCCTCAGCTATAGTGTTAGCCATCTAATAGTTACGACCATTTTTCACACTTATGTGAATGACCATTGCAGCATCCCCGTGGTCACATGATCAAAATTAAAACGCTTGGCAACTGACTCAAATTTATAACGGTTGCCATGTCCCGGGGTCATGTGATCCCCTTCTGTGACCTTCTGACAAACAACCGGGAACCCAGATTCACTTAACAACTGTGTTATTAACTTAGCAACTGCAGTGATTCACTTAACAACTGTGGCAAGAAAAGTCATAAATCGGGGCAAAACTCCCTTTAACAACTGTCTCACTTAGCAGTATACATTTTAGGCTCAACTGTGGTCGTAAGTTGAGGACAACCTATATTAACAGCAGTTGCACAGTCATGCGATCAAAATTCAGACCCTCGGCCTGTATTTATGACGGTTGCCATGGGATCTGCTTTTGGGACCCTCTGACAAGCAAAGCCCACAGGGAAGCCAAATTCACTTAATGACCATGTTACTAGCTCAACGACTGCAGTGATTTACTGAACAACTGTGTTGAGAAGGACAAAACTCAACAACTGTCTTGTTGAAGAATGGAAATTTTGGCTTCAGTTGGACCTAAGCCAAGGACCGTCTGCGTTCCAGTTTCAAGAGAGGACAGCTAACAGCCGACCACCTTTTCGTTCCTCCTTTTGGTTGTATTTTTGGGGGCTGCACAACCCTTCTTTTGCACAAGAGAGTCCGTTGTGCCTGGTTTTGACAAAGGTCCTGTTCCGATCTAGGCTTCCCCAAAAAGCACTAAGGAGACTCTTTGTCCTGGCAAAACCCCTTTTATTAAACGAAGGTGAATTTCTTGCATCCACCTTCAGTCAAAGGCCTGGCAAACAGTCTTTCAAGGGTCTAATGAGGAGCACAGGCTTTATCTAGCCTGGAGAGCTGCCAAGTAAATGTTTCCAAACGCAGTGCTGACAAGGAAGGGCTCGGCAGAGATCGTCACACTGCTGCAAGGAACAAGTTGTTTCCTGCAAAAGCCCCCTCCCTTTTTGCTCCTCTTTTCATCCCTATGGGAGGGGCCATTCACCATCCACCTGTGGCCTTACTCCCCCGTCGACACTTAGTCCGTGGATGTTCTTTCCTTTTGTCAGCTCTGCTCATGGGCAGGCTGGGAACCTTCTCCAACTGCTCCCCCGCCTCACTGGTGTCCAAGCCCAAAGGCAGCTGACGACTGCCAGCCTGCCCTGGGCCCATCCCTGCCTCTGATGCAGAGCCCTCGTCCGAGCCTTCCTCAGCCTCCAGGCCCGGCCCAGGTTCCTTCCCAACCTCCTCACTGTCCGACTCTGCCGCCAGCTCCGCTAGCCACCAGCAGGCCACAACAGATCCAGTTTGCTCTCCTCTTGTTTGTCCCTGATTGTGGGAGAAATTCCCTCCCCCCCCTCCCCCCAGCTGTGAGACTCCAGATACCTACACAGTGGCCTTCAGGATCTCAGAGTGGATCCAGGCAACTCCGTTGACCGCATGGGAGCCCACGATGCAGAGATGCGCCATGTTGATCCGTTTGACGCTTCCTTCTTCCACCAGGGACATGCGGCGCAGCCGGTCGAGGTCTCCCGGGAAGGTGGCGTAGACTTTCTGCAGAAGACGCCCCCAAAAACAGGCTGTTAGGACACTCGTCGCAAACGAGCGGATTCACGCATAGCCCTGGGGAAGCTTTGCACAACAGTGGAGTTAAGACTGTTGTGGGAATGCAGCCTTGACGCTTGGAAACAGCTGGAGAACACGAGGTCTCCTTGAGGGACTTAGAGAGATGCAGGAGAAGGAAGAGATCAGAAAACCAGCTGGAATGGAGTAGCTGGACAGTGGGTTTGGTTGGACAGCTGTGCCCTTAGAACATAGAATAGAGTGGGAAGGGACCTTGAAGGTCGCCTAGTCCAACCCCCTGCTGGAACAGGAGATCCTATAACGTTTCAGACAAATGGCTGTTCAACCTCTTCTTAAAAATAACTGATGATGGAACTTCGGAAGGCAAACTATTAGTTGTTAGAAATGTCTCCTTAATTCTAGGTTGCTTCTCTCCTTGGTTGGTTAGTTTTCTTATCTTGCTTTCTGGTGCTTTGGAAAATAAGTTGACCTCTTTATGGCAGCCCCTCAGATATTGGAAGACTGCCATCATATCCCCCCTAGACATGCCCGATTCCTGTAACCATTCTTTGTATGTTTTAAGAGGCGTGGTGGCAGTGGTTAGAATACAGTACTGCAGGCTACTTCTGCTGACTGCCGACTGCCAGAAGTTCAATCCTGACCAGCTCAAGGTTGACTCAGCCTTCCGTCCTTCTGAGATGGGTAAAATGAGGAGCCAGATTGTCGGGGGTAAGAGGCTGACTCTGTAAACCACTTAGGGAGGGCCTTACAAGCATTGTGAAGCGGTATATAAGTCTAAGGGCTATGGCTATTGTCCTTCCTTCCTTCCTTCCTTCCTTCCTTCCTGTTAGACTGCAGTATTGCAGGCTAACTCTGCCCAATGCCAGGAGTTCAATCCCGACCAGCTCAAGGTTGACTCAGCCTTCTGTCTTTCTGAGGTGGGTAAAATGAGGAGCCAGATTGTTTGGGACAAGAGGCTGATTCTATAAACCACTTAGAGAGGTCTGCAAAGCACCGTGAAGTGGGATATAAGTCTAAGTGCTATTGCTATTGCCCTCCCTCCCTCCTTCCCTTCCCTTCCCTCTCCTCCCTCCCTCCTTCCTTCCTTCCTTCCTTCCTTCCTTCCTTCCTTCCTTCCTTCCCAGTTGTCAGAATGTAGTATTTCAGGCTAACTCACTGCTCACTGCCAGGAGTTCAATCCTGACCAGTTCCATCCTTCCAAGGTGGGTAAAATGAGGACCCAGATAGTTGGGGGGCAAGAGGCTGACTCTGTAAACGGCTGAGAGAGGGCTGGAAAGCACCGTGAAGTGGGATATAAGTCTAAGGGCTATTGCCATATGTTTTAGCCTCCAGTCTCCTAATAATCTTTGTAGCTCTTCTCTGCGCTCTTTCCAAAAGAGTTTCAACATCTTTTTTTATATTGCGGCGACCCAAACTGGGCGTGGTATTCCAAGTGTGGCCTTAGCAAGACCTTCTAAAGCGGAACTAACACTTCACCTGATCTTGATCCTCTCCCCTGTCCAGGAGCAGTCTACCTTGATCTATCTCACTGCCCAAACCGAGACATTTGCCCCAAAGATCTTTTCAGTGGGGGGCTGTTGCACTCACGTCGAGGAAACGTTGGTTGATTTCGTAGATGATCTCCAAGTGACGGGGCAGGAGGGTCTCAAAGAGGTGGACGGGCCAGCGCTCCAGTGCCTCAGGCAGCACGGTGTGGTTGGTGTATGCACAGGTGCGCACAGTGACGTCCCAGGCCTGCAATGCGGGGAGAGAGCCAAGTTTGTTTCAGGGACGTATCGGTTACAGTTGTTTAGTGGATCTTTGAAGTTACAAAAAAAAAAAGTCGGAATAGCAAACACCAGCCCTAGGCAGGGGGTTGGACTAGATGACCTCCAAGGTCCCTTCCAACATTTAGCTATGATGAGTCTACGATTGATTCTTACATGTAGTCCTTGATTTCTGACCATTTATTTAGACTGTTTGAAATTGCTGAGAATGACTTACAAGTTGTCCTCACACCTATGACTACTGCAGGATCCCATGATTAAAACTCAGGTCCTTGGGAATTGGCAGGTATTGATGATGGTTGCAGGGTCCTGGGGTCATGTGAATCCCCATTTGCAACCTTCCCAGCTTGCTTCCAACTAGCTAAGTCAATGGAAAAGCTGGCAGGGAGATTAGGAAACCACGATCGCCTGACTTCTCACTTAAAGACCACGATTTGCTTAGTGACGGTGGCAAAGAGGTCATAAAATCAAGTGTGATCGCATGATGCCTCACTTAATCACCGTACTGCTTAAGAATAAATTTTCCAATTCCGTTGTGGTTGTCAATAGAGGACTCTCTTTATCATGGGCAACCTATCTGAAGAGACTTCTGTCCTTAAAAGACAAGGAAGAAACTGGGATCCAGTTTGGCTTAATGGTGAAGGCACCAGGCTAGAAAGCAGGAGACGGTAAGTTCTAAGATCTTCCCTTGGCCATGAAAGGCAGCTGGGTGACTTTGGGCCAGTCCTCTCTCAGCCCGACCCACCTCACAGGGTGGTTGTTGTGGAGAAAATAGGAGGAGGAAGGTATGTCGGATACGTTCACTGCCTTGAGTTAATTGTAAAAATAATCAAGGCAGGATAAAAATAAAATAAAATAAGACACTGTGCAAAACAACAATCACCCAGTTGTGGTGCGGTAGAAAAGAGACAGTTTGTGTTGTTTCCTCGTTTTTCTTTTTTGCACTGTTTATATATATCTCGGCTATTTCTCAGTCATTTCTTCGATGCTCATTTCCCAAGTAATGTATTTTAATTTTTCCTTGGCTTCGCATGTTCTTCCTTCCCTCAAGAGCCATATTTCGGTTTGTTTGTTTGTTAGTTTGCAAAGTTACAGGCTCTTACCTTATCCCACTCCAGCTTCTCAATATCCACCAAAATCCTCATCAGCTCTGGGATGGCCAACGAAGGATGCGTGTCGTTGAGTTGAATGGCGACCTGCAGTTATCAAAACACAACAAAACGGAGGGAATGATGGGGACTAGAAGACTTCCAAGGTCCCTTCTGTGTTCTGGGCTCGGCTTGTGCCAAGCGGCTTTGTCATTTCAGCTGTCCTTAAGCCCGTTTTACAGCCGAGAAGGCCGAGTCCCAAATTCCCCAATAAATCTAGAATAGTTCCTGAAGCTTCTACCACCAATCTCCCTCTTAACAAAAGAATGCAAAGCAGCCCAAACTCTCCATCCAGCTGGGTGTGACCCATCTTGGACCCTCCAGGTCCAAGCCCAGGGGTGGGATTCTACAGGTTCGCACCTATTCGCTAGAACCGGTTGTTAACACTCTAAGCAGTTGGGAGAACCGGTTGTTAGAAGAAATGACTGGCCTAATCCTGTAAGGAAGGCAGGAAGGAAGCATTCTGGGGTTGCTTACAGAAACTGCCTCTCCGTCAACCCTTATTACGTTCTTGGCGGGACTAGACTTCCTGTCTCAGGAACCTCTCTGGAGTTTTTTTCCCCTCCTTTGCCGGTACTTTGCTTGTATGGAGTGACCATTCAAAGTTACAATGGCACTGAAAAAAGTGACTTATGACCCTTTTTCACACTTACGACGGTTGCAGCATCCCCACAGTCACGAGAGGCCAGGCGAGGAGATGCGTGCCTCGATGTGACTGATGTTGAGTTGGCCACGCCCAGCCAACATGACCACCAAGCCACATCCACCCAGTCACATGACCACCAAGGCACGCCCACAGAACCGGCTGTTAAAAAATTGGGATCCCACCCCTGTCCACGACTGGCCAGAGGCAAAAGATGGACATATAACCAAGGAAACAGAGGAATTATTATTCTTGCTCACAGAGAACGGGGAGGAGAGAAAAAACGGGACTCGAAAGCTCGAGAGGGGGCTGAATCAAGACTCCCCCCCCCCAATGGGGTCTCCATTGATTCTCTGAAAAACTGACCCCCGAAGCTCATCTGGTCGGCTTTCCCACCCCCCAAACTTCCTGGGACGCAGACCGGCTGATGCGCCACTCAGCCACGGCGCTTTTGTTGGGTACCTTGTCTGGAAAGGCATCAAAAGAGGTGCGGACAGGATCGCGGCTGCCGAACTTGGAGGACTTGAACCGGCGGATGATATCTTGCAGCGTGGCGGCCACCACGAAATACTCCTGCTTCAGGCGCAGCTCCTTCCCTTCGAAGAACTGCAGAGAGGAGAGCAGGAGTCAAGCCACCCTCCAAGGGCACCCGAAGGCAGGACCGGGAGCCACGGGTGGCAAAAGGTCCCCCAGAGAGACGCTCCGTTCTCCAGGTCCCCGTTGTCCCAAAGGTGCTTTGCTTGTTTTTGTTTTTGTTCTTCCAAGAGGCAAGTGGACTTCCTGGTTTTTCTCTGAAGACGTTTCGCTTCCCATCCAAGAAGCTTCTTCCGCTCTTCTCTACTGGGATGAGAAGCGAAAGGTCTTCAAAAGGAAAACCAGGAAGTCCACTTGCCTCCTGAAAAAATCCACCTTGGGGACAATAGATGGAAACTCATCAAGGAGAGAAGCAACCTGGAATTAGGGAGAAATTTCCTGACGGTGAGAACAATTAACCAGTGGAACTGCTTGCCACCAGAAGTCGTGGGTGCTGCTCCATCACTGGAGGTTTTTAAGAAGAGACTGGGCAGCTATTTGTCTTAGGTGGTATAGGATCTCCTGCTTGAGCAGGGGGCTGGACTAGAAGACCTCCAGGGTCCCTTCCAGCTCTGTTATTATTCTGTTAGAATGATGGCCGGAGGAGGATGCTCAGCTTGCAGAGAAGTGACCCAATTGAGAGTAGGTAGTCCTTAACTTACAACCGCAATTTCAGTTGTTAAATAATTCAGTTGTTAAGCAAATCACCAGGTGGCCGGACCTGATTTTACAGACCATTTTACCCCAGCCGTTAAGTAAATCCGACGATTGTTAAATGAATAACATGCTCGTTAAGCAAACCTGGCTTCCTGATGAACTATGATCACATGACGGCAACTGTCATGAATGCAAGTTGGTTGCTGAGTGCCTGACCTACGATCACATGACCTGTTAAGGGTGGTCGAAACTTTGAGGACAGGCTGCAAGTCACTTTTCCTGACTGTCATAACTTCAAACTGCCCTTAAAGAAATGTTCTCTTTCCTTGTCATCCTCCTACAATCTTTGTTGTGGATGTTATTCCTCCATCATTCCCAACCTTTTGGCTGAGGACCATGGGAGTTAGAATTTAGCAAATACTGGCTGGTGAATTCTGGGAGTTGAAGTTCGCGTGTCTTAAAGTTGCTGATATTGAGAAACGGTGGTTTAAAGGTTCCCTGGGGTTAAAAACCCAGAAAAAGGTACTTACGTTATCATTGGGATACAGAACACGGGAAATGTTTTCTGCCAAATTCCGGTCCAGCACGGCCTGAATATAGCCACCCACATTGACTGAAGAAGGGAAGATTTTTAAAAAAAAAACCGAGAGAAAAAAATAAGTTAATATAATTTAATTAACCACGGGATGCTACAAAATTAAAATTAGAAGATCATTAGGACTAGAAACAGGGCCTCCTTGGTGTTGGTGCCTCATCTGAAGCAAGTTTGGTTCCTTAGTGTGTTTCTGAGTTTATCATGTCAATTTAAATCAGGGTTTCCCAACCTTGGCAAGTTTAAAACGTATGGACTTCAACTCCCAGAATTCCCCAGCCAGTAAAGAATTCTGGGAGTTGAAGTCCACCCATGTTAAACTTGCCAAGGTTGGGAAACCCTGACTTAAAATGCACTAGTTCTCTTGGGTCTTTGTACGATAAAACCTGGAACAAGGACCAGCCCCATACAGGCAGTCCTCAACAATTCATTTAGTGACTAGTCAAAGTTACAACGGCACTGAAAACAGTGACGTATCATTTTTCACATTTACAACCATTTCAGCATCCCCATGGTCACGTGATCAAAATTTGCACACTTTGTCACTGACTCATAGTTATGACAGTTGCAGTATCCTAAGGTCCTGCGATCCCCTTTGGCGACCTTATAAGCGAAGTCAATGGGGAAGCCAGATTTCACTTAACAACTATGTTGGTAACTTAACTGACACAGGGATTCACTTAATAACTAGGGCAAGAAAGGATTTGTTTGAATCTCAGGTCGCTGCTACTTACAGTCCTTCAGGTTGAACTCGTTGGGAGCCCTGGCAGACCACAACCGCATGGTGTTGACTGTGTTGTTGCGATACCCAGGCACGGGTGTGTCGTAGGGCAAGGCGAGCACCACCTGCAGGGATGAGGAGAGGAAAAAATAACCAGGATCAGTCCCCAAGAGGACCCAGACTCCATGAGTATTGCAGACAGTTGCACAGAGCCTAAAATCATAATGTTGGAAGGTCCCGGTTAACCTCTTGAATGGACAACTGCAACATGCTCTACCTGGGGCTGCCCTTGAAGAGTTAGATAGAACAGGAGAGATAGATAATAGATACGTATAGATAGATAAATAGAATGAGAGATAGATGATAGATATAAATAGAATGATAGAAAGATAAATAGAATGAGATATGATATAGATAAATAGAACAATAGATAGATACGATAGAATGATATATTGATGATAGATGATTGATGACAGATTATAGATAAAACAAGATAGAATGATAGAACAATCAAATCATAGATATAAATAGACTAGAACAGGTTAAATAGATAGATGATAGATAGATAGAAAGATAGATAGATGGTAGATTGATTGATGATAGATGAAATAGATTTGATGATAGATGATAGATTATAGATAGATAAAACAAGATAGAATGATAGAACAATAGAATTATAGATATAAATAGAATAGGCGAGATAGATGATAGATAAATAGATAGACAGACAGACAGACAGACAGACAGATGATAGATAGATTTGATGATAGATAATGATAGATAGATGATAGATGATAGATAGATAAAACAAGATAGAATGATAGAACAATAGTTATAGATATAGAATAGGATAGATAGATGATAGATAGATTTGATGATAGATGATGATAGATAGATGATAGATAGATAAAATAAGATAGAATGATAGAACAATAGTTATAGAATAAGATAGATAGATAGATAGATAGATAGATAGATAGATAGATAGATAGATAGTTACAGCATCCCCACAGTCATGAGAGGCCAGGCAAGGAGATGCGTGCCTCAATGTGAGTGATGTTGAGTTGGCCACGCCCAGCCAGTCACGTGACCACCAAGCCATGTCCACCCAGTCACATGACCACCAAGTCATGCCCACCACCTAAGCCACGCCCACAGAACCGGTTGCTAAAAAATTTGAATCCCACCCCTGGTTGTAACTGTGAAGTCCTAAAACACTTTTTTCAGCGCCGTTATAACTTTGAATGGTGACTAAATGAACGGGACTTCCTGTCCTGTAGGAACTCCAAACAGGAGCAAAAAGTCTTGTGTGAATGCAGCCAGAATCCCGGATAAGAGAAGCGATGGGTTGCATCCCTGGGAAGCTGTGACGTTTGGGGAGGAAACACAAGGATGTGCACAGACTCTCACCTGCGCATGGAACAAAAGCCGCTTACCTGTGTGTCAACCCACTTCGTTTCTCCATCTCCGTGTTGCACGCGTCCGTAGAAGTGGACGGGGATCATATACTCCGGGCGGGCCTTCTCCCAGGGATTCCCGTAACGGAGCCAATCGTCGGCTTCCTCCACCTGCCAGCCTCCCACGATCTTCTGGTTGAAAATGCCGAATTCGTAGCGGATCCCGTAGCCGTAAGCAGCCAAGCCGAGAGTCGCCATGGAGTCCAGGAAGCAAGCTGGGGGGCGATGGTGAAACCCACAAGGGGACCAGTGACCAGAATGGAAAGAAGACTAAAGTGCATTTGTAAAGCAGGAGTCTCCCACTTCAACAACATTAAGACTCGTGGACTTCAACTCCCAGAATTCCCCAGCTAGCTTTATTGGAGGCAGAAGGGTCCCCAAAAATCTGGATGAGTATAGTGCAATGGTGGCTAACCTTTTTGGACTCCTGTGCCAAAAATTGTGTGCGCACTCACGTTCCAGCACCCAGAATGCAATGCACCCACCTCCCACACCCCCTGCGCATGTGCACACAATCCCACCCCACCACCCCCTTACCTGCACTGCGCCTCACAGCTGATTTTTGAGGACTTTTGCAAGGCCTTTCAGGCTGAATAATATGCCTGTTTCGTAACTTCCGGTATTACAGGAAGTGACAAAACAGGCCTATTAGGCCTAAAAAGCCTTGCCGCGGAAAAAGACCTCAAACCAACGGAAAAAAAAACAGCTGTGAGGCACACGCATGCTAAGGGGGGTAAATTTGCCCGCGGCTCGCTTGAGGCACAAATGGCTTTGCGTGTCACTTGTGGCATGCGTGCCATAGGTTCGTCATCACGGAGCTAGTGGTTACTTCTGTAGGGTCCCTCTGAAATGGTCGGCCTTAAAATACAGAGCTGGATTGAAGTTGGAAAGGAGACCAACAGGAAATCTTCGAATGCAGACAGGGTTCATCTCTTGCCTAGTAACGGGCAAGCAAGAACCACGGAGTGTCTGTGAGATCAACTCAGGAGCTCCACTCAACTCAAATGAGATCGCATTTTATTCTGAAGACTTCTCTCTCGCTTGCTCTTGCTGGGCTTGTGCCACACACACACACAGAGAGAGGCAGAATTTGCACAATATACCCGCGTACAAAAACAGCCCGACAATGCTCAACCTAATGAATACGCTGTAGAAATCAATCCCTAAGTGGGAAACAGCCACTCTGCCTAGAAGACTCTCTAGACCAGTGGGAGTCAACCTGGTCCCTACCGCCCACCAGTGGGCGTTCCAGCTTTCATGGTGGGCGGTCGGGGTTTTGTCCCCTACTTTATAAATCCCCATTCCTGTGGAACCGGTGGGCGGTTAGAGAAAATTTTACTACTAACAGAGGTACAAAAGTGGGCGGTAGGTATAAAAAGGTTGACTCCCCCTGCTCCAGATGGTCACCTCTATGCAATTCGGAGGGTGGACTAGATGACTTTCGGAGGCCCCATCCTAATGATGGTGAGGATTTTTGAGCAGAGGTGCCCTTGTCTGGGGAAAAGGGAAAAAAAAACCCCTCCTGCAGGAAGGATTTTAAAATCAGGGGGGATTGGGAGGACCTTTTCCGACAAACCAAATTGCCTTTGTTTATTTGTATCCTGCCTTTATTGTTTTTACAATAAATACAATTGTCTAGTTGTATACGGGGCTTCTCATCTGCCAAAGGCAAGACCAGACAAGGTCTTTGCAGGACCTTTTGGGCCTGCTGAGGGAGGGCGCCGTGGTGTCCCGATCTGCCCCTCTCTGATGCCCACCTGCCAGTCGCCCCAATCCTCCGTTGCCCAAGCCGGCGTCCTCTTCAATCTCCTGCAGCTCCTCCATATCCAAGCCCAGCTGCAGAGGGAGGGAAAGGGGATCGTTTTAAGGTTGGGACCCCAAAATATTTCTTGGTTGGTTGGTTTGAATTCCTCCTTTATCATTTATACAAATAACTCAAAGCGGTCAACGTAAATAATACTCTTTTTCCCAGCCTAACCACCTTGTCAGGTGTGCTGGTGGAGAAAGAGTGGCCCAAAGTCACCCAGCTGGTTTTCATGGATAAGGTGGAGCTAGAACTCTCCGTCCCCTGGTGATTAGCCCAAAACCATCCAGGCAACTTTCATGTTTAAGGCAGGATTAAAACTCACCCCCTCTTGGTGATTGGTCCAAAGTCACCCACTCATGGGTGGCTTTCACGGATAAGGTGGAACTAGAACTCCCCATCTCCCGCTTTCTAGCCTGGTGCCTTAACTAACAGACCAAACTGACTTTCATAACAGTCTCCTTCTTGCAAAAGACAGCAGGAGGGGGCAACTTTGCAAACTTTTTTTTTGCCATCTTCTTACTACTTTTCCTAAAGCTGCCCCCTCCCCAATTTCCTGCTCCCCCCCACCCCAACCAGTTCAAGAGCAGCTCCCGTACCTGGTAAATGGCTTCGTCGCAGGCGTTTTGCAAGCCCAGGTTCACCATGGTGTTTTGCAGTGTCCGTCCCATGTAAAACTCCAAGGAAAGATAATAAATGCGCTAGAAGAAAGGAACAAAAGAACAGAGGGGGGGGGGAGTAAAAAGCCCCCCCCCCCCCCCCAAGAAGAAAGCTTTTGGAATTCTACTGGAGATGAAGTTGCAAATTGGAGATTTGCAGAAAGAAGCGGAAATTTGCAATCTGGGGGGGAAAAAAATTCACATCCAATGCATTAACCTGAAACCTGGCTACACGTCGTCCTCCCCTTACAACCACAATTGGAACCAGAACTTCCATTGCTAAGCGAGGCAGTCATTAAGTGAGTGGCACACCATTTTTTCCTGCAAGGCGTTAAGCAAATCACCATGGTCTTTAAGTGAACCATATGGTCATTAAGTGGACCTGATTTCTCCCCCCCCCTTGACTTCACTTGTTGGCAGCTGACTGGGCGGTTAGCCAGTGAACCTGGAATCTGATCACATGATCTCAGGATCATTGTTGTACACACATACTTGGTTGCCAGGTGCCCAAATTTTGATCCCGTAACCGTAGGGATGCTGCATCAGTCATAAGTGCAAGGACCAGTTGTGGGTCACTTGTTTCAGTGTCGTTACAACTTTGAGCAGGCATTAAATGAATGGATATAAGTCAGGGACTACCTGTATTGTGTGAACAGAGCTTTTGTGCGTTTGGCAAATTATAAGAAGATACAGGTAGTCCTCAATTTACAACAGTTCTCTTAGTGACCATTCAAAGTTACAACGGCACTCAAAAAAGTGTTTTTCAAATTGATGATCATTGTGGCATCTCCATGGTCACGCAATTTACATTCGGATCCCTGATTCACGTTTGTGACGGTTTGCAGTGTCCCCGGGGTCACGTGATCTCCTTTTGCAACCTTCTGACAGGCCAAGTCAACGGGGAAGCCCGATTCACTGAACAGCCATGTTTCTAATTGAAGAACTTCAGTGATTCACTTAACAAATGTGCTGAGAAAAGTCATAGAATGAGGCAAAATTCACTAAAACAAATTTCTCACTTAGCAACATAAATTTTGGGCTCAGTTGTGGACGTAAGTTGATGGCTGCAATTCCTACATTATGGGTGCCCAAATACAGAAGCCGTCTTTGGCTGCAACACAGCAGGAAAATTCTCACCATGTACTATGAAAATCCCAAAGATTTTTTTTTTCCCCAAAAGTCAACCGGACTTCCTTGGATTTTAATTTGAAAATGTTTCACTTCTCGACCCAGAAGCTTCTTCAGTTCTAACTGACAGGTGGTGAATGGGAAGATTTATATTCTAGGAGATTTATGTTCTATAAATCCTTCCATTCCCCGCCAGCCAGTCAGAACTGAAGAAGCTTCTGGGATGAGAAGTGAAACGTTTTCAAATTAAAAACCAAGAAAGTTTAGTTGTCTTTTGCAAAAACCAAAAATCAAAACCCTTTGGTACAGCCATCTCCATAGACATACTAAGAAAATAGCTGGGTTTCTCAAACACACATGAACATACATGATCCCATTTATTAATTAATGTGATTAATGTGAAGTGCAAACTCAGCCAATCAGAACTGAGTTTTGATTCCTAAACCCTTTTATCTTTTATTTGAAGCTGATCTTTGCACACTGAGTAGACCATTTTTAAGGGCTGCATTTCCAGCATGTTTATCAACACTAGGTGGCAAACCCTGATGCGAGAAGCTGTCCAGAGCAAAAAACTTGGCATCGTCCAGCTTAAAATTTTTAGCAAAAGGTCCGTTGACCCAGCCTGACCTCAGGCCTTCAGGTCTCTAAAAATGCCTCATTTCACAAGGCAGTTACCAATGGATGTTACATTTTCCACCAACCTGGTGAAGTAAACTACACCTCGCTCTGCACCAAATCCACAGACTCAAACTATCGAGAAACCCCTGAAATTTTGCAAAAGACTATAAATATTTTGGAGAAGAAGAAAAAAAACCACTCATCTGAAGAGAAAGACCCCCAAAACGCCAAAGAAGAACTCGGCTACCTGCCTCAGTTAAAGCAGAATAGAAAATCCAAACAGATTTCTCTACTGCAAGATTTTATTACATTCTCATTCGTTGTGAGGATAGTTTATGCCAGGAATCTCCAAACTGGTCGACTTTTAAGACTTGTGGATTTCAAGAACTCCCAGAATTCCCCAGCCGTCCCATTGGCTTTTATTCCCCTGGCTGCAGGAATGTGAGTGGGCATAGCGAGGAATGAACGTTCCTCTTCATGCAGCATACAAGGCAGTCCTTGAGATACAACCACAGTTGAGCCCCAAATTTCTGTTGCTAAGCGAGACATGTGTTAAGTGAGATTTGCCCCAGTTTAAAACTATTCCCGCCACATTTGTTATGGGCATCCCTGCAGTTGTTAAGTTCGTAACACGGTTATTAAGCGAATTTGGCTTCCTCTGTGATTGTGCTTGTCAGAAGGTTGCAAAAGGAGATTTGCATGTCCCCAGGACACTGCAACCGTCATAAATATGAGTCAATTGCCAAGCAAGTCTGAATTTTGATCCTGTGACCACAGGGATGCTGCAATAACCAAGTGTGAAAAATGGTCGAAAGTCCCTTTTTTCAGTGCTGCTGAACCTTTCAACAGTCGCTAAATGAAACTGTTGTATTTAACTCAGTGGTTCAATGGTTGCCTTTGCAGAACCTCCGTTTGTGGGTTGTGTGAATGCCACCCACTTGCATTTAGGACTGAATGCATCGTGCAAAACAAACCTGGACCCCAGGAACGGAGCAAAAGCAGCCATAACATCCCCGCCCCCGCTCCCCCAAAAGAGGGGTTTCCCAAGAGCAGTCTGCTGCAAGCCATTTCCCCCCCCCTCCCCCCCCCCCAAAAGCTGTGCCAGGGGGCTCCACCAGCCTGCAGCTCCTTTCCTGACCTTTTCCCGCCCAGCTGCGCTAACTCAGCCCTTGCTAAAGGTTTGCAAGCCGTATCTAGTATCTCTTGCAAGGCTCCTGCTGACACGACAAGCCAGAGCTGGAATCAAATAGCAAAAGTTCACGCCAAATGTCAGGCCGGCTAAATTTAAAGAGCCGAGGCACTTTTGCAACCTATGTGTGTGCCTGTGTGTGTGTGTAAAGGGAGAGGGCAGCCCTTGTGCCACTCTCGCGAGCACCCTTTTGGGGAGGGGACAAGGATGGGGGAGTCCAGCTTTGGGACCAGGCTTCTCCTTTGCATGTGGGGTAGTCGGGCTTTGCACAAGGTGGATTCGGCTTTGCACATGGGTGTGCGAAGGATTCCTTGCTGGTGACTTTCCCCCTGCCCCGTCCCTCATCCCAAACTGGGGCTGTGATTTCCCACCGTCCCATGCGATGCTATAAACAGCTATTAATAGGCACCTCTGCAGATTTGATCTTGACCCCCCCCCCAACCCCATCGCTGCCAGCTTGCCAGCTTCACCCTCCCCTCCCTCGCAGCCCCTTGGAGCCCTGCCTGCCCATAACTGGCTGGGAAAAAGAATCAGGTGTAGTCAACAGCCGCCTGGCTCTCATCCTCTGGATGCCTCGGACTACAGTGCCCATCATCTTAGCCGCACGCCTGGGGATGAGAGGGACTGGGGGCGGGGGTCAAGGGGAACAGAAGTGCTGTTTTAGGGGGCAAGGAAAGAAGGAGAGAAGGAAGGAAGGAAGGAAGGAAGGAAGGAAGGAAGGAAGGAAGGAAGGAAGGAAGGAAGGAAGGAAGGAGAGAAGGAAGAGAAGGAAGGAAGGAAGGAAGGAAGGAAGGAAGGAAGGAAGGAAG
>NW_020769404.1:491805-520182 GCF_900518735.1 Pseudonaja textilis
CCGTGGGGATGTGGCCCCTGGTTCATGGGGGGGTTGTGAGGCTGCATCCAAGGCGGGGGCCCACTGGGGTTGTGCTGCATTGGGTGGCCGCCCCCGTGCCCCCCCATGCTCGACATGGGGTGAGGGAAGTTGTGGGGGCCGCTTGGGCCCGTGGGTCCCCCACTGCTACTGCTCCCGCTGCTGCCGCCGCTGCTGCCCCCGCTGCCCCCGTGCATGTTGTGGAAGGGCCTGCTCTCCGAAGGGCCAGAATTCATCCAGGGGGGGCGGCTCTAAGAGGAGGAAGGAAAGGAGGGTCAGGCCAACCGTCGGAGAGCGAGGAGAGACCCTCCGTTCTGCCCCAGAGACCCTCACGCCATTGGGACGCCCCCATCCAGGCAGCAGGTCAGCAGCCGAGCACAAGATGCAACTGCCCCCGTCGTGGGACACCCGCTATGGAAACCCCCACCCCCCCATGGAAGGTTCCGGGTACTCACGGGAGGCGGCTGGCTGCTTCCTGGCCCCGATGGCCTTGGGCCACTGGGCAGGGGCGGGTTCGAGGGTCCGGAAGAGGATCCCACAGAAGCTGGTACCGGAGCTTCTCCCAGTTCGGCCATCAGAGACAAATACTCCTTGTCCATGCGGGCTTTATCTTGCGCCGACTGGGGATCGCCAGGCCTGTCCAGAGAAAAGGATGCTTGATGTCACGCACACTGTACCAAAATGTGTGGATGGCCCTGGGGGAAAGAGATGGTGCCTAGCCTACGATTAGCGATGGGAGGCAGGAGCCCCCCGTGATCAAGAGCCAGACACCTAGGAAGGAGGACCCGTCATGCTTGGCTCCCAACCAGAGAGCAGCAACAACGGGAGGGAGGGAGGGAAAGCACTAGAGTGCAGGGGGAGGTATCAGGGAGCGCCAAGGAATCCAAGGGAGCACCCCAAAGTCCTCAGCTGGGAAAGTCCGAGGCGGAGACAGTCCCCAAAAGAAAGCGAGTGTAACGATTGGCTAGATGCAGTAGGACAATCAGAGGAAAAGGGGAAGTTTTCCATTGCTGTTTGCGCACGAAACTGTTCGAATTGGCTTTTCTACTTCTGTACCCCTAGGAATCTTCCGGTAAAGTGATTTACTCTTGCTAAAAAGATGTGCCAGGAGTTTCCTTTCCTGGTTTAGCCCATGGGAGGGGCCCTCACGTCGATCAGGCAGCTAAAAGTAGCAGCAGGCCGTCGGCACCTTCAGACTTGCACGCTTCTATTAACGCAGCCTTGTAATAAGGTGCTCGTGTGGGTTGTGCTTCCTGTCTGGTTTGCCTCGGAGGGCTGACAAACCCCAACACCCTGGGGGATCATTAGCACACGGCCAAACTGCAGAGGTCTTGAGCAGATTCCTCCAAGGGAGCATGGCACGGGCATTGCAATTCAGCACAAGGAGAAACCCAGAGGACGGCGAAGCGACTCCAGAGGCTTACCGGGCAAATTTGCAGTCCGACGCTATGTGTCCGGCTCCCCCACATTTGGTGCAGACGGTGGTATTGGTGATGCTGCGAGTCTCCGTATTTTGCCATGGACGTAGAATCCTTCAGACAGGAGAGAAGCGAATCAGAGCAGGGCTAACGGAGGAAGGGCTCTTCCCGGCAGCCTCCCACTCAGGCTGCCCCAAACCCTACTACCTGTTGTCATCTTCACGCAGGGTCCCGTTGAGGCGGGCCAGCTCCCGCAGCTGCATCTTGCGCAGGTCATTCTGATCCTCGGGGGTCTCAATGCCTTGCTTCAGAATATTCCTGATCTGGGAGAGACAAAAGGCCCACGTGGCTTCTGGGTCCTCTCAAGAGCACGTTTCCGGGCGAGGACCGAGCAGCCATCTTCCTTTGGGGAAATACAGCTGGGCATCCCCGTCCAGGGATGCTGCTCACCACCCAAGAGGAATGACCCTCAGCCTTTTGCTGCTCCCCCCCCCCCACTTTGAAAGGGGATGGCCCAAGAACCCATCTAAGTCCAATCGTTTCTTGCCTCCATCTGACAAACAGCCAAACGATTTGACAGGCATTCCAGGCAAGGCCTTAATTTCCGCTACCTTTCCTGCTAAATCGGAGCCCCTCCCTTGAGAAAAAGACTGTAATGTTTCTCTGGGTCATATGCGTATGTGGGGTATGTGCATAATGGTTATCTTTTGAGAGCTGGTTAGCGTACCTTTGAAGAGACCATAAAGTTCTATTGTACTGTGTTCAATTCTACTCTTCCGGAAGACCATACAAGGGACTGACATTTGATCAGGCTTAGGAAGACAAGTGGGTTTCACGGGGGGATCCTTGGCACCCACTCGGTTACTGCTCGCTGACTAGTTTCTATGGCAACCCTGGCGCCTTCCTTTTGATGGACTTGGCCTGAGAACATCAGCATCCTGGCACGGAAAGCATACAGTCTAGCTCTCCTGCGGGATGGAACAAGTCTTCCTGGTACTTAGGCCAGGCACTTTCTGGAAATGGCGATGAACACTGACTGTCTGAACTCTCTCACCCAACCCAGCGTGCCTCAGGTTTTGGGACTGCGACTCCTGGAGGCTCTACCGGCTGAGACGTGCCCAGTCCCAGCACAACTGCAGGGAGATCTTCAGTTCCACAAGGCCAAGCCATGGACATGACTTCCATTTCTAGCTACAAGGCACCGAAGGCGTTTTAGAAATAAATACGGGCAGTCCTTCATTACGGCTCTTCGTTCAGCAGCTGTTCAGAATTACAATTTCTGCCTAAAGTTACAGCCATTGTAGCATCCCCACCACCATGTAAACAAAACCGGGGCGTTTGGCAAACAATTGTATATCCCAATTATTCCATGTTGGCTTTGTCTCACCGCTTCACTCTTAAAAGGATGCTTTACCGATGCTGTATCTATCCTCCGGTTACCATGTTTGAGGGGGTAGTTTGGATATAACTCGGCGAAGTGCCTGCCTCGCTTCCGAGGGTAGGGCTACGCGTCTTTTTACCCCGAGCCCAAGAGGCCCACGCGGCCTACCTGTTCCACAGCCTTCTTCACGTTCTCCATCGTGTTGGCAGTGACCAAAGCATGCAGGGGCTCGTCTTCGCCAGGCAACATCTGGCCATCTTTCCGTCCGACCTTTCCTTCTTTCACGGATCCTTTACCCCTGATCATGATCTTGGCATTACACTCTTTTTCAATGTTTTTCAGTGTGTTACCCCTGAAAAGGGATTGAGAGATTACATCAGGCAGCCAATGCTGGACAACCTGGTTAAGAGAGAAAGAGTTTCCACCAGTAACAGCCTCAAGTCTGGGAAATGGTACTTCACTATATAAAGGAGTAGCAATAGCACTTAAGACTTATATCCCGCTTCACGGTGCTTCACAACCTTCTTTAAGCAGTTTGTTAGTGTCGGCCTCTTGCTCCCAACAATTGGGTCCTCATTTTACCGACCTCGGAAGGCTGGAAGGCTGAATCAACCGTGAGCCTGGTATGAATTGGAACTCCTGGCAGTCGGCAGAATTAGCCTGCAATACTGCAGTCTAACTACTGTGCCACCAGGGAATGATGCAATGGGTTCTAGATGAGCCTCCCCTTAAGATTAAAATCACTAAAGGCTATGTCAGGAAAATATACTTTCCATACTTCATCTAGAATCATAGAGCACGTTTGCCCCACTAGAGATGTGGGTAACGCGCTGCCACCACCATTTTATGCATCTGCCATCGCCACTCCCCCCATCCCACCCCCATCATCCTTGAAGCATTTCCATACCTAGGTCCAATCAGAAGCCCAACAAAGTTAATCTCAGGATATTCATCCTGCGGAATCATCACCTTATCGCTCACTCGAGTTGCTGGAGGTCTGGAAAGAACGGACAAGAAACAAATTTACACACTCTTCCCTCCCTCATAAAACAAGACTGCACGGACTCCAAGAGTCTCTTGTGTCAAGACATGCTAGAAGTAGGGACAACTTCAAAGTTTTGACCGTATCTTCCTCAAAAATAGTACAAATAATACAGGTAGTCCTCAACTTACAAGTTTGTTTAGTGACCGTTCAAAGTTACAACAGCAGTGATTCACTTAACCATAACTAGCAGGAATAGTTGTAAAATGACTTAAGGAATTTTCCACTTAGGAACATAATTTTTTGGCACAATTGTAAGTGGAGGACACTACCTGTAATCCCAAAGTTTTCCAAGTGTGGCTACTTGAACAACAGATAAGATTAAAATTCAGCATCGTGGCTGTTCATTTGTACAGACAAGACAGCATTACCTGCCCAGCAGTAAAGGACCACAAAGGCTCTTCAGGATTAAAAGCAACCGAAACGCCACGTATTCCCACTGTTCCTACATGACCTTTTAAGGTCTGGGGAGGGTCAGTTCAGAGCACCCCCTTGTTCTGAGATGAAGCTGATGGTGATAAGGAGCAGACACTGTTTAAACCCCCTTATTGTGCCTGCCTGTCAGGTTGCCACGTTAGCTGAGGTTAGGGGACTCCCAAACAGCCCTTTAGCCTCTATTTCACGGGTGTCAAACTCGCCGAGTCATGTGACATTTCACCAAGTTTTTCGCCTTTGTGGAGCTGGGGTGGGCGTGGCCCGTGGCCCACCCCTTTTGACACCCCTGCTCTGTCTGAATGCGCCTTGCAGATCAAGGAATCCAGCTTCTGACGTACTTGTAATCAGCCGGTGGCTTGAAGTCTGGATTGAGAGCCACCATCTCGGTTATCAGATTGTGCCTCTCTTCTTCGAGCTTCTTCCGCGTCCGGAATTCCCGGGTGTTCAAGCGCTTCCCCTCGCTATTGTAAATTGGTTCAGGGGAAGGAGACCTGTGGGGGAACAACGTCCAGTGATTTCTCACGGGAGATAAAACATTCAAGGCCACTTATTAAGTACTGGCTCACCTCAACTCTAGTGTAACTCAGAAAAAAAAAATTAAAAGAGACCACAGGAAAGGAAGGTGTAAATTTTCAAATCCATTAATGTGACATGGACAAGGCAGTTAATGGCAAACCACCGCCAGAAGGAAAAATCTGGGGGAGGTGGGGGGGGGGGTTTACTGGGGAGAAGGAAGGAAAACAGTGTCAGACATAGCCATGACAACAGCTCTGCCATGAGTGTGCCTATTAAAAAAGGGGAGGGGGCAGGGAAGATGGAGAAAGTTGATTCACACAGAGAACAAACTTTCCAACTTCATTATTCCACGGAGCCATACATTAGAAAGAACCCTGCCACAGGAGATAAATCAATGAAGAATTATTCAGGTTAACTTTGGACTTTGTTTTTTGTTTTTTTTTTAAACATCAGGAAGTAACAAGACAGGTTAGGCTTCTATCAAATTCTTGCTGGCAATACAGATTAAGCCTATTCAACTGGCACCACGTGAAAGGGTTAATGTCTCTGTGCTGGCTTTACCTTCTGCTGCTGCAGACCAAGACCAAATGAAGCTGTTTATTGTGTCAGGAAATGGTTAAGGTACAAATTGAGCAAATGTACCCTTCTCATGCCATGTTCTGGGCCTTTAAAACCACTAGAGACAGACCTGCTTTCTCCATGGGGTTCAGGTACCCAGAGAGCAGAGAGTTTAACCAAGGAAAACGTTGCCGTTAAAAATAAAATTAACTTAATTTTACCACAGCTGGGCTTATGGCTTTTTTTTTTTAACCACACCTCTAGAATTCTGGTTAATATTATGGATCTTCCCCCGCCCCCCCAAACATATTGCAATAAAAATTTAGAATCAGCTGCAAGAAGGGAAGAGATGTTGGTCATGTTATGTTAAAAAAATATACATCCTTCAAATAATGAGAATTTAAACCCTGTGATTTTAGTTAGACAATCTCTATTTTCTAGCTGGTTAAAGTGATTGATTACAGCCAGTTGATCCCCATGTCTTCTCAGCCTGAAGTGAATCATCAACAGAAGAATATGAAATAAAATTGTCAGGTTTGGTAAGGAGTGATCATGTCTAAATTACACTTCCATTACTAGGACCCAAATTGGCCTAACCAACCCAAAAGGTGAACGTTGTCCCTCATCCGCAATGGCTAGCCAGTTTAAAAAAAACTCATTCACTAATTTAATAATTTTAAAAGACACATGCAGACATGAAATAAATTGATTAAACCTTATGAGTTTCAAACTTATTATATACCTAATGGTTTCACATTTACAATAATAACAGATGCCCTTTTGCAAGTATATAAAACAATTCATTTTTAATAAATGAAAAGAGTTATCAAATCTTTTAACCAGTATGGTCTCATCCAAAGAAACATTATTCAACAAACATCTTATATATATATATATATATGAGTAACATAACCCCTTGTTTTGTATTAACCTCATTCACCTGTTAAATTAAAACCAACCACCCCATGTCATTCTTATAAACATAAAAAGAACATCAATCTACTCCCACCATGAAGTTCACGTATTATGTTTAAATCTAAATCCCATCATTATATTAAAAAGCAAGCCAAAAAGGCATTTCACAGCTCTTTGTAACAGGCAATATAGTATCTTAAGAGCTACATTTAAAACTCTCTTGCAAGGCATCCAAAAGTTTTAGCAGCCTTGCTTTTATTTATACCTCCAAATTGCCATTTCAGATGGGCTAAATTTAAGGAAAGGCTTTCTTCCATATTCCCATTTTTAACAGCAAGTACTGGCTTGTAAGTTGTGTATAATGTGGCTAAAACACAACTTCCAGCTTATACCTTCTGATAAATTATTTTAAGAAGCCAATTTTTTTGAAAATCAAACCATGTGCATGTTATTTATTTAGGGATGACCCTTGATCCCAACACCACAGGTGTCCAATTCTGTGCACTTGTAGGTACGTAGTGCCCAGACCGCAAGATACTGGCCACTGCTATGTAGTAGCTGTTACCAAAGAAACTGGTTAGTGCACACCCTTCAGCCACCACTGCAAAATACTGCAAAATCAGCGGTCAGAAAAAGTTCCCAGACTGCTCTCAGTCAGCGACTGGGCTGAGAATTCCTCAGCGTGAACCTGTGAGAAAGACCTCTGGACTCTGCCAGGACCAGCACTGCACATGTTAAAATGAGTTGGCCACCATGCATTTCCCCCCCCCCCCCCCCAAGTCAGGTTAAGCATGACAGCCTACACAGGCTTATCAACCCCACATCAAAGATGAAACCTGATCTCTTTCTGGTCTGGCTTCACACATTCCCTACCAGTCAGATCTTGGCTACCACCTGTCAAGTCAGATCACTGAAGGTATTTCATTAGGAAGGAACTTCATTGAATTGACATTATGATGCCACCAAAAATTTATTGAAAAAGGTAAAAAGTGTTACTGTCAGCTGGTTAAAACTGTTTTCCCAACCTGTCCTCAGGGTTAGGGGGGATGCCCAGGTCTCCTGTGCGCAGTTTACGAGTCAGGTCTTCTATCTGCAGTTGCACTGGAAGAAACCAGGTTAGGAAAGAAAAAAGGATGGAAAAAAAGACAATGTTACCAAAAAACATCTGAAATCTCAACATCAAAGCATGAAGAACTGGAGAATTTGCAAGGGATGACTGATAACATCAACATAAGAATGAGGAGACCTTACAATGGTTATGTCAGCCAAATAAGTTTACCAGGAATCCAGAAACGGCCCTTTTTATTTCTAAGCAAGTCTTAAAAAAACAATTATTCATCAGAAAGCAAGACAATAATTCAAGATTTTTAAAAAAGGAAGTTTTTTGACTGAGTCTGACATCTAAGCCACTGAAAAATAACCATCTTAACTTGCTGTAACTTGCTGACAGATTTCCATAGGAATTAAAATATCATTAATTCTTACTCTTACATCAGATCAGCCTCAGTGTCTTATGCGTATTATAGTTACAGTACATAACCAGAAACATCTTTTTGGGGATTATGGTTTGCAGGTCTTGTTTCTCCTAACTCATAAATACTAAATGCTGGTAACTTATGATTGATAAAATCTTACACCTGTATAAACTAAACACTGAAATACAGTTATGCAAAATCTTAACAAGCGTTCTTTCACTTGCTGGTTATCCAATTCTGCATAGAGACAAAGAATACCTAAAGGCAGGACTAATAAATGTCAGATATTTAGTTACTTTTTTAAAAAGATCCATAATGTAACATTTGAATCCAAGTGCAAGACAACTGTAATATGACAACTAAGACAACTAATACTATCAACTAAAGAAGGGTATCAAGACAGAGCACAGTCCTTAACTTCCTTGATGGAAAGTCGCGTGTGTAGAAGAATATGGAAGAGGGAGATAACAGCGTCTTGAAAAAGGGAATAATACTATCATCTATACAGTATCTACTTCTCTAGCGTATGACTGTGTTTCATGTTTTTGCCGAAAACTGGTGTTTACTTCTGGCTTTTGGCAAAAATGGCCCACAGCAAATCACCAGTTTGCTTTATAGCTGTGGCAGTCTTTACAAGGAAGTGCAAGAAAGGTCATAAAAACGGATCCCGTCACACCGTGACCTGTTTTACGACAGTCACAACTTATGACTGTAAGGGGCAGGTTCCATTATGGTTGAAAGTCCAGGATTGCTTGTAATTTGTGGCAAGTGATGGGTGGTTTTAAGTTCAGAAGAAAACATTTTCCATTTCATGCACACCCATACCAAGGTCCCTTTTCTACAGGGATAAAAACTGGGAAAACAACACTGGCTATTAGAAGAGTTCTTCCAGTATGTCACTGGGCTGGTGGGCATATTTGAAATGGCTTTTATGAAATGGGTACCATGGGGGATACAGCCCAACCAGAAAGTACCCATTTACCAGGCAGGAAGCTAGCAAGGCTGATCCCTGCTACTCTTCCACTATCCCAAGATACTTTAAACCAGGGGGTCCCCAACCTGCAGTACGTAGCCCAATACTGGGCTGAACTGGGCCGCGAAACCAGCAGGCACATGTGTGTAGCTCCACTGGTGCAAGCAGTGGGCGTGTGCATGAAACCATCTCCCCTCCCCGGCAGTCCATGGAGCCGGAAAGGTTGGGGGCTGCTGTTTTAAACTCCCTCTGCTTCAGAGAGCAGCACACTTAAAAGAAGAACTGGGCTAGGCGGCCTACGTGGAGCCCAAGGACAAACTCAGGCTTTTCTGTATTCTGTTTTCAGGGGTTCTGCAGTATGTGACTCTTTCCTGCACGTACTTTTTAATTTGATTTTTTAAAAAGTTAAATCAGGCAGGACAGAAAACCTAGCAGGCTTCAAGGGATGCATTTCCAAACCTACATTAGAGATCATGGTCACCATGGTCTATCAACATTTTTCATTCTTTTCCTTTACTGGTTATTTTGTTTGCTTTTCATTATCTTTTGCTTATTTTCAAAGCTAGCAAGCAGGATACCTTTCAAAACAGAAAGGGATATAAAGATGCAAAGCAAGAAAATTCATTCGTTTCTGAGTAAAACAAAGCCTACGCAGAAGGTATCTTTTTTACTAATCAGAAAGTGTCGCTATAAAATCACACAGCAAATGATTTTGAACTGATCTGTCTTTCCAAATCAACTTTTATTTTCATGCTCAAATAGAAATATTGGCAGTAAAAGGCATGGATCTAGAATTATGTATTAATTTTTAGGCATGTGTAATTTTTAGACATTTTATCAAGTCAAAAAAACCTTTCATTTATTGTTAAAT
This sequence comes from Pseudonaja textilis, assembly GCF_900518735.1. Next base: position 501,408 of record NW_020769404.1, read on the forward strand.
ATAAGAATAAGTGCAACTATGTTGCAGATCAAGGGGTAAGATCAAGCATCTTATTTATTGGCAGGCAAAAAAGATATTTTAGATAATTTGTCTCAAGGTGAAGAAGTGAAAACAGAATTCATTTCCAAGAATCGAAACATAGAGCCTAAAATTCAGAGGCCAAGCATTCCTGTTTCAGAACCTGTAAAAGTGCTTGGCTCCATTTCAGATTCTGTTACAAGATATGAATGGTTTTGTTTCCTTTGATCCGTTATATTTCAAGAACACAGACAACTCCAAAAAGTTTAGAGTTTATACTGTTTCCAAATGTTCATAATCTCAAACATTTTAAACTCTTTCCTTCAGAAGAGTCTGGGATTTTTCACAACGGCTCTCTCTTTAATGGAATTTGCACTATTAAACTGAGGTGATATTTCATACCTGCTATTAATAGTTCCAAATGATAAATTATCCAGTTGCAGGCAGTTTCATGTATCAGGAGCCTCTTACAGATATGCCCCTGAATTCTTGTGGATGCGCGTGGACCTTTGCTTGGTAGGGCTAAGGAGAGCCACACCCCACCCTCCCATTAATTATCTTTCTTGACTGAACTGCAAAGCCCATCTTGAACACTCCAGTAAACCAAGGGCGGCACTCCTATCTCCGCACAGACTGAGAATTCTGATCCCATTCTATCCATTCACACACTGAACTGAATTTTACAAAAATATTAGAAATTTACATTTCTAAATCCAATGACTCAAACACCAGAGAATGCTTGACTATTCAAGCAAACTATAAGTTTGCTGAATCAGTATCATTTCTTTTCTGCAGAATTAGTTTGCACGGTACATCTTCATTAAACTGAATAGTGTTGAGCCCATTGAAATAAGCCAAAAATCAACTTCAGAAATGTAAAGAAAATGGCCCCTTTTCAACTGCAGTGTGGAAATATTGATTTTTCAAACCAGCATTAAATGATATGTTTTTCATTTTCTTGATGCAGAAACTCAGGGATCATGATGACAGTCTGATTTCTGAGCAGCCTTCAGTAGTGCTTTGGATAGCTGATTATTTTATTTCAAAATTCTCAGTGAATTATGCAAAAGAAAGGAGTTTTAAAATTGCTGTGCAACCCAAATGCAACAAATAGGAATTTAAACAGCTGTAAGTTATGAAAAACCTGTTTTATATAAAGGCAAGGATTGCATATAGTAATCAACATTAGAAAATCCTAGCTGATTTCAGTCCCGGCATTGATCGACATTGACATGTACATATCACATTTCCTAACACAAAATAAAAACAATGTTCATTCCTTTGTACAATACAATGACAGTTACCACTCCCAGTTCCACAATTAACAGATCCAACATCATAATTCCCATTGAACCAAGCAGTATCCCTTTCCCAGCAAGTATGTACATTTGACTTCAGAGCTCAGAGCTAACCTATCAGAGCCCACTCTCAAGTATTTGAGGATGACAAAACAAAACAAGTTAGAAGACTTTCTTCTCATTGGTCTTCATCATTCTGGATACTCAATTTTAGATTTGAAAAATTAGCATCACCACACAAGAGAAAATGAAAGGGAACCATGGTTAGATTAGTTTGCTATATTTCACTGCGAAAGAGGTACTTGCTTTCAAACAAAAACAGCCTGAAAAGGGATTCTTAAGTGTTCTCAGCTAGCAAGGAGTCTATGAAGATATCCAGAGACCCTGCCAATAAGTTTGCCAATCAAGTGAATGTCAGCAAGTTTTAACCCATCATCTCGACCGACTGTGCCACTTCTACCATGCCTGTGGAGGACACTGGTTCAATTAAACAGGACAGGGAGCTGGGATGGAGCCCAAGTCACTCTTTAAGTGGAGACAGGTTTATTTATTTAAATAAGGAAGACAAGGCTGCCATAACCAAAGTTCTCAAAAACACACACTGAAAATGCCTCAGACAAACAGTTAATTGGAAACTGCTTCTGGATCGGTACTGATATAAAGAACAAAAACTAGAACAAGCATTTACCTATGTAAGCTCTTTCTTGTTCACGGGTAAGCCCAGGAGGGATGACTGTGGGCATGCCAGGGATGATAGTCTTCTGCTCCATGGTGTCTTGATTCCACCTGCTCCTCTTCCTCTTTTTATTAGGGTAATCTACAAACAAAATGTAATTTATAGGACCAGGTATCCCATGGCAATATAGCTAACTTTGTGGTTAGCTATATGTGGTTGGAAATATAGCTAACTTTGGCCCTGCATACATACACTTTTCATATTTCACATACGAACAAATTTCTTGTCCCAAATCCTTATAAGCAAGATCAGACTGGGAATATGGCCAACTGTCTTACAACCAGGAAACCATTTTTTTAGTTCTCCAAAATTGGAACCCCCCCCTTTTAGACATATATATCCAGCACAAATATTTAGTATCATTTGATAAAAATTCAGATGTGAGTAAAGTGAACAAATCTTATAATTGGAACAGCAAAGCAAGAACCAGGTAAAAAACTTAAAAATTAAACCATGCCATTTTGCCTACACATCTTAAAACTTTCCAAGCTTGAGAAATATTGTACTGTCTTTAATGATTTAACAGTGCTATATTATAATAATTAAAAAACAAAATTTAGTCTTTTAGTTTCTTTTTAAATACTGTATCTTCATAAACATTTTCCTTTCGGTAATTCGGATCTAATGTGAAAGTTAATATAAGTGTACTTTATTTAAAAGACTGCTAGTAAAATTCAAAACAACAAGGACTAAGGTGATACTTCACTTAATTAACAGTAAAAGAAAAACTATTATAATCATGTTAGTGATGTCATGTAAAATTATTCCAATAGTCATCAGTTATGACATAACAATCTCTTTGGATACAAGGCAGCATTAGACAATCCCACACAATTCCTTTTATAGATAATAAACACATGAAGATATAAAGTTGGCATAAAACATTTATGATATATATCCAAACATTTTTTTATCAAAGGACATGTTAACTTGGACAAAATTAGCATTCTGGATTTGTTCAATATAGTGAACAATCACAAATTGTATGGGGTTACACCACAGAGGAAAAAAAACTAAATAGCCTTTTAACTGATCAATCTTGACATGGTCTATTACAAATGGGTCATCACTGGCCTGCCTAAGTGTGAGTATAAAAGTCTGCTTAAGTGTAATTCAACTTTGTGTATAGACCACAGTACTTTCATCAGATTTTAAATACTATTTTTATATTTCAATATTGTGCACCACTGATAAAGTTAATAAAGAAATGGCAATATTTCCAAATCCTAGAATGCAGTTTGCAATCCTGCCCTTCGTGCAAAATAAATAAAACAAAAATTTACAGAAAGATACTTAGGAAGTGAGCATATTTTAGTAAGGGCCATGTTTAGAGAAGAAATACAAATTCACATAACTATCATGTCCGTAAAGATAGGGCACATGTTCGCATACTGGCTAATTATGGGAAAAAAGGAAAATGGGGGGAAGGGGCAAATCTGGCTTCTGCAGCGTTTCTCAACCTTGGAAGCATGAAGATGGGTGGACTTCAACTCCCAGAATTCTTCAGCCACCATGCTGGGCCAGGAAACGTTGGGAATTGTACCCACCCATCTTCAAGCTTGCTGAGGGATGCTGGGAGTTGTAGTCCACCCATCTTGAAGCATGCTGGCTGGGGAATTCTGGGAGTTGAAGTCTAGTATCTTAAAGTGGCCACGGTTGAGAAACACTGGGCTAACGTGTTTGATTTAGGATGCATGAAAAAGAAACAGGAAGGGTCTCAACGGCACTTTTTAGTCTGCATAAAAGTCCCAAATCGCCCACAGTTGCTGTCAAAAAAAAAGGGGGGGGGGCGGACACGGGTCAAAGTGGGTCGACCGTCATAGATTAGAACGAGAGGAAAAAATGCCCAGAAGGCGGTAAAGCAGAACCACATCATTCAAATACCCGGACGCGATCAGAGTCGCCCCACCAGGACATTCCCCCCCCCCAATACACCGCGATTACCACCCCACTTGCCTGAGTTGCCGGCCCCGGCCTGGCCAACCTCGTCCTGCTGTAGAAGGTGGAGGTGCTGGGGCGGCGGCGGCTGCTCGAGGCCCATCGGCTGCTGGGGAGGCGGGGGCGAAGGAAAGCGGTACTGGCCGTACTGGGCCGGCTGAGGTTGCTGGGCCTGCGGGGGTGGCGGCGGCGGCGGCTGAGGCTGCTGCGGGGGTGGTTGGGGCTGCTGAGGCGGCGGAGGAGGCGGCGGCGGAGGGGGCGGCGGCGGCAACGCGGCGAAGGGAAACCCGGCGGCCGCCATGAGGCTCGGGATGGCCGGCTGAGGCTGGGCCTGCGCGGGGCCTGGAGGTGGCGGCGGAGGCGGCGGGCCTTGCATCACTAATCCGGGAGGAGGAAGCGGATAGCCGGTCTTGCCCGGCGGCGGGGGCGGATGCAGTTTCCCCAGAGGCGTCGCGTTGGCCCCGGTCGCCATAGGCGGAGGGCCTACACTGAGGGGCGCAATGGCGTCGGAGGCTTCGCGAACATTCCACGCCACCGCTTTCCCTCACAAAGGCGGCCGGCGCCGATTGGTCGCCCCGCTTGTCCCTCACGGGCCTGCTCGGCGTCCTGTTGGCTGGGAGTTACATTGCTCTCTCGGCGTCCGACGGCGATTGGAGGAGATTCGTTCGCCGGGAAGGGATTGGCGCGGAGGAGCGATAGAGGCGGGTTAAAAACTCATTGGACAGAATCTTTGTCACCTAGATGGAAAGCATGGCTTCGCCGTTGCACGTTGGTTCTCAATCTCGGAGGGCGGGATGATTTAGGAACGAGTGAGACTAGATGATGGGCGGGCTCCAGGACCTGAATACGGGAATCTGATTTGTCAAACGCCAGAGCTTGCGCCCTGGGGGACCTTTGCTTTCTCCTGGAGGACGCTTGCTGCACACGGCCTGTGAGAAATAGGTTCACTCCTATTGGCTGGAGGATTAGAAAGGAGAGCGGGCGTGGCAAGTGCAAAGTCCTTTGATTGGCTCGAATGCTAAGAGCTCCGGATTCTGATTGGTGAGGCGTCAATTTCTTCTGCCTCGCCCCAACTGACGCGAAGAGGGTGACAGAATTTATAGTAAGAGCGCCTGAACAGCAAAGGATTCTGGGAGATGATGTCAAATGCCATTACATCTTTTAAATCTTATTTAAAAGTGAACTAACCCAGTTTCCTTGGCTAGATGTGACATAAGATACCAAATTAAACATCAGCTGGCTAGTTTATAGCCCAATGTATTATCTGAATACCATTTCATTTTACTAATAAAGCTACTAAATAGATACAGAACAGTGTTTCTCGATCTTTTTTATTTGAAGATGGGTGGACTTCAAGTCCCAGATTTCTGGGACTTGAAGTCTACCCATCTTCAAGTTAAAAAGCTTGAGAAACACTGCTATAGAACACATATAGAACATAATAAAACATAATACAATACCTACATACATTCTCTGTCAAGTAAAATTTGGCTCCTAATAAATATCTGTGTACTTTTTCCTGGCAAGTAGATTGTTTTGGCCTTTTTCCAATTTTTTTTTTAATTCCCTTTATAATCAGATCTGCTGAGAAAGCCTGATGTAAAAACATTTTTTTTAAAAAATCAGAATCAGGAATGTCAACCAGAATACAAAATCATTCCCCCCCCCCATCCAGCACCCCCCAGCAAGTATAAAAGATAAGCCTTGAGGTGTAACTGCACCAATTTGGAAGTGAGATGGGCTTATTCTTTATACAGATGAAATATAATTTTTTAAAAAAATCTATATACTAGAAAGTTATACACCATATCTCTGCATCAAATATTGCTGATATTGTATACAAAAATGATTTAGATCCCAGATCTGTTGTGTTTTAGCTCCACTGTGCAAAGAATTCGATGCTTATCTTGTCAAAATTACAGCTTCAAGAGCAAAGTGTCAGGTTCCAAGTAATGCAATCATCACAAAAGGAACTCAGAGGCTTTGTAATTCTTCAAAGAACACACACAATCAATGTGGAAGCCAAATTCACTTAACAACCATGTCACTAACTTTAGAACGGCAGGAATTCACTTAACAGTGGTAGCAAAAAGGGTCATAACATGAGTGTCCTGTTTAGAAACAGAAAATTTGGGCTCCATTGTGGTCGTAAATCGAGGATTACCTGTATATATCTGAAACAGGACACAAGAAAAATTCCTTGCATTTCCACGAGTAATGACTCCAAATCTCCATCTGCAAGAATTCTCTACTTTTATTTTTTAATTTTTTAACAAAAATCAAAGCCATTCCACCGGGGAGTAAAATATCACAATTTAATATCCTTCTCTATGTTAAATAGCTATATTTTCTTCTCTCTCTCTCTCTCTTTTTTTCAAGTCTGGATTTTCTCAGGACAACAACATTCCAGCTTTAGCAGTTATAAAACACAAGGAGAAAAAGGGGAAGAAAGGGGAAAAAAAGAGCAGCATTCTGGGAAGGAAAAGCCATACCATCGGAGTTCAGGAGGATTGTGGTTACTGCCTAAACAAGCCAAGATTGAGATTCTGATGTTCAGAGAGTTTGTTCTGGGCTTCGGGGTTTGCAAAGAATAACCGCCACTTCCTAGTGACCTCAGATTCAATCAACCTTGGCAGCTGTAAGATGCGTGAACTTCAATTCCCAGAGTATCCCAGTCAGCCAGGCTGGGGAATTCTGGGAGCTGAAGTCTACACATCTTAAAAGAAAAAACATTGAAAGATGTTTTGTCACAGAAATGTCAACCTGTTGAAGTAGCCTTTTTGATTTCCATTTGGGCTGCCTAAAGGTACCCCTCTCTCCATTTGGGCAATTAATTCCTGGCGGCACCCTCACATCTCCAAATTGCTTCCCTGGGCCTTCAAATCTTTGTCTTTCCCTGAACCAGCCCCACCCACCCACCCACCCACAATGCCTCCTGGTTATTCAAGCAGCATTTAATGCGTCGCAACTTGCACATCCGGCTGGCCTTGAGGCCTGCACAACTGTAGACATCTAACTGCTTCTTGCAGTAACCAAAGAGAACGCTGCTTTTTGCGTTTGGACATGGTAGCCTGGAAAAAAATGGTTTCAGAAACCAGTGAGCAAAGGTGTTTTTTATGTACTTGGCACCTAGGGAAAAGTTTCTCCAGGATTTTTTTTTTTTCCTGTGTGCCACTTCCTCCCCAATGAGGGAGTCTTCCCAAGGCTGCTATTTTTGAAGAGGTGGGATGTACACATTCAACCATGAGCTACATCTAATCTTTGGGGTTGTTGTTTTTTTCTCTCTCTTTTTACAAACCAAGCATCACTTAACAGATGCATGCATTTAGTGTTTTGGTCCCAGATGTGAACAACTGCAGGACTGGGTTGATGCTTGCTTTCGATTCTCTAGAGCAGGGGTCTTCAAACTTGACAGCTTTGTGGACTTCAACTCCCAGAATCCCCCCCCCCCCCAGTCATGTTAGCTCAGGAACTCTGGGAGTTAAAGTCCACAAGTCTTAAACTTGCCAAGGTTGAAGGCCCTTGTTCTACAGCTTTGGGAAGTGCTGTTTTGTGGAAAAGCTTGGCCATAACTTTGTTTGAAGTTTTGTAGAACAGGCATGAGAAATCTCTCAACTAAGTAGTAATTCTAAACTACAAGGGCCAGCAACCTGGCCAAACAGGAACAACAACAGAACAGAATGCTGGGAGTTTGAGTTTTGCAATACTGCAGAGGTAAATCCTCACTTAACAAGCAGACGTTTTTAACAACAGTCTGAAGTTACGACAGCCACAGAACAAGTCATGGAACCATTTGCAGTTAGACAGCCATCAAACTGAAGTTATGATGGCCATTAAAAAGCCATTTTTTTAACAGAAAACATACCCAACCAGGGTTCAACTGCTCCTGTCTATGTGACATGTCAGCTTTATATGACCCAGCATGGCATTTCACCATCACGACCGTGATTTGCATGTGATTTGGGTTGGTTGTTTTTTTTTTGCCAGTTTCTGGCATATTTTTTTTTGCTAATTTCTGGCAAAAATTACCCCTTCAAATGAATTGGGTTTGCTTAAATTGCAATCAAACAGACCAGAAAATTACTTCTGATCATGTGGTTGTGTTGACGTACAACCACAATGACTTGTGTGACCATTATTCCGGGCTCTATTACATTTGTGAGTCAAGGACTACAATGCCCAGAAGGCCACAGTTTCAACCACGTGTTAATTCTGTACTTAAGACCCGCTAACAACCAGTTTCCTCCCCTGAGATTCTCCAGGTGGGTGGGACTTAAAAGGCATCTGCCCACCAGGGATACGAGGAAAGGCTACTCAGCACATCTAACAGTCCAGATGTTTGAAGTTACTCTTCCAGAACTCTGCATATAGCGGCTGGGGACTTCTGGGGGTTGAAATCCAGACACCCGAAGAGTGACCTTCAGCTCCCAGAATTCTCAGCAACGGTCACGATGGCTAGGGAATTCTGGGAATTGAAGTCCACATCTTTGGAAATGGTGCACTCATCTGGGTTCTTAACAGTGAATTGTTCCCTGCCGTCCATAACTCAATTCTTTTCTAGCAATGGCCATCCATAGCCTCGGCCTATTGTCCTTTGGGAATTCTGGGAGTTGGCATCTGTAGAACCATAGATCTGGTTTCCAGATTGGAATTGCTCACTTAGTATCTCCTTTAGCCATTTGAAATAGTCATTAAAAAGATTAAAAAAAAAACAGAAAACCACAACTAGTCTTACCACCCCACACACAAACAACCACGCAGAACCAAACTATCACATCCATTCCAGTAACAGTCACTCTGTTTGGCTTGTCCTGGGCAGGATCCTAATTGCTCCAGTCGACTGGCCTCCAAATAAACATGCATCCCTCATCCTCTATTCCAGAACAACAGCCCAGAACTTCAAAGCGCCCTGAGGACATTAAAGCTGAAGCTTAAGAAAGGAAGGTGCAGTTCTATACCTGTGGCAAACGATTGTCTTCACCCTATCGGCCGTGCCAAGATGCGGCGCCCGCACGCCGTCACCATGCACGACTCCTACGCATTTTTTTAAAAAAGGAAGAGGAGCCAGGGGGAAAAAAAGGAAGAAGCATTCGAGCAGGCACAAGGTGTCAGCCAGGATGGGGGGGGGGCGCGGGGGCAAGATTCTCCCGACTGCCAAGTGGTTGAATTATTGCAGAATTATCTCAAGAAACACTGCCCCCAAATATGGGGAGCCATGCTCGCCAGGCACCAAGACAACCTCCTGGAGCTCAACCAGCAGTCGGTCCAGGATCCGGGACCGTATGACCCGTCTCTTGTCAACGCCCACCCAGAGCATCTCCTATGCCAGCACGGTTGGCTGCCATCGGCAATTGGCTCCAGGAAGGATCTGTTGCATACATAGGGTCTCGGAGTGGCAACCGGGAGGAAAGTTAGTAGCTGCTCTCGTGACCCGTCAGGATGTAGAGGTTGCTGTGCGCCATGGGATTGTCCGTTGGGGTGCTCTCAAGGATGATGTCCCTACAAGGAAGGGGAGAAGTGGAAGGGACGATAAACAAGGAAAGCTGTCAACTCATAAAACATTCCTAGGCCTGTTTTCGAGTTGCCATAAACAAGGGAGAATCTGAAAGAGCATTACGGGAATTTAAAACCAGAATTTACAAAATTCACAACCACCCTTATTTACAAAGATTGTAGCTGGGCTACCGGATCTTCTGCCCATGAAAATCCTTCATTGGAGAATGTGATGGATGACACCCGGCCCGTGAAGGTGCTTCATTGGAGAATCTGATTTATGATACACCCAGGGGGAAGGGGGAAAACTGGGTCACAGATGACTGTGAATTGCGTATGCCAGAGTTGGCTTCATTTAGGTTAACGCCGACAGGTTGCTCCTAATAAATCTTTTGAATTTTTTGAAGCTTGGTTCAAGGCTCATGACTTAATTAGGGCAATTGCTGGAACCTTGACAAAATCTGTGTGAATCCAGGACTGTGTTTCTTAACCTTAGCCATTTTAGCATAAGTGGACTTCAACTCCCAGAATTCCCCAGCCAACCTGCTTTAAGATGTCTGAATCCCACAATTCCCTGGCCAGAATACTTGAATATAGGTGGACTTTAACTCCACCCATAACCTCAGAACTTCAAATCTTCTCAACCATGTCAGCTTTAACATGGGTGGGCATCAACTCCCAGAATTCCCCAACCAGAATGCTTGAATATAGGTGGACTTTCACTATCACAATTCCCCAGTCAGCAGGCTTTAGGATGTCTGGCCTTTGACTCACACAATTCCCTGGACTTAAATTTAGATGAACTTTAGCAATAGCAATATCGCTTTATAGTGCTTTACAGCCCTCTCTAAGCAGTTTTACAGAGTCAGCCTCTTGCCCCCAACAAGATGCGTTCTCATTTTACCCACCTCGGAAGGACGGAAGGCTGAGTCAACTTTGAGCCTGGTGAGAATCGAACTGCCAAACTGCAGGCGGCCGGCAGTCAGCAGAAGTCGCCTGCAGTACTGCACTCTAACCACTGCGCCACTTTAACTCTCATAATTCCCCAACCAGCATGGTTTAAATTATGTGAATTTCAAGTCCTAGAATTCTCTAGCTGGCCTGATTTAAGATCCATGAATTTCAGCTCCCAGAATTCCCCAGCTAGCATGCTTTAAGATATGAAGACTTTCCCAGTCAGCAATTCTGAAGTTCATCCATGCCTTAAAAGCATATTGCTAGGGGATTCAGGGAGATAAAATCCACATTATCTTCAAATTGCTGAGGTAGAGAAAGACCGGTCCAGGAGTCATCCATCTTTCCTACGCTGTCTTCCTGATGTTGCAACAGGCTGCCAGGGAATTGGGAAAAGGCCCATGCTTAATTCATGCCAAGTTGTGACTCTCATTGGGTCAAAAAGCAGACTTCCGGAATGTCAGAGAATTACACATAGTGTGCAAAATGTTTAGAAAGTGGGACATTTCAAACTTGAAACTGCAGTATTCCACTTCGGATGGATTTTTTTCCCCATACCAAAAGGGTTTTGAAGTGGGAACAGGGATTTTGAGCTTGGAATGCTTCAGGAGGTCAACAGACTTCTTTTCTGACTTGAATAAGAAATGGTTTTCCTTCCTTGAAATGTGCAATATTTCGTGGAAATAGGGGTGTGGGGTGGGAGCAAAGATGTGCAAATTAAAGACCTCTTTATCAGCAACTCACCTGTGAGCACCCAAGACTCGGAACACCCTGGATTCGTCTGTGACCTCCTGGGTCACCTGTTGGGGAGCAAAACATTTTTTTTAATTAAATTTATACACCGCCCATTTCAGTGTCCAGCAACTCTGGGAAGCATTGTAAAATCAAATATGTAGACTGTAGGATAATGTAGTTGAAAGGGACCTTGAAGGTCTTCTAGTCCAACCCCCTGCTCGATCAGGAAATCATATACAATTGCAGACAAATAGTTGTCTCAATCTCTCCTTAAAAACCTCCAGTGTTGGAAAATTCACAACTTCTGGAGACAAGTTGTTCTACTGATTAATTGTTCTAACTATCAGTAAATTTCTCCTTAGTTCTTGGTTGCTTCCCTCCTTGTTTGCTTTTCATCCATTGTGTGATGACCATTGTGCGTAACACAAGTGTAACAAAATCCAAAACATAAATAAATGTCCTTTAATGTCTCCAACTTGGCCCCACTGTTCAATAATTCTCAGTTGGAGATAAAACGTACTCAGAAATAGTCTTCAAAAGAAAGCAATACAGTCTGAACTTAATGAGCAGATAGATGTATAAAAAAACTAAAACAAACTACAATGAAGGAAATTCCACAACGGACCAGGATAAGTAATTACCAACTTCAAGCAGATAACAAGGCACAGTCTGCTGGAAGGGCACCAACCAAGATAACTTCAGCCCAAAATCACACACTCTTTGCTTCTGGCAATGCTGTGTTGTAATTGTCTCTCTTATATACTAGTCTCCCCAGCTGCAACCAATGAGGGGGATCATGGCCACTTCCTCTCTCGTAAGCCAAATTGCTTCTTTCTCCATTCCTCCCTGAGTGTCCTAGGATGCAGAGGGGATGGGCCTCTGACTGCCCAGCCGGCCTCTGGCCTTCCCCAGCCTCCTCCACAACCTCCGGAGCCACACCTCCACTCCCTGTCGGCTGTTCCTCCTCTCCCTCAGAGTCCAACTCTACCAAGGGCATGACGCATTGCTTCTTGGCATATTGTACCAATGTTAAAATATTAAACATTAAAATAAAGAGAATAACAGACCAACAGAGTTGGAAGGAACTTTGGAAATCTTCTAGTTCAACCCTCAAACAGGAGACCCTTCTACCATTCCGGACAAATGTTAAAAAACCAACATACAAATGAGATTTTCAGCAAGCTCTCAAATTATATAATCCTTATTGATCCTTCAAGGCTCTGGAGTCTCCTTCATCACACAGAAGGCTGACTCTGAATGACTCCTGGGCCAGTCTGTTGTTGGAATTCACACAGATATGTTGCCAAGAGTCAGGCTATTCGCTGGAAGCTACAACATGATTTGGTTGTTTCCCATTTTTACTGTACTATTATTTTAGGGCAAAAGACTTCCTTTGGGCGTTTACTCACCTCACTAGATTCCAGGCTTCGGCCTTGCATGCCATGTTTCCAGAAAGCCAAGACACTGTCTTGAAGGCACACTGTGGGGAAGCAGAGAAGAGACTTCCTTAGAGGGCGCTGTGTATGTGCTGGGAAGCTAAGCTAACTTCAGATGGGAGGCCACCAGGTATAGACCAAGCTGGGAAGTTTAAATGATCTCCATGGTGAACTGCTTCTACGCTACGGAATTGCCAAGGAAACTTAACATACCTCTAAAGCAGTGTTTCTTAACCATAGCATCTTAAAGAAGGGTGGACTTCAACTCCCAGAATTCCCCAGCCAGCAGAGAATTCTGGGAGTTGAAGTCCACCCGTCCTCAACATGCTAAGGTTGAGAAGTCACCAAGGATTGTTCTCACTTGAGAATTTGTTCTAGTAGTTGGCAGAGAAAATCAACCTAGAAAAATTCCAAGCAGGATAGTGTTTGGTTAGTGCTAGGAAAGGATACCACTAAGAAATCACATAGATGGACACCCAATTGGAAATTCCCAACCTGTCCCAGAGAAAGGCAGGAGGAAACTCGTGCCTTGTCATTTTGCCAAGAAGAAACCAAGTCATCAAGGAAAAAAAATATCACCTGAACCAGACCAGCGTGTTGATTCTGATCCACAGTGGATGTGTTTTTGTTTTGCGTTTCATTTGTGACATTGATTTTTTTAAAAAAACTAAATCAATCCAGTTCATTTTTAAAGGGTGCAAAAAAAGGTTGTTTCAGCCACTATAAAGAGGCAGCAAATCGCGCAAGGGAAGGTTTTCACAGACAGCATTTTGACTGGGAATTCCCAGATAGGAGGTGGTCCTTGGTCCTCTCTAAGCTTGATCATTTTTCTTGCAGACCTTTCACGACAAAATTAGGTAACAACATCAGTGCTGCTGTCAGGGTTCTGACGGATGCTCTAATCAATTCATGAGCCTTGAGCCAAGTTTCAAAAGAAACCCAATTATTTATTAGGAGCAAAACGTTGGCACTTTTCCCAAGCGCAGTCGGTTCTGCCCTACGTAATTTACTGCCTACCTATGACCCTGTTTCCCCCGCTCCTCCCAGGGTGTGTCATAAATCACATTCTCCAACCGACATTTCACGGCCCAATTAGGTAACATCATCAGTGCTAGTAGAGCGAATCCCCACTCCCTTCTAGTACTGTTGATGTCAGCTAGTTGGGTGGCAAAACGTCTGCAAGAAAACAACCAAGCTCAAGAAAGCACCAAGGACCCCAATTTCAACCCTGAGCTGCAAATATCTTTACGTACCGATGGTTTCGATGGGGAAATTGAAAACAAGCTCGGGTGTGAACACGCCTTGCGGTGTCCCCCGCAGATTCACGACCCGGACGCAGCCTGGGGGAGAAGAGAAGAGCTTTGAAAGACGAAGAAACACTCCAAGAGCAGGAAGAGGGTGGAAAAAAAACGGAGGCCAAGAAAACCTCCTCAAAAAAACATTCATGTGACAAACGTGTGATGACCCAGGGTGGGATACAAAACAAACACAGTCACAGAAATAAAAGGGGAAGCCCCTTTTATTCCTTCACTTTGCTTCTAAGCTCCGAATATCTTTGACAGAAGACAAAAAACTCCCACACAAACAGTTACAAGAAGGAGGGAAAAAGCAACACAAACCAGGCAAGATAAGGGCTGGAGGGCATCCACAAATAACAGAACACACACTGAGAAAGACGCCAAACTCAGAGAGGAACAATAAACTAGAGATATTTCCACGCTTTGTTTCCAGCATTCGCCTGTACGCATGTCTTTCCTCTTATTCAGTTGTCACAGCTGCAGCCCATGAAGAGGATCAAGGCCCTCTCCTTCCGAGTAGACCACGTCTCTCCCTTATCCGCTACTCCCTGCATGCCCTAGGATGGAGAGGGGATGGGCCTGGATCCTCCTCTGACTGCTCAGCCGGCCTCTGCCCTTCCCCAGCCTCCTCCACAACCTCCGGAGCCCACACTCCCACTCCCTGTCGGCTGTTCCTCCTCTCCCTCGGAGTCAGTCTCCCCCAGGGGCATGACAAAACGATCGAGGGACCTAGGTATGTCTACTCTATTGAAGAGAAGAATCGGGGGCGGGGGGGGCATGATAACTGTCACCCAACATTTGAGGGGCTGTCCCAGAGAAGATGAGGGGGCTGACTTATTCTCTAAAGCAGAAGTCTGCAAACTTGGCAACTTTAAGACTTGTGGACTTCAACTCCCAGAATTCCTCAGCCAGTTGAAGTCCACCCCTCTTAAAGCCTGCTGGCTGAGGAATTCTGGGAGTTGAAGTCCACAAGTCTTAAAGTTGCCAAGTTCGGGGACCTGTGCTCTAAAGCACCAGAGGGCAAGACAAGAAATAACTGGGTGGAACCTCATTAAAAGGAGATCCACCCTAGAATTAAGGAGGAATTTCCTGACACAACAATTAATCCGTGGTATGGCTTGACTCCAGAAGTTGTGGGTGTTCCATCACTGGAAGTTTTCAAAAATAAACTAGACCTCCCTTGGACTGGGATGGGATATGGTCTCCTGCCTTGAGTAGAGGGCTGGACTAGAAGACCTCTGAAGTCCCCTTGCACCCTAGGATTGTAGGTTCTACAAGAACTTACGTTCAAAACAAACGAGGACAGTATCTCGGTCCATCTGAGTGACGTGGCTGGCCAGGACAAGAGGACGTTCTGCAGGAGGAGAGAAGCCAGTGCTGAGAAACAAACCTTTGGAAGCACAAAGGCTGGTTGGTGCTTCAGTTGCTTTCTAGGCGAATCAGCGGGAATTATGGGAGTTGAAGTCCACACGTTGGGAGGGTGGTGATCTTCAAGGTGAGGATCGAACTCCTGGCAGAGGGCAGAGTTAGCCTGCAATACTATATTCTAACCACTGAGAGGGAGGGAGGGAGGGAGGGAAGGAAGGAGATAGATGAGGGAAGGAAGGAAGGAAGGAAGGAAGGAAGGAAGGAAGGAAGGAAGGAGGGAAGGAAGGAGGGAGGAAGAGAAGGAAGGAGATAGATGAAGGAAGGAAAGAAGGAAGGAAGGAAGGAAGGAAGGAGGGAGGGAGGGAGGGAGGGAGGGAAGGAAGGAGATAGAAGAGGGAGGGAAGGAAGGAAGGAAGGAAGGAAGGAAGGAGGGAGGACGGGAAGGAAGGAGATAGAAGAGGAAAGGAAAGAAGGAAGGAAGGAGGGAGGGAGGGAAGGAAGGAGATAGATGAGGGAAGGAAAGAAGGAAGGACGGAAGGAAGGAAAATAGCAATAGCCCTTAGATTTATATGCCGCTTCACAGTGCCTTTCCAGCCCTCTCTAAGCGGTTTCCAGAGTCAGCCTCTTGCCCCCAACAATCTGGGTCCTCATTTTACCAACCTCGGAAGGACGGAGGGCTGAATCAACCTTGAGCCAGTCAGGATCGAACTGCCTGGCAGCTGGCAGTCAGCAGAAGTAGCCTGCAGTACTGCATTCTAACCACTGCGCCTCTTAAAACTTCAGCGTTAAAAGGCAGGAAACAGATTCTTTCAACTGGGTTCTCCACAGTCCCCTTTTCTGACCCCCCCTCCCCCCAAATAGCTGCTCTTACTGGAAGGGCTGGAGGTGGTGTGGCCAGTGCTGAGCGAGAGGACGCTGAAATGCAGCTCGGCCCCCGGCTGATCGCTGCCGGTGACACCGAAGCACACTTGCGGGTATTCCTCCGTCTCCACGACCAGCAGCTCAAACAGGGAAAGGGGGTCGGGTAGCAGCACAGGGACGTGCTGGCAAGAGAAAATACAACACAACACAACAAAATAAAACAGAGAAAACATTGCCAGCAGAACCTGGCTGGGATCTAGAAGCCCAAATTGGAGAGGTTCCTGATTGTTGGCAGCTGCTCACGTACCTTCAGTAGCATAAATTTCTGCAAAGGTTCGTACCACTGTAGGAGGGCCAGGCTGGAGGGCAGTGCGGCACACAGAAAGGTGTTTCCTGAGTAAGGATTTCGGACTGAAATGGGGGTGGGGGGAGAGAGACAAAAACAGACAATGGGATTAGCCACCAACTGTTGGTCTCCACTTTTGCTGCTAGATAGGTGGACTTCAACTCCCAGAATTCTGCCTGGTGAATACTGGGAGATGGTCCTTCCTTCCTTCCTTCCTTCCTTCCTTCCTTCCTTCCTTCCTTCCTTCCTTCCTTCCTTCCCTGTTCCTTCCATTCCCTCCCACTTTTCCTTCCTTCCTTCCTTCCTCCTCCCCTTTTTCCTTTCTTCCTTCCTTCCCTCCTTCCTCCCTACCTGTCTCCTTTCTCTTTCTTCCTTCCTTCCCTCCCTCCCCTTTTTCTCCCACCCTCCCCTTTTTCCTTTCTTCCTTCCCTCCTTTCTTTTTTCCTTCTTTCCCTCTCATCTTCCTTCCTTCCCTCCTTCCTTCTTCTTTCCTCCCTCCCTCATTTCCTTCCGTCTTTCCTTCCTTCCTTCCTTTCCTTCCCTTCCTTTTAGAAAATGCCCCTTCATCACAAAGGGACTAAAAAACCCACAGAGCTAAGAACTTTGTGAGCATTCTGCAGACCTTAGTATTAAAAAATTAAAGAACTGCTGGATTCCAATCCTTGCAGCTGCAGAAGAAATATCTGCATTATTATTATTTTTTACATACAAAAATACCCCATACCATGGGCTTGTTCTCAAAGACAAATAAGGGTCAAGACCTCAAGAGTTTTGAATGAAAAGGGAAACTTAAACAGGCACTAAAGAACCTGCCATATTCCAAGTCACGGTTTGGTCCCCACCATGATGCAGGGTTTTCTAACCTTGGCAACCTTAAGACCTGTGGACTTCAACTCCCAGAATTCCTCAGCCAGCCATCTTAGCTGGGGGAATTCTGGGAGTCGTAGTTCACACTTCTGACAGGTCGCCATCCCAGAATTCTCAGCCAGGGCCATGCTGGATGGGGAATTCTGAGAGTTGCTCAGCACCACTCTGAAAGCGGGGGAAAGTTACGGTAAGAATTCAGAGGCGAATTCAAGAAAGATGGAAAATCTGCTGATAAGGAAGAGAGGGTAGTAGCCACACTCACCAATTTGACACTTAAGGCACCCTTTGGTATCTGCTATCTTGGCTGACAGAGCAAACTTCCTGCCACAAAAGGAAAATGGTTTAAAATACATACCGATATATATATATATATATATTTGCAAGGTCATCTCTTTAGAAAATTAGCAGACGTCCTTCCTTGAGCCTCGGAAGGGCGAAAAGGGCCTCTCTGGGCTCCGGAGGCTCTTTGGAAGCTGGAAACGGGCCCATTTCCGGCTTTCCCGAACTTCCAAGGGGCCCGTTTTTCACCCTCCCGCTGCACTTTCCTGCATCCCAAACGGGCCATGTGGTGACTCCTGGGAGGGGCGGGGCGGGGTGGGCGGGGCCAGGCAGGAGTGGGATTTTGGGGTTCTCCAAACTGCACAGAATCTTAGGCGGGAGGCTCTGCCGAACGCCTGCCAACGCCCAGTCGCCCACCCTTGGTTCTTGGTGCCCGAAAGGTTGGGGGCCGATGCCCTGGGCAGCATCTCTTCTTCCCCTCTCTCCCAAGGCCATTCCCGCAGTCCCGCTCCCCTCATGCCGTTAACTCTTCCTTAGGGACCTCTGGCCCTTCCTCCCCCTCACCTCTCCCCACCTGGGGATGATCCTCTCCGTCAGTCGGTTGGTGGCAATGGAAAGAGGGACCGGTCGCTTTTGAAGCTGACGGCGCTGCTCGAAGAGGCCCAAGAGGTTGTGTGAAGAGATCTGGGGAGACTTTCCTGAAAGGCGAGGAGAAGGAATGAGCCTGGGAGGGAAGGGAGGGACCCCTCTCCCCCTTTTTAGCTCCTTCAACCCAGCCAGATACAAAAAATTATTTCCCAGGCCCAGGTGTGTTCCCCGGAGACTCACCTGCCAAAGTCAGAAGGGTGTTGTTGATACAGTAGAGCCAAGAGCATCGGTGAGGAAGGAGCTGATGGGAGAAACAAGGGAGAAGAAGAGAAGAAAGGGAGAGAAGCAGAGGAAGAGAGAAAGGGTCCATCAATCTTGGTAAGCTCCGAGTAGGGAAATGTACGGTCAGGGCCCTGCCTGGAGGCATCAAAAGGGACAGCCAGATTGGTCTAGTAGTTAAGGCACCAGGCTACCAACTAGGCAATGGTGAGTTGTAGTTCTGTCTCAGGCACGAAAGTTGGCTGGCTGAGTTTGGAACAATCATCAGGAGATGGGTGAGT
>NW_020769404.1:520192-559394 GCF_900518735.1 Pseudonaja textilis
AGAAATCAACCAGAAATAAATCCCTACCTCGTGTTTCTGGATGGATCCACGTTGTAGTGGAGTTAATCTTCAGCGGGCAGCCATTGAAAACTTTGGAAAAACAAGCTCCCATCTGAGAAAAGAGGAAATGGAATATTTGGACATTGGGGTGTGTTTGTTTAAGCAGGAAATGCCTTGGATGTATTCCTCCATTGTCAACTGTTCTGCAGTGCTTTTTAATCTCCCTTTTATATTTCGGATCAAATCTTTCGTTTAGTCCAGAGGTGGGGAACTGCGGCTTTTTTTTCTATGACTTATGGACTTCAACTCCCAGCCAGGCTGGCTGATGAATTCTGGGATTTGAAGTCCACAGATCATAGAATAGTTTCCCACCCCCGTTTTAGTCATAGGCAGATCTGAGACTTTTCTAACCCCTCTAAGTGAGCAAAACTACCACATTTTCACACTTTGCCCCACCACTAAATTTTGCAAAGCCACCCACTTGCGTTGTCTCCAGGCAGAAGTTCATTTGAGCTTTCTTTCCCATTGTACGATGTTCATCATGTACCACACACACTCAAAAACCCCTGAAATACATACCACTGGCCTTAAATAACGTAGTCCAGCTGCTATCTGCCTTTTCCTTGCAAAATTTAAATGGGTGAAAAAGCTGGCGGATTGTGGTTCCGTGATTCAGGAATTTGTTTGGAAAGTACCAACAAAATTGGCTTGCATTAAAATGTCTATGGAGAACCTCAGTCTTCCAGGTCCTGATTATCCCAACGGTGCTTTTTTTTCCCAACTGGACTTTCTTTTTCTTTGAAGACGTTTCGCTTCTCATTCCAGAAGCTTCTTCAGCTCTGACTGGATGGCGGGGAACGGAAGGATTTACACTCCTTTGCAGACAGCTGGTCATTTGCGTTCTTTTTAGAGAGTCGTTGAGGCCACTTGGAGGTTTAGCTGTGTCTTCGGATAAATGGGTCTTTCCACACCCGTTTACACCACTCAAGTGACCCTGAGAACATAGATAAACCTCCAAGTGGCCTCAACGACCCTCTAAAAGGACGCAAATGACCAGCTGCCTGCAAGGAGCATAAATCCTTCCATTCCCCACCATCCAGTCAGAGCTGAAGAAGCTTCTGGGATGAGAAGCGAAACGTCTTCAAAGATAAAACAGGAAGTCCACTTGCCTTTTGGAAAAAGCACCTTTGGGATTTGCATTAAAATGTTAAATTCCAGGTTTTGGGGGGCTTGGGTAGGGAAGAAGGAAATGCAACTTACATGAACTTTGGGTGTAGGGGGCAATCCGCGGCACAGCAACCTCTGGAAAGGTGATGGAGAGGGGGGGGGAGCATTAAAGAAACATTATTTAAAAGTTCCCAATGTTTTCCTTTTTTTAATAAAAGAAACGAAGGCACGGTCTCTAACCCCATTCTTCATTCAATCGCAGAATTAGTCTTCCTGCTTTGGTGGGAGAAGACCAGGAATTTGACCAGGGTCATTTCACAGAATAAAAAATAAAAAATAAAAAAAATAAAATCCTAGGCTTGGAAGGGAAACTTAGAGGTCCAACCTCATGCTCAGCGCTGGATTCTCGACAGCATTCCAGAAACATGACCGTCCGGTCTCTGTCGGAAAACCTCCTGCGAAGGAAGACCTCACCACTATGAGCTCATTCAACCTGCGATTTCTTTCCAAAAATCTAACCAGAATCTCCTTCCTTGCAATTTTATCCAGATAATTCTGGCCCCGTGTTCTGGGGCCACCAAAGAGAAGCCCATGTTCTCTTCATGTAGTCCTCTACTTACAACCATTCTGTCGACTCATAAAATATTTCTATGGTCTTTATAGAGTTGCCAACAGAAAGGGTGGGGGGAGCAGTGTGGCAGCTTGCAAACCGAAACTGCATTCCTTAAATGTTTTCAAAGATAGTAACTAGGTGACCGAAGTTTCTGCCAGGCGAAATTCTAACTGGAGAACATGATTGATGATTCTTGGCTATGGAGGTGTCCCATTGGAGAATATGAATTAGGATACACCCAGGGGGAGAGGGAAAACCAGGGTCAAGGGTGACAATGAATTATATGTCTCAGAGTCGGCTCCACCTAGGCAGTGCCGGACATGTTAACTCCCAATAAATCCTTTTGAAGTTTTGGAAGTTTGGCTCAAGACTCGGGATTTAAATGGGGGTAACTGCCAGAGCCCTGGCACATTCGTTTAGTGATTGTTCAAAGTCACGACGGCACTGAAATAAAAAAGTGACTTAATGACCATTTTTCATGCTTACGACTGTTGCACATTCCCTTGGTCACAAAAGTCAGCCACTTGGTAACCAGCTCATATTTTTGACTGTTGCAGTGCCCCGGGGCCATTTGATCCCCTTTTGCAACCCAAAATACCCCAGCCGGCCTTGTTGACGTCCATGGGTCTTACAGTTACCAAGATTAGATACCCCTGGGATTCTATCTTGGGATAGAATCTGTATCTGGCTGTATCTGTATGAATATTTCCCCCCCTCGAGTCTCCCTCTCCCTCTCCCTCTCTCTCGATAATACTATCAAAAAATATTGTCCCATTTACTAATATAATATAATACATAACTTAATAATTCTAATAATACTATGATAGTTCCCATACAGTACAATTCCCATTCTTTGTGTTTAGTTCATTTTTATTTTTAGTACTTATAACAATTATAGTTATATACCATCTCTGTTTCTGATAAGATCGTTCACCATTTTTCTTCCTCTAACTTCTACCCTTTTGTTTGTAACCACTCGCAAAATCTATTCCAACCCCGAGTCTCTCACGATTGCTCCTTTTAACTTGGTTTTACTCTGGTTTTTAACTTGGTCTTATCTATAACTTTTATATCACTTTGTGCTTTCATTGGATACCACTCAGAGTGTGATGTACAGTACTGAAAATTGGACAAATAAATAAAACAAAATTCCATCCATTCTGGAGGAATTGAATACAGAATAGTAAGAGTTGGAGGAAGGGATCTTAGAGGTCTTCTAGTCCAACCCTGCTCCAGCAGGAGACCCTGTACCATTTCAGACAAAAGATTGTCCAATCTCTTCTTAAAAACCTCCAGTGATGGAGCAACCACAACTTCTGGTGGCAAGCTGTTCCACAGGTTAATTGTTCTATTAGGAAATTTCTCCTTTGTTCTACGTTGCTTCTCTCCTTGATTAGTTTCCATCCCTTGTTTCTTGTCCTGCCTTCTGGTGCTTTGGAAACTAAGTTGACCCCCTCTTTCTTCGTGGCAGCCCCTCAAATATTGGAACACTGGTATCATGTCACCCTTGGTCCTTCTTTTCATTAGACTAGCCATACCCAATTTCTCCAACCGCCAAACCGAGTTTGAACAATCTTGATTTAGTGTGCTTACGGTGGCTTCCTCCTTCTTCTTCATGGTGGCCCATTCAGTGGAAAGGAGGCAGTCTGCAGGTTTGGGAGAATCCGTCACAGGAGCATCTGACGTCTCACCGAAGGCCGTGTTGCCTGTTGTCGAAAGAGAAATATCAAAATCACTGGCAGGAAAGCAGTTTGGATTCTCTTCCACAAGCTTCTTCCACCCATTATTTCTGGTCCTGCCCTCTGGTGCTTTGGAGAATAAGCTAATCTCCTTTTCTCTGTGACAGCCCCTCAAGTCTAGAGAGACCCCTACCATGTCACACCCCCCCCCCAATCCTTCAGTTCGATATTGGGGGGTGTCCGAATTTGGCAACTTTAAGAGTTGTGGACTTCCACTCCCAGAGGAATTCTGGGGAAATTGGCTGGTGATCCAGCAGTGTGCAGCAGCTGCCCAAAAGCCAATACAGTTCTAGGTTGCATAAACAGAGGGATAGAATCAAGATCACACAAAGTGTTAGTACCACTTTATAAAGCCTTGCTAAGACCACACTTGGAATACTGCATTCAGTTTTGGTCACCACGATGTAAAAAAAAGAGGTTGAGACTCTAGAAAGAGTGCAGAGAAGAGCAACAAGGATGAATAGAGGACTGGAGGCTAAAACATGTGAAGAACGGTTGCAGGAACTGGGTATGTCTAGTCTAATGAAAAGAAGGACCAGGGGAGACACGATAGCAGCATTCCAGTATCTCAGGGGCTGCCCCAAAGAAGAGGAAGGGGTCAAGCTATTCTCCAAAGCACCAGAAGGCAGGAGAAGAAGCAACGGGTAGAAACTAATCAAGGAGAGAAGCAACCTAGAACTGAGGAGGAATTTCTTGACAGGGGGGACAGTTAACCAGTGGAACAGCTTCGGACTAGATGACCTACAGGGTCCCTTCCACCTCTGTTGTTCTTATTCTGTTCTTTGAGAGTTACTTGGTCTCAAAATACAAAGTGAAAGACACCTCTTTACCTGGGACGGTGTGGTCCCTGGGCCCCTCCAGATCCGAGCGCTCCCCGTCCTGCTCCCAAGGAGCCTTGTATGCGAGCTCCAGGTTAAGAAAATCCCAAAAGGGTCCCCTTTTGATCGTGCCGGAAACGTCTTCTCCAAGTCCGCCTGTCTGCTGCTCTTCCTGAGTCTGCAGGGGGGTGGGTGGAAAAAACACCGGAATAGATACAGATAGGTAACAGATTAACAGAAGGGACCTTGGAGGGCATCTAGTCCAACACCCCCCTGCCCCGCCCAAGCAGGAGACCCTACACCAATTTCTGACACATGGCAGTCCAGCCTCTTCTTGAAAGCCTCCAGGGATGAAGCTCCCACAACTTCAGAGGGCAACTTCTGTTCCACTGATTGACTGCTCTCACTGTCAGAAAGTTTCTCCTTATTTCCAGGTTGAATCTCTCCTTGTTCAGTCACCATTATTCCTTGTCTGGCCTTCAGTTGCCTTGGAGAATAGCTTGGCCCCCTTCCTCCTCCTCTCTGGGGCAGCCCCTCCAATACTGGAAGGCTGCTCTCCTGTCTCCCCTGGTCCTTCTCTTCCCTAGACTAGCCAGGCCCGGTTCCTGCAACCGTTCTTCATGTTTTATCCTCCGGTCCCCTCATCATCCTGGTTGCTCTTCTCTGCACTCTTTCCGGAGTCTCTTTTCTTATAGTGCGGTGTCCAAAATTGGATGCAGTACTCTTACTGTGGCCTTACTAAGGCTTTATAGAGTGGTGCTAGTACTTCACTATAGTTTGCAGAATTATTTTATAGAATTATAGAATTATTATAGAATGATAGAATTCTCACAATAATTTGCAGAACCCAAAGGAGGTGACGGTTTCATGCATACCTGCTCTGTAGGACGTGCTGGGCGGATGGTTAGACTCCTAAAGAAGAAAAAGCAATTTAAAAAATGAAAAGAAACAGAATAAAAGAATGAGGAAAAATCCAAAGATGTCAACCCTCTCATTGGAATATGCAGCAAAAAAAAAAAAAAATCCTCCTGGGACATGATTTTTACCAAGAAAACACAGTTATTCCTCACCTTACGAACACAATTGAGCCCAACATTTAAGCTGTTAAGCGAGTTTTGCAATTAGCCAGTGGAACGGCCTGCCCCCAGAAGTTGTGGATAGTCCAACAATGGAGGCTTTTAAGAAGAGACTGGACAGCCACCTGTCTGGAATGATATAAGGTCTCTTGCTTGGGCAGGGGGTTGGACTAGAAGACCTCCAGGCTCCCTTCCCACTCTTTTCTGTTAACGGGGAAGGCCAGGTTCGCTCAACGACCAAATGATTCACTCAACAGCTGCAGGGATTCCACTAACAAACATGAGCATGCTCATAAAATCAGGCACAGCTCCCTTAACTGCCTTGATTAGCAACAGAAATTCTGTTCCCCATTGTGGCCATAAATCGAAAATTATCTGGTTTGGGTGGGAGCCACATTGAGGCTACCATCAAGATGATTCCAAAAGGACCCTTCCAAATTAGGCTGCACTGGGCAAGACCACCTTTTAAGAGTTTTATTGGGGATAGAAAACAACACACCAGGTTTAATGTTGGCCTGTCTGGGGAAAACTCGGCTAGTGTCCCCGAGTTTCTAGATTAATCTCCCATCTCCTCTTACCTCTCTTCCAGGGCTTCTTCGACGGACTGAAGGAGGCTCCTAGGGAAGGCACAAAGTAACCCATCAGTTGCTCAGTCTGTACATCACACCAAGCCAGAGTTTGCTCCAACAGGGTTTCCCCAAACGTGCTTTTTCTTTTTAATTGTCTTTATTAGTTTTCAAAAATACAAATCTCAATCCTAATCTTAACAACGTTTTGGCATCGGCAAATACATACATCCTATATACATTTATTTATAATCATATTAACAATCTACTAAGGTCTCCTGCTTTATTTACCACAATTCTTCTTCTTTGTATTTGTTTTTTTAACCACTCATACCATTTATCCCATATTGCATAATATTCAGAATCCTCCTTGCCTTTCATTTCCAATGTGAGCTTATCCATTTCGGCACATTTCAGTACCTTCTGTATGATCAAGTCTTCTGAGGGGATATTGGCTCCTTTCCATAATTGTGCAAAAGCTATTCTGGCTGCCATCAAAATATGTAATATATGTTCTTAATCTTTTTATTATAATTATTCCTAGTAAAAAGAATTCCGGTTTGAGTTCAGTTTGGTGTTTGATAATCTCCTGTAGCCAGTTTTTTTTTTTTATTTTAACCCAATATTTCCTGGTCTTGGGGCATAGCCACCACATGTGATAGAAGTTACCGTCCTTTTGTCCACAATTCCAACATTTTGGGCTCGTGTTGGGAGTACATCTTAGCCAATCTCGCTGGGGCCAAGTGCCAACGATAGAACATTTTACACAAGTTTTCTTTGTAAGCAGTGGAGTTCGTTAATTTATAATTTCTAGTTCGTAGTTTCTCCCATTCATCTAATTCAATACTGTATCCAAAGTTTTGTGCCCGTGCTATCATGGAACTCCAGAGGTGCTTTTTCAAAAGGCAACTGGGGTTTGTGTTTTCTTGAAGATATTTGGACAATAAATAGGAGCCAGCTGTGTGCTGCAATGCCAGAAATGCCAACACAGTTCTAGGCTGTATTAACATAGAATCAAGATCACGTGAAGTGTTAATACCCACTTAATAATACCTTGGTAAGGCCACAGTTTTGGTCACTGTGGTGTAAAAAGATGTTGAGACTCTGGAAAGAGTGCAGAGAAGAGCAAACAAGAAGAATAAGGGGCTGGGGGCTAAATTATATGAAGAATGGTTGCAGGAATTGGGTATGTCTAGTTTTATGAAGAGAAGGACTAGGGGGGACAGAATAGCAGTCTTCCAATATTTCAGGGACTACCACAAAGAAGAGGGGTCAAGTTATTTTCCAAAGCACCTGAAGGCAGGTGCTTTGCAAGTAATGGATGGAAACTTATCAAGGAGAGAAGCAACCTAGAACTACATAGCCAAAAAGGCATTAAGAGTTGTTAACCTAATCCTGCATAGTTTTTTCCTCTGGTAATATCACACTACTAACTAGAGCATACAAAACATTTGCTAGACCAATACTTGAATATAGCTCATCAGTCTGGAACCCACATTACGTATCTAATATTAATACAGAGAAAGTCCAGAAATATTTCACGAGAAGAGTTCTCCACTCCTCTACTCGTTGCAGAATACCTTATGCCACCAGACTTGAAATTCTAGACCTAGAAAACCTAGAATTATACCGCCTTCGGTCCGATTCTAAGTATAGTATATAAAATCATACACTGCAATGTCCTACCTGCAAATGAATACTTCAGCTTCAACCATAACAACACAAGAGCAAACAATAGATACAAACTCAAGGTTAAGTGCACCAAACTTGACTGCAGGAAATACGACTTCAGCAACCGAGTGGTCAATGTCTGGAATACTCTACCTGACTCTGTGGTTTCTTCCCCAAACCCCAAAATCTTCAACATTAGACTGTCTACTATTGACTTCACCCCTTTCCTAAGAGGTCTGTAGGGAGCGTGCATAAGCGCACCAACGTGCCTACCGTCCCTGTCCTATTGTTTCTTTTTATTGTTTCTTTTTATTGTTTCTTATATGTACCCATTTCATGTATTCATAACTATGTATATACTTATACCTATTATCTTGTAAGCAATTGACAAAAATAAACAAACAAACAAATAACAAACAAACAAACAAGGAGAAATTTCCTGACAGTCAGAATAATAAACCAGTGAAATGACCTGCCTCCAGAAGTTATGAATAATCCATCACTAGAAGTTTTTAAGAAGTGATTGGACAACAATTTGTCTGAAATGCCAGAGTTTCCTGCAGAGCAGGGGGTTGGACTAGAAGACCTCCAAGGTCCTTTCCAACTCTGTTATTCGTCCAAGAAGCTTCTTCAATTCAGACTCCTTGGATGAGAAGTGAAACGTTTTCAAGGAAAAACAAAGTCCAGTTGACTTTTTTGGAGGGAAAAAAAACATCTTTGGGATAACCATGACTGGATGACTGAAAATCTCCGCAGACATCCATCAAAGTTTATTGGCCAAAGCACAATTGGCTGGGTTCTGGGCAACACACCAGCATAAATTAAGCCCCACTATATAACAAGTGCCTTGTCCAAACCCTGGGTTAATAAAACTCCATGTTTGTGTTTGCACAGCATGCTTAACACAATAGTTTTGGTCCAGACAAAGAGGCAGAAATTAGCTCCCAATGTTTTCACACTCCGTCATAAAGCAAGTCAATGGCTCAGGCAGGATAGGGAAGGTGAGGAAAAGCACCCCGACCACAACTTTCATCTTTTAACGACCCCACAATCCCTTGCTGGGTGGAGTCTGGGCAATTGAATGGAGCTAGCAGAGTGTTTTACTGGCCCGATGCCCTTCTTGTTGCCAGTACGGAGTTACATATTCAGCAGATATATTCTCATTGTGTCCAGAGAGAGTAATATCTGCCTCTACCTTCGGTAGGATCAAACTCACAGCCTCCTGATTGTGAGACGAGAGCTCCGCCTCAAGGCCACCGCACCACTCCCCCCCGAGCACATCTTTGCCCCCCTAAATTCCTTACCCTCCATCTCCAAGCACCATCCAATTCTCTTCCTCTTCTTCCGTCTGCTAAAGAGACAAAAACGGTCGTATTAAACGGGCCAGAATAAAAGTGATCTAGTTTTATTTTTCACCCTCACATCTGGAGCTTGGAGGCTGAGCTGCTTCACTTCCCAATTCTGACCCCCAAGAAAACAGGACGGGTGGGAATGTACAGGCAGTCCTTAACTTATGACCCCAAAATTTCTTTTGTAAAGAGAACCAGTGGTTAAGTGAGTGCGACCCATCTTTCTTGCTACAGCTGTTAGGTGAACCACTGCAGTTGTTAAGTTAGTGACATGGTTGTTAAGTGAATCTGGCTTCCCCATGGACTTCTTGCTTGTCAGAAGGTCGCAAAAGGGGGAAATCACATGACCCCGGGACACTGCGACCGTCATAAATGAGTCGGTTGCCAAGTGTCTCAGTTTTGATCACGTGATGTTGCAACGCTCGTGTAAAAAAGTCATTATTTCCAGTGCCATTGTAACTTTGAACAGTCACTAAATGAACTTTTGTAAGTCGAGGACAGCCAACTTACACTGTGCATGAAAAACCCTAAACCCCAGTTTGTTTCGTCACCAGTTTAAAGGATTGATATTCTTAGCTGCAAACCACAGTTTACAGCCTGACTATGGCTCGATTCATGCAAACGTTAAACCGAGCCAAACAAGTTACATTTGTACAACATGTCAACACAGACACAAATACACACTTTATGAATGCCACTTACTGAGTTGCCCCACGGCTCCGTTTCTTTCCTTAGCGGAGGGCCGAATTTAACCTGGTTAACTGGAAAACAGGAACAATTGAAAGATCAGCCAGACAGGCAGAAATGAGATTCTACTCCAAGGGTTTGAAAGGCCAAATCCCCGATTTTTAAAGCTTCTTTGCAAGCAATGCAACAAGAAGTGAGAAAAGTGGGTCATTTTGTGCTGATTTTGGACCACAATCCCCCGATATTAGTTAAGGACAAGCGAAGTTGTCCCAAAGCCGCTTTTTCCAACAGGCCACTGGACTTTCTGGTTTTTTCTTTGAAGACATTTTGCTTCTCATCCAAGAAGCTTCTTCAGTTCTGACTGGGTGGTGGGGAATGAAAGAATTTATACTCCTTGCAGGCAGCTGGGCATTTGCATCCTTTTTAAGGGTCATTGAGGCCACTTGGAGGTTTGTCTATGTCCCCAGGGTCACCTGAGTAGTGCAAATGGGTGCGGAAGGACCCACTTGAGGACACAGATTTATCTGAGGACATAAATAAACCTCCAAATGGCCTCAACAGCTCTCTAAAAGAACGCAAACGACCAGCTGTCTGCAAGGGGTATAAATCCTTCTGTTCCCCACAGTCCAGTCAGAGCTGAAGAAGCTTCTTGGATGAGAAGCGAAACGTCTTCAAAAAAAACCAACAACCCCAAAGTCCAGTTGCCTCTTGAAAAAAACACCTTTGGGACGAAAATGACCTGGAGGACTGAGAATCCCCATGGACAACAAGGGAGGGTGCATGGAGGCCCCTCAATGGAGCTGAGTTCTTTAGGGGAAAAAAATGTAGTTTTACATTTCATTATGGAACCGTAGGACTGGGAGGGACCTTGGAGGTCTAATAGTCCAACCCCCTGCTGAAGTAGGAGACCCTACACCATTGTAGACAAATGACTGTCCAATGTCTTCTTAAAAACCTCCAGTGATGATCAAAAATCAGGTTTTTTGGGGTGCCGCTGTAATTTTGAATGGTCACTAAAGGAGCTGCTGTAAGTCGAGGACTTATCTGTACTGTTGAGCCAGGTACCGCCTCTCCTTCACCTGTACATCTGGTTTTTCTTGCCTAAGCCCAGGACTTTAACTCCATCCCACTTCAGGGCTTCAAGGCACACCAATACCTCATTTCTTCCCGAAATAATCTTCTCGCTCTAGTGGGCCTCCCGCATTTTAGAAAACTGGCTCAGCAAAGCAGGTGTTTGCATACAAACATACATTCGCACGGAAGGCCATTCTGACATACGGGCTATACTTACGCTGGATCTCCGACAGGGTGCCTTCTGCCGGCCCATGTGGCTTACTCGAGCAGATTTTATCAGGGAAAACGTCGTAAGCCTGAATTGGGAGCAAAAGTCACATTTTTTTTTGTTTCCAATATTCATTTACTAGCTGGATACCCGGGCTTTGCTATGAAACTATGTGATCGGACTTAGTTTTTGGGGGGGAATTCTGCCTCTGCCTCCCAGCTTCCACTGGTATTCGTCTGGCTAGTGTGTGAGAAAGTTGAGGGCTGTTTGGAAACTCAAACAGTATTTGCTGTGTGAGCAAAAAAGAGACAGTAAGGAGCCTGGGCATGGCTTAGCTCAACTGTTCTCTACTAAAGCTGCTTGGTGCTGTGAATCTGAAACTGAAATTCAAACTCCTCTCCTCTGCTTGTGTTTTGCATTTGGAAGGGATTTCTTTTCAGGTGGGGAGTGGGAGTAGAACTCCTTAGCATCAGAGCGTGTGAATAATAATAATATAGGAAATACTAATGCTCTTGATTGATTGCTTATTGTACCCTATGACTATCATTAAGTGTTGTACTTATGATTCTTGACGAATGTATCTTTTTACTCCTTAGCATCAGAGCGTGTTAATAATAATAATATAGGAAATACTCTAAATGCTCTGATGATCATTTCGAAAAATCCTTTCTTAGTGAGCACCTAGAAGCCAAGAGGAACCCACATGCCAAATTTCAAGTTTGTAGGCTTTACAGTTCTGGAGATTTTGTGATAATGCCTGAGTAGTATTTCACTTTTATATATATATATAGATTTACTTTCTTACTTACTTATTTATGGAATTTATATTGCCGCCTATTCGTGCATGGCGACCAGAGGCGGGCTTCACATAATTTAACAACCGGTTCGCCTAGTGCAGAACCGAAAATATGAGCGAAGTTGAAAGTGATTAACTTACTCTCCATCCTCCTCCATCCAACCACCCACCTACCCCAACACAACTGGACAACCGTACCTCGAAATCCCCATCGTCCAAGGCAGTAGCAGCCAATTCAGGGTTTGTGGCTTTATCCAGTAATTCAATGACGAGAACACGAGCTAAAGGCTGGCAGACGAAAGGATGCTACGGGAGAAGAGACACGGATAAGCCGAAGGGACCAAAAACAGAGGTGGTATTCAGCTGGTTCTGACCGGTTCTCAAGAACCGGTAGCAGAAATCTTGAGTAGTTCGGAGAACCAGAGAATACTGTCTCGGACTGGCCCCGCCCCCATCTATTCTCCGCCTCCTGCGTCCCAGCTGATTGGCTGGGTCTTCTTTGGTTGCCCTGCACAGGAGAACGGAGCTGGAAAGCAGGTTAGTGGGGTGGGGAGAGATTTTGCAGTATCCTTCCCCTGCCACGCCCACCAAGCCACGCCCACCAGGACAAGCCATGCCCATCAAGCCACGCCCACAGAACCGGTAGTAAAAAAATTGAATCCCACCACCGACCAAAAACCCTCCCAGTTTTCATTGGGAGCTTGTTCCCCAAAGAGGACCCCAAGATTTCCTGCAGCAAATGGACACCCCAGCCCAAAAATATCCCATAATACGTTAAAGCTGCTTTAGGAACGAACCTAGCAAAGAAGGACAGCTCTCTGGAATGGGGAAACAGGAAGCCCAGTAAAATATCCCATAATCCCCTGGAGTGACACTACATCAGGGTACAGGTAGTCCTTTGATTACAACAGTTCGTTTAGTGACCAAAGTGAAAAGGGCACTGGAAAAAAAAGTGAATTATGGCCATTTTTCACACGACCGCTGGAGCCTCGCCAGGGTCACACGACCAAAATCCAGCTGCTCTGCAACTGACTCACACTTATGACGGCCCCGGGGGGGGGTATCATGTGATCCCTTTTTGTGACACTCCCTGTCAAGCCATGGGGAAGCCAAGATTCACTTAACAACCTTGTGGCTAACTTCAACAACTGCAACAATTTCCCTTCGCAAATAAAATGGGGCTAAAGTCAACTTAACGCTGGTCTCGGTTATGAACATAAAACTTAGACTCAATTTTGGTCGTAAGTCAAGGACTACCTGTATTCTGGGAAAACAAAATGGCCGTGTCAACTCATAAAACATTCCTATGCTTGTTTTAGTAGTTGCCATAAAAAAAAGGGGGAGGAAGGAAATCTGGAAGAGCAGTTGAAAGAGGAAGTATCTTCCAACTCTTATCTGTAAAAATTGTAGCTAAACTACCAGAGATTTTGCCCTGGAATATATTTAATTGGAGAATGTGATTGATGACACCCAGCCTGTGAAGGTGCTCAATTGGAGAATGTGATTTATGACACACCCAGGGGAGAAACGGGGTCACAGGGGACTGTAAGTGACGTCTGCCAGAGTTGGCTTCACACAGGACAGTGCCAGTATGTCGCCTCTAATGAATCCTTTGAAGTTTTTTGAAGTTTGGCTCGAGACTCATGATTTAATTAGAGCGATTGCTGGAATCCCGACAGGCCCCTCACGAATGTCTCCAGCATCCCCAGTAGAGACGATGTGGTATTCCTTTCCTTTCCTGAGTTGTTTCTAGACAATTTTGATTTGGGGGAGGGGGATTTGGGGGTGTGGTTGTTAATTTTTGCCCACCTCCCAACCTGCCATCACCTGCAAGAGTTTTTCTGCCACTGGTCGTTTTCTGGGATTTTTGGTCAGGGAGAGTTTGAGGAAGTGGTGAAAATCAGGAGACCTGGAAGGATAAAACAGGAAGGCAAATGAAGAGAAAAAATCCTAGTGCCCCAGGAGAAGAATTGTGTCTCCTACACACCCACACACTCACCAACACGCCTTATCTTTTAGCTTGGGGGGCTGGAAGTTGCTCTTCGACATCAACATCAGAGCTCTGCACAGCAAAACAAAACAAGAGTTAGAACTAACTTTCTTTTTCTCCTTTGTTTTAAAGGAGAAGTGTCCATACTTGGCAACTTTTAAGACTTGTGGACTTCAACTCCCAGAATTCAATTCAACTCTGTAGCTGGCTGAGGAATTCTGGGAGCCTTAAAGTTGCTAGGTTTCACTGAGGAATTCTGGGAGGTTTTTTTACCCTAAGGATCCTGAAATACTGGTAGATATTGTAATTCAATATTTCCTAGACTCATCAAACTTTCAGATATGTGGAGTTCAACTCCCAGAATTCCCTAGCCAGCATGCTGCCTAGGAAATGCTGGGAGCTGTAGTCCATCCATATTTAAGCATACCAGCTAGGAATGCTGGGATTTGTAGTCTACACATCTTAAAGCATGCTGGCTGGAGAATTCTGGGAGTTGAAGTCCACAAGTCTTAAGGTTGCCAAGCTTGGTTGAGTGAGGAATTCTGGGAGTTGTAGTCCACAAGTCTTAAAGTTGCAAAGTTGGGAGACCCATGTTTTAAAGAAACAGGAATCCCTTCTCTACAAAATGCCTTCTCTCCCATTGGCTGATTCATGGTGATGTCATGGAATGCTCAAACATTCCGCCGAAATGAAAGGACCATTCAGAAAAAATGCTTAATTGCTTTCTTTTCCTTTGTCTTATTCAAACCTCCAATTACAAGGAGTCCTCCACTTACGATCACAACCGAGCCCCAAATTTCCGTTGCTAAGTGAGACAGCTATGTAACTTTTGCCCCGTTTTCTACTTTTCTTGCCGTCGTTGTTAAGCGAACCCCTGCAGGCGTTAAGTTAGTCACACGGTCGTTAAGTGAACCTGGCTTCCCCATGGACTTGGCTTTGTCAGAAGGTTGCAAAAGGGGATCACATGACCCCCTGTCCGGGGACACTGTGACCGTCATAAATATGAAACAGTTGCCATCCAAATTTTAATCACATGCCCATGGGGTATGCTACAACGGTTGTGAGTTTGAAAAATGGTAATAAGTCATTTATAACTTTAAAAGGTCACTAACGGCAATCATAAAATATTTCTCTGGTCTTTTTAGAGATGCCAACAGAAAGGGAGGCGGAGCAATGAGGCAGCTTGCAAAACCGAAACTGCATTCCATAAATGTTTTCAGAGATAGTAACTAGGTGACTGAAGTTTCTGCCGTGCGAAATTCTAACCGGAGAGTATGATGGGTGACTCTGTGCTATGGATGTGTCCCATTGGAGAATATGAATTACGATACACCCAGGCAATGCTGCACCTTCTAACTCCCAATAAATCTTTTTGAAGCTTTGGAAGTTTGGCTTGAGGCTCATGATTTAAATGGAGTTAAGTGCCGGAATCCTGACAACTAAATTGTAAACTGAGGACTACCTGTATTGAACAGTGGCTGAGGCTGATGGGAGCTGGAGTCCCAACTCTTGGGAAGGTGTCAGAGGGCCAGGATCTCAGGGCCAGCATTTTTGCGGACAAATTTGGGGATTTGATGACAAGGAATAATGGATGGAAACTGAAGAAGGAGAGATTTAACCTGGAAATAAGAAGAAACTTTCTGACAGTGAGAACAATCAAGCGATGGAAGTTGCCCTCGGAAGTTGTGGGAGCTTCATCACTTGAGACCTTCAAGAAGAGATTGGACTGCCATTTGTCAGAAATGGTGTAGGGTCTCCTGCTTGGGCAGAGGTTGGACTAGATGACCTATAAGGTCCCGTCCAACTCTGATTATCTGTTTATCTGATCCTTGAGCAGGGAGCGGCTATGAAGGACGGTCAAATATTACACAAACACGGACATCGAGATGTTGGGAAGCTGGTTTTTCTAGAAAGGCCAAACCAGTGGCATTTTTTTGTGTGGCTTTGCTATTGTGGGTGGATTTAATCCTGCCTCTCCCAAGGAGCCAAATTGATATGCTGATCTTTCAATGACGGGAGCAAAATTATGAGTGTTTTTGCATCTGTCACCCAAGCCAACGCCAAAGAATTCTAGGATTTTTGAAGCTGTAATTAGGATTTCGGAAATACACACCTACCGAGGTGGCTTGTTTTATTGTTGTTGGGTTTTTTTAATCAGAGAGACTGAAAAGGTAGCGCTTGCATTAAAGATAAGAAGGGAAATCAAGGCTATGACCAATTTTAATTAGGAATTTAATCAGGAAGCCAAGATCAAAACAACTCACAAAGTAAGGTTTAGTGAGACTCCTGATGAAACGTATTTATAATTTTTAAATTCTGTTTTTACTTGTGTGAGATCTAGAGTTATGTATTTTAGATGGGTGACCATATAATTTTAATTTTAAAAAATGAAGAAATAATAAAGAAATCAAAGGAGAAGTTAAAATGAACAGATACCCCTCATTTTTCCACTGTTTTTCCCCCTAAGGACCCTGAAATACAGATGGATATTGTAATTCAATGTTTCCTAGCCTCACCAACTTTCAGATATGTGGACTTCAACTCCCAGAATTCCCTAGCCAGCATGCTGCCTAGGAAATGCTGGGAGCTGTAGTCCACCCGTCTTAAAGCATCCTTGCCAGGGAATTCTGGGAGTTGAAGTCCACCCACCTTAAAGAACGCTGGCTAGGGAATGTTGGGTGTTGAGGTCCACCCATCTTAAACCATGCTGGCTGGTGAATTCTGGGAGTTGAAGTCCACCTATTTGAAAATTGCTATGCTTGCAAATCTAAATCCATGCTAACCTCTACATCCAGCTCAGTCTACCCCGATCTCTGCAAACTTTCTCTCATCCAGCTTCCTTACCTCATGGGGTGCAGGTCGAAGAGAGGGGGCTGCAGCTCTGCCAGTTCAATAGCGGTGATGCCCAGGGCCCAGATGTCGCACAGCTGGTTGTAGCCGCCTTTCTTCTCCACCGCGGCCACCTCTGGCGCCATCCTGGAGAATCAGACAGAATGCAAGATAAGACGAGGAAGCCACTCCAAAAACGCTCTTTCTTTGTGGTGATAAATCAGCAAAGGCAACAACTTCCAAGAGCTCTTGGTAATATATTCATTTTAATTGTTGCTATTCTCCCTATTAATGATAGTTGCAGATTTTTCCAGGTCTATTTTGTTCCGTTGTTTTAATTTATAATAGTTATCTTCTTTAATCATCCCACATCTTGCTGTGAACTGAATCCCCAGATATTTCACTTTCTTTATAGAAAGTGAATAGCTAGTCTGTCTATTCTATTTTTTGCTTTTCTGTGACATTTTTCATTAAGATTTAATTTTTCTCCCTTGTTTATTTTCAGTCCCGTAACTTCTCCATATTCTTCTATCCTTTTTGTCAGTTTAGGTCCTGTTTCTAGTGGTTCTTCTAATATAAAAACAAAATAATTTGCAAATGCCTGTAATTTATACTCTTCCTTTTTCTTTTATCTCCATACCCTTTATTTCCTTATCTTTCCTAATATTTCTAATGTCAGTATAAATTACAATGATGACAGAGGGCATCCTTGTCTTGTTCCTTTCTTAATATTAACTTTCCCAGCCACCCCAAGAACACTCATTCTTTGTTGTGATAAATCAGCAAAGGCAACAACTTCCAAGAGTGGATTTAACAGAATAATGAGAGTTGGAAGGGACCTTGTAGGTCATCTAGTCCAGCCCCCCGCCCAAGCAGGAGACCCTACACCATTTCTGACAGATGGCAACTCTAGTCTCTTCTTGAAAGCTTCCAGATTTCATGCAACATGACAACATGTTGTACCTTTGCCGTGAAGAGGCCTAATCCATAAAGCCAGCAACCGAGTTTGAAGGCTAACAAATAATCTTTTTATCTCTCTCTCTCAACCTCTGTGGTCCAAATTCCCTTTGCTCCCTTTCCCAATGCAAATTTTCCCTCTCTCTCACTTCCTTTTTTAACAGAAGGCTCCACTCTGGATGAATGAATCAAATTCATTCACGTTTCACGGTTTCGCCTGGTGACTGAATTTTCACGGGAAGGTTTTGCAGGACCACCAAGTTAAGACTTGCTCATTCTGCCGCAGGACACACACACAGAGCACCGACCTCGCGATAGCGGTGCGGGAGGCAGATTGCAAAGAAGCAGAGCAAACACACGGGTTTTACCAATAGGGCGTTCCGATGAACGATTTTCGCTTGGCCACCGAAGCGGTTAATTCTGCCGAGACCCCAAAGTCCGCTGTGGAGGAGAGAGAAGGAGGAACAACATCAAAGGGAGTTTCAACTGGGCCAACTGGAATGGCTGGTGTAGGTATACAAAGGATAGGAATTGTAGTTCAACTTCAATGTCTGTTCCATTCCATTCCAATTCTTATTCCTATTATAATTCTATTCTATTCCAATTCTCTTCCATTCTATTCTAATTCTATTCTTATTCTAATTCTATTTTTAATTCTATTTTTTAATTCTAACTAGCTGGATACCTGTGCTTCGCTACGAAACTATGTGGTTGGGCTTAGTTTTTGGGGAGGAAAATAAGGAAATAAAAATTCTGCCTCTGCCTACCAGCATCCATCGGCATTCATCTGGCTAGCGTCCTGTCAGTGTGTGAGAAAGTTGAAGGCTGTTTGGAAACTGAAACAGTATTTGCTGTGTGAGCAAGAAGGAGATAGAAAGGAGCCTGGGCGTGGCTTAGCTCAACTGTTCTGTACTGAAGCTGCTTGATGCTGTGAGTCTGAAATTCCTCTCCTCTGCGAGTGTTTTGCCTTTGGCACAGATTTCTTTTCAGGTGGGGACGGGGAGTAGAACTCCTTAACATCAGAGTGCGTTAATAATAATAATAATATAGGAAATACTCTAAATGCTCTGATGGTCATTTCAAAAAATCCTTTCTTAGTGAGCACCTAGAAGCCAAGAGGAACCTACATGCCAATTTTCAAGTTTGTAGGCTTTACGGTTCTGGAGATTTTGTGATGATGCATGAGGGGTATTTAGCTTTTATATATATAGATTCTAATTCTCATTGTTCTGATTCTCATTATTCTAGTTCTCATTATTCTAGTTCTCATTATTCTGATTCTCATTATTCTAATTCTAATAATTCTTATTTCATTTTCTTTTCTATTCTATTCTAGGCTCTGTTCTTAGACTGCTCTATGCACTCTCTCCCCCCAGAGAGCAATGGGGGCAGGAGCAAAAAGGGACCGTGGAACGCTGCAACCGTCATAAGTACCAGTCAGTTGCCAAGTGCCTCAATTCTGATCACGTGACTATGAGGATGCTGACCCAGTCGTAACACACTTTAAAGTCTTAACGTGCCTTTTTTCAGTGGGGTTGTAACTTTGAATGGTCACTAAAAAGGGGATGTTAAGTCGAGGACTTCCTGGGCAGGCTCAACGATCAATCCCAGCCAGGATACCTCAAACCCAGAAGTCTCCGTTGTGTGTGTGTGGGGGGGGGGGGTGAAGGTGCGTCAAAAAATCCAAGATGGTGGCTGTTGGTCATGCAGCGGAAGCCCCACCCCCTTTTAACAAACAATGCATGCTAAAAGGGGCGGGGTTTCAACTGCAAGGCCCCGCCCACCATCTGCGGGGGGGGGTTGACCTGCTCTGCAGACAAACCGAGATGCCGAGCAGGAAGGGAATATCGGAAGAGGAACTAACCCAGTTTGACGTCGCCGTTGGTCGTCAGCAGGATATTGGCCCCCTGAATCAGAGAGAGAAAAAGAGGCTCAGAAGGACTGGTGGCCATTTTGGAGAAACTCTCTTCCTCCCTTCTCCCACCTGGAGCTCCCAAAGTGCTTTAAAAAGCGAGATTAAAAGGGACAAAATTGAATCTGTCTCACCTTAATGTCTCTGTGCATTTTCCCTTTGGTGTGCAAGTGGTGAAGCCCCTAAAAGGGAAACAAAAGGCGACAATTCCGACAGCTTGTCAGGCAAGCACTCTGACTCAAACCAGATTTGCATCATGGATTAACCCAGGATTTGTGGGATGAGCCCTGATTGGTTAAACACACTTGTTTCTCAACCTTTTCCACTTGAAGAGGGATGAACTTCAACTCCCAGAATTCCCCAGCCAGCATGGGAGTTGAACTCATCTTAAAGCCTGTTGACTGGGGAATTCTGGGAGTTGAAGTCCACCGTTCTTAAAACACTCTGACTGGGGAATTTGGGGAGTTGAATTCTACCAATCTTAAAGCAGGCTGACTGGGGAATTATGGGAGTTGAAGCCCACCCATTCTAAGTTTGTCAAGGTTGGAAAACACTGCCCTATATTTTGCTTTTACAGTCATCTGCACTGCAGTCACACAATCTATGTTATGTCGTATTTCGTTTAGTGCAGCTCAAAAGAAAAGAAACTTGCTGAGGTGATAAAATGAGAAGAGAAAAATCCTAAGGAGGAATCAAAATAATTTAGGAGCCCAGAGCAATTCTATATCCGGAAGGATTTAGGTCAGAGGAAGGAGGAAAAAAAGGAGAGATAAACTGAAGTTGGTAGAATTATTTATGGCATGGAGAAACAGATATATATATATATATTTCTCTCTTTACCACCAGACAAATAAAACTACTGTAAGATTCAAACAAAAGAAAAAAAATTCTACATATAGTCCTCAACTTATGACCACAATGGAGCCCAAACTTTCTCTTGCTAAGTGAGATACCTGTTCAGTGGGTTTTTCCACATTTTTTGCCACACTTGTTAAATCAATCACTGCAGTTGTTAAGTTAGTAACATGGTTGTTAAGTGAATCTTGGCTCCCCCATTGAGTTTGTTGGTCAGAAGGTCGCAAAAGTGGACCCTGGGACACTGCAACCGTCATAAATATGCATCAGTTGCTGAGTGTCTGAATTTTGAAAACTTGACTGTGGGGAATGCTTCAATGGTCGTAAGTTTGAGGACCAGACATAAGTCCCTTTTTTCAGTGCCGTTGCAACTTCAGTCAACACTAAAAAAATGGTTGTAAGTAGGAACTATTTGTATCACGTTTCTCTCCGTTTATATATTTTTTCCAAACCAGAAATCTTTAAGCTTGGCAAGTTTAATTCTTGTGGACTTCAACTCCCAGAATTCCCCAGCCAGCATGTATAGAAGGGGTGGAAAACCATTTCCAAATGACTGCCCAGCAAATTATCATTATAGTGGAATTATAGGTAGTGCTCGACTTACGACCACAAGGGAGCCCTATATTTCTGTTGCTGAGCAAGGCAGTTGTTAAATGAGGAGAGCCCCGTTTTATGATCTTGCCTGCCATATTGGTGAAGTGAATCCACCGCAGTTGTTAAGTTAGCGTCAAGGGCTGTTAAGTGAAGCCCGGCTTCCACAATGACTCTGTTTGTGAGAAGGTCACAAAAGGGGATCATGTGATCCCAGGACACAGAAATAATCACAAATATGAAACGGCCGCCAAACGGCCAAATTTTGATCATGTGACCGTGGGGATGTTGCAAACGGTCGTAACTGTGAAAAATGGCCATAAGTCACTTTTTTCAATGCTGTTGTAACTTCAATCCCAAAACAAATGCTCGTAAGGCAAGGATTACTGCCTGTATATCAGTCCTGGAACCCACTATATTTTGCTTTTCCCGGCAGGAAGAGTGACCCCCATCACCTGTACACTTACCTGGAGGGTTTCTCTGCAGACATAGGCAATCTGTTTTTCAGATAGAGGCCCAGTACCTGAAAAAAAGAGAAAACTGAATTATCTTAGCACACAGAACTTATGTCATGCCCCTGTCGGAGTCTGAATCTGAGGCGGAAGACAAACAGCTGACAGGGAGTGGGAGTATCATTGGCTGTGGAGGAAACTGGAGAAGAGCGAAGTCCGGCGGGGCAGAGCAGGGAAGAGGTAGAACAAGGGAGAGGGAGTTCAGAGGAAGACCCAGGCCCACCCTCCTCTCCATCCTAGGGTACGCAGGGAGGAACGGAGAAGGGAGCAACATGGGTTGCATGGTTTATGGGGGAGGAAAGGGCACTGATTCCCTTCATTAGCCACAGCTGGGAAGGGACTTTAAAAGAGAAGCAAGCTGAGTGTGGCAGCTTCTGGGAGAGCAAACGTGAGTTTATCTTGTGTTGACTTTGCTTATTTATGTTCCTGGCATCTTCCAACTGTGTTTAATTACTGCCGTTCCTTCACGTCTGGAATTCTTGCTCTGCCCTGCCGAACTAATTACCTCATTTGCCTTGATTGGACTTTTAGTTACAGTTTTTGTTGACCACGTTTTGGCCTTGATTTCCTGCAGCCAAAGGCTGTTCCTGGGAGAGTTCTTCTCCAGCCAGAAGGTAACCAGGACCTTGGGGGCAAAGTTGGAGCTAATAAAGGGACTCTTATTGCTTATCTAACTGGGTTGCCTTTGTGCCATGCCCCCTTTGGGTCATCAAAACTTAGAAGAACAGAGATGGAAGAGACCTTGGAGGTCTTCTAGTCCAACCCCCTGCTCAAGCAGGAGACCCCTACACCATTTCAGACAAATGGTTGTCCAGTCTCTTTTTGAAAGCCTCTGGTGATGGAGCACCCACAACTTCTGGTGGAAAGTTATTCCATATTAATTGCTCTCACCATTCATTAGGAAAGTTCTCCTCAGTTCTAGGTTGCTTCTCTCCTTGATTAGTTTCCATCAGTTGCTTCTTGTTTTGGCTTTCAATACTTTGGAAAAAAGTTTAACCCCCTCATCTTTATAGGAGCCCCTCAAATGTTTTAAGACTCTTAGTCCTTCTTTGCATTAAACTAGAGTAGACATATCCAATTCCTGCAAGAGTTCTTTGTATGTTTTAGCCTTCAGTCCCCTAATCATCTTTGTTGTTCTTCTCTGCATTTTTTCCAGAATCTCAATATCTTTTTTATATTGGGGTGAGCACAGGGGTGGGATTCTACCAGTTCACACCTATTCGCTAGAACCGGTTGTTAACATTCTAAGCAGTTCGGAGAACCGGTTGTTATAAGAAATTACTGGGCTAATCCTGTAAGGAAGGCAGGAAGGAAACATTCTGGTGTTGCTTACAGAAACTACCTCTCTGTTAACCCTTAGTACATTCGTGGTAGGACTAGACTTCCTGTCTCTGGAACCTCTCTGGAGTTTTTTTCCCCTCCTTTGCTGGTACTTTGCTTGTGTGGAGTGACCATTCCAAGTTACAATGGCACTGAAAAAAGTGACTTATGACCATTTTTCACACTTACGACTGTTGTAGCATCCCCACAGTCACGAGAGGCTAGGCGAGGGGATGCGTGCCTCGATGTGAGTGATGTTGAGTTGGCCACGCCCATCCAATAACATGACCACCAAGCCACGTCCATCCAGTCACATGACCACCAAGCCACACTCCCCAACTAAGCCACGCCCACAGAACCACTTGTTAAACATTTGAATCCCACCCCTGGGGGAGCCAAACTGGATACAGTACTCCAAGTGTGGCCTTACCAAGGCATTATAAAGTGGTACCAACACTTCATGTGATCTTAATTTCACCCCTTTATTAATAACTATTAATCTTGAGTTTCAGCATTTGCGGGCCACTCACCGCTCCAAATCCTGCAAGGGTGGAATCCACCAAAAGCAAATTTGCAACTTTCCATTTTGTTGGGATTAAATTGCACATGATAACATTTTGTTGAGTTTTCCAAAGAATTTTCCCTAAACTTCCCCCCATGGAAACAAAGGGGGCATTAATTCATAGAGGGAGGGCCCATATTAATCACCTTTAATCCACTTTAATCCCTTTAATACGGAGCAGTCAAACTGGCCCTTTGGTCTAAATTCTACATGGGGTCAAAAACTGTTTCGCTCTCCATCACGCAGCCATCACTTCCTTTTCTAACTTTTCCCCCCAGCTGCAAATTGAACCCTCTCCTGGCACCCAAGGCACATGAGAGCAAAAAAGGGAAGTCAAATTTTCCAAAAGGGAAGTAGCCAAGGCTGGATCATCAACAGGTTTGTTTCTGTGAGTTGTGTGTGTGGGTGGGTGGGGGGGGGGGAGGGAGAAAGGGAAATAGATGGCCAAGCCAAAGGATTTAATCTCCCATTTGCAATTTTTTCTTTTCTTTCAGTTGTGGTCCCAATTCTCAGAGGCTACCTGGACATATCACGTCTATAGAATCCTGCATCCAGTTTCGGTCCCCACATTACAAAAAAAGATGTTGAGACTTTGGAAAAAGTGCAAGGAAGAGCAAACTAAGATGATTAAAGGCCTGGAGCATAAAACATGGGAAGAACAGTTGCAGGAATTGGGTTTGGCCAGTCTAGAGAAAAGAAGGACTAGGGGAAGATAGGTTAGCAGTCTTCCAGTATTTGAGGGGCTGCCACAAGGAGGAGGGGGTCAAATTATTCTCCAGAACACCAGAGAAACAATGGATGGAAACTAATTCAGGAGAGGAGCAACCTGGAATTAAGGAAAAATTCCCTAACAGTGAGAACAATTAATCAGCTTGCCTTCAGAAGTCCTTGGATTTCTTGCTTTCTAGCTAATCTAAAAGCAGAGCCGAACCTTCCTTAGGACTGAAGCTTTTCAGTGCAGACTCAGGTAGCCGATTGCAGATAGATAGATCTCTAAGTGAATCTGAGATTCTGTGGGCAACTCAATCTGCCTGCCTGCTTTGCCTGCTTTGGGGTAAAAGTTGCTCTTTTTTATTAAAAACAAATCAATGTTTATATAAATATTTATAATATTTACATACAAGCCATGCCCATCCAGTCACATGACCACCAAGCCACACCCACAGAATTGGTTGTTAAGAAATTTGAATCACACCCCTGGTTGCCTCCTGCAAATTATGCTGGAATGTAGGCTGATCCCAGGAATGTAAGCTGCCACGCCATCTCCACCATCTCTTACTATAATGTGTATAATCCACTTAGAAAGGGAACCTAAAAGGACAGCAAACAATACTTCCTTCCGTCTTCCAACAGGCAG
Source organism: Pseudonaja textilis (assembly GCF_900518735.1). The sequence goes on from NW_020769404.1 coordinate 544,842, forward strand.
AAACTCACTGTGGTAGATCTCCTGCAAGGACCCTCCTCCACAATATTCCATGCAAATCCACAGTCGATCATTCCTAAAATCCAGAAATAAAAAGGAAATTTGTATCAGAGAACTGGAGATATACACATACATAATTATTTGGGACAGCAAGAGCTTGGCTGGTTGGGTGAGATGCGATCCCCAATTCAATGTCTCTCAATATCGGTGGCTTGAAGAAGGATGGACTTCAACTCCCAGAATTCCCACAGTGAAAGGCAGCTTGTCAGGCAGGCACTTCTGACGCAAACCAGGTTTGCATGATGGATTAACCCAGGGTTTGTTGAATGAAACCTGATTGGTTAAGGACACTTCTTTCTCAACCTTTTCCATTTGAAGATGGGTGGACTTCAACTCCCAGAATTCCCCAGCCAGCATGGGAGTTGAAGTAAACTCATCTTAAAATATGCTGACTGGGTAATTCTGGGAGTTGAAGTCCATCCATCGTAAAGCGTGCTTGTTGGGTAATTCTGGGAGTTGAAGTCCACCCATTGTAAAGCGTGCTTGTTGGGTAATTCTGGGAGTTGACGTCCACCCTTCTTAAAGCATCCTGGCTGGGATTCTTGGAAGTCCACACCTCTTAATAGTGCCTGTCACACAGATGCGCAGGGGGCAAAGGAGAGGAGAGCAGGGGAAATCTATGGGCCGGTCCTTGGGACGGAAGAGCCACTGCTGCTAGCAAAGCCCCACCATAGTTCTGGGGATAAAAAACAGGGGGCAGAGATGAATAGATGTGGCAGACAACAATTTATCTCCCGGCCGGATAGACTAGTTAGCCTGCGATGAAAAATAAACTTTTTGCTGTGGCTGCTGGTGCTCCTAATAAAGGAATCATTGATTTCACTGCAGAGAGTTTGTCGTGTTCGGGGCAGAACAGGTTGCCTCTGAATATGTAGGGAGCGGAGTTACATTTCACCGTGTCTAAGATTTGGGACTGGAAAAAGAGGCCTTTGGGGGTTAGAGAATGAAGGGCTGGATTGGGGCCTTCCCATCTGTTAGTGCAGTGGTCACCAACCAGTAGGCCGGGGACCACTGGTGGTCTGCAGAGAAATGTACCCCCAAAGCAATTAATCCAGGCTGCATGGGAACACAAGGCCCACACAGCCCGCCCACCCACTGGCCCCCATCCTTCGGCTGAGCGCAAACCTTACCTTAAGAAGAGCCACGCAAGCTGGAACTGGAAGGGAAGACCAACGGCGGGGAAGGGAAATTCGCCCCGGGGTGGCTTGCTGATGTTGGTAGGAAAGTCAGTCCCATATCCCAGTCCCATATTCCTGCAGTAGTCACAAGACCGGCCTTTTGGTCATCCCGGAGCAGCTCCTCCAGTCCATGGCAGGCCGGTGCACCCGGGTGGAGGAACAGCTGCTCCGGGGTGACCAAAGGACCAGTCCTGCGACTACTCCAGCTCTGGAATATGGGACTGACATTCCCACCAACATCAGCAAACCACCATCAGTCAAAATTCATATTAGTGGTCCGCAGGATTCAAAATTCTGAGATCGGTGGTCCCTGCGGTCCAAAAGGTTGGCGACCCCCGGGTTAGTGTATTATATCGTGCTCAACTTGCTACCCGATAATTTGATAAAGCTGAGAACAGGGGCTCCCCGGAGGCTTAAGCAAGTCTACCGCTTCCAAGTTCCCATTGTGTTTTACTCCACAGGACGGAATTCTCTACCTGAGGTAGCTTCCAAAATACATCACAACGTTGTGATGGCGACAATCCCTGAGGGTGGTGATTTCTTGCTGAATCGATCCGATGTCATCCCCTAAGATGGAGAACCTGTGTCAGTCTCTAAGAAGACCTTCCTTCGACAATGGCTGACACCCCTCCCCCCCCATTTCTTTTTAACAGCCCCTCAAATATTGAAAACACTGCTATCACGTCGCCCCCTAGTCCTTCTCTTCAGTAGGCTAAACATATTCAATTAGAACATAGAACAGTAGGGGTGGAAGGGACCTTGAGGTCTTCTAGTCTAACCCCCTGCTGAAGCAGGAAACCCTATATATCAATGGTGGCTAACCTTTTTGGGCTCTTGTGCCAAAAATTGTGCGTGCGCTTGCACATTCGCGCTCGCGTGCCAGTACCCAGAAGGCAATGTGCCCCCCCCCCCGCCCCCCTCCCCCGGGCGGGGCACCCCCCCCCCCACTGCCCCCTTATCTGCACTGAGCCTCACAGCTGATCTTCGGTCGGTTTGAGGCCTTTTTCCGCCTCCCAAAGGCTTGAGGAAGGCTTCCGCAGGCTTTGTAGGCTGAAAACTAGGCCCGTTTCATACTTCCTGTTTTTCCAAAAATACCAGAAGTGACACAGTGGGGCTAGTTTTCGGCCTACAAAGCTTGCAGAAGCCTGCAGAAGCCTTCCTCAAGCCTTTGGGAGGCCGAAAAAGGCCTCAAACCAGCCGAAAATCAGCTGTGAGGCCCACACATGCGCAGTGAGATAAGTTTGCCTGCAGCTCGCATGCTAGCACAAATGGCTCTGCGTGCGCCATCACAGCTATATATCATTCCAGTCAAACGGTTGTGCAAACTCTTCTTAAAAGCCTCCGGGGATGGAACACACCAAACTTCTGGTGGCAAGTCGTTCCACGGGTTAATTGTTCTCACTGTCAGGAAATTTCTCCTTAATTCTAGGTTGCTTCTCTCCTTGGTTGGTTTCCAGCCATTGTTTCTTGTCCTGCCTTCAGGTGTTTTGGGGAATAGGTTGAGCCCCTTGTCTTTATGGCAGCCCCTCAAATATTGGAAAACGGCCATCCTGTCACCTCTAATCCTTCCCTTTGTTAGAGTAGTGACTAGTCTATTTCAATTTCATTGTACACACATGCATTGGCCATAAATGTTTAATTGATTGATTTGATTGATTGACTGTTCATACCCAGTTAGAACACGGAATGTAGAATAATTGGGATGGAAATATGAGAACTGGTCATAAGTCACTTTCTTTCGGCATCGTTGTAACTTTGAACAGTCACTCAACAAGTGATTGTAAATCAAGGACTACCTATATTATCTTTGCAGGTTGGGCAAACTGAAGGGTAACATTAAGCCAGAATATGGTTGGTGGGTTTAGTATTTCTCAGTGTTAGCTGAGGAATTGTGGGGGATGAAGTCCACTCATCTTCAAGTTGGCCCCTGGAAGACTGCACCCAGTTTTGGTCACCACATTGCAAAAAAAAAAATGAGATTTTGGAAAACGTGCAGAGAACAGCAGCAAAGATGATTAGGGGACTGGAGGTTAAAGCATACGAAGAACGGTTGTAGGAATTGGGTATGACTAGGCATGATAGCAGTCTTTCAGGATTTGAGGGGCTGCCAGAAAGAAGAGGTGGGGTCAACCTATTTTCCAAAGCACCTGAAGGCAGGAAAAGAGCAACGGATGGAAACTAATCCAGGAGAGAGGCAACCTAAAAAATTAAGGAGAAATTTCCTGACAGTGTGAACAATTAATCGATGGAACGGCGTCCATTCAGGAGTTGTGTGTGCTCCAACACCAGAAGTTTTTGAGAAGAGATTGGATAGTCACTTGTCAAGAATGGTAATAAGATCTCCTGCTCGAGCAGGGGTTGGACTAGAAGACCTCCATGGTCCCTTTCCGTTCCATTCTGATTCTGAGAAGCAGGCCTACCAATAGAGTAGCAACCTTTTATTTCCTGAGCTGGCCTATCTTGAAATTGGCTAAAATTGGAGTGGTAACCACTAAGAAGTCACCGACTTTTTGGAACATAAAATGTCAGAATTGCCGCCTACCTGGGTCAATTTTCACAATTTTGATGGCTGCCAGCTCTCCAGTTTCGGTATCTCGGCCCTGTGGAGAGAACCAGAGTGATCAGGAAAGGAACAGGTCGTTCAGGAAAAGCCTCTACGCATTGCTTTTCTGTGGGAGAAGAGATTTGGTGAAATTCTTCTGCTCCAACTTTTCCACGCTCCTGCCATATGCTCTTTGGCTTAAGAAACGGAGGTGACCACGGCCCCGTAAAGTCGGTCACAACGAGTGGGGGAAAACCCACAGGGACAGCTTTACTTTATACCTTACCATATGCTCTGCTACCACTGTTCCACCCTGAGTAACACGGTAGTTATCCCAAATAATTTTCTTCCTGTAAAGGATGAGGCCAGTCTCTGAACCCCCTGGAAAGTCAGTCAGTCGTTCGTTCGTTCATTCATTCATTTATTCATTCATTCATTCATTCAACCTGTCTTAGCCATGAAAACCAACTGGGTGACTTTTGGCCAATCACCAGGAGACAGCGAATTCTAGTCCCACCGTAGACATGAAAGCTGGCTAAGTGACTTTTGGCCAATCACCAGGAGACAGTGAATTTTAGTCCTACCTTAGGCATGAAAACCAAGTGGGTGACTTTGGGCCAATCACCAGGAGACGGTGAGTTCTAGTCCTGCCTTAGGCATGAAAACCAGCTGGGTGACTTTGGGCCAGTCACCAGGAGACAGCGAGTTCTAGTCCTGCCTTAGGCATGAAAGCTGGCTGGGTGATTTTGAGCCAGCCATATTCTCTTTCACACGGGGCTGTGGCTGTGGGGAAACTAGGAGGAGAAAGGAATGCTGGGTATGTTCTCCACCCTACGTTATTTGTAATAAAATGTGGGTTGCAAATCAATGCATTCATCCATTCATTCCTTGCAAACAATCCCCCAGGAACTCACCGATGTTACAAGAATGCAAATATTAAAACATCCACAGGTCCAAGTATGATTCAGAAAAAAATAAACAATGCAAAGTGGGCATTGGATCCCAAACAGAAAACAGTATGTAGGAATAACCTTGAGATACAGAGGGATCAATAACAAACTTAACACAACCTGTGTACAGGTAGATCCTCGACTTGCAACAGTCCGTTTAGTGGCTGTTCAAAGTTAGAACGGTACTGAAAAAAGCGACTTACGACAGTTCTTCACTCTTATGACCGTTGCTGCATCCCCAGGGAGAACAACATTCAGAGGCTTGGCAACTGACTCATATTTGTGGCAGTTGCAATGTCCTGGGATCATGTGATCCCCTTTTGCAACTGTCTGACAAGCAAAATCGAGCCAAATTCACTTAATGATTGTGTAACTCACTTAACGGCCGCAGCGATTCCCTTAACACCTGTAGCAAGAAAGGCTGTAAAAACCGAAAATCTTTCACCAATGTTTCAGATATTTTGGGCTCCAAAATTTAAACCCTAACTTCCTGTATTGTTTTAAAAAGTCTTCGAAAGTCAGATGGCCACATAAATTCTCTCCAGATACCAGGAGAAAACCTTCGCAGTTGGACACGGGGACGAAGACTTGTGTCATCGGCACCTTACAAGCATATGCCTTGATGATTGTGCAGTCAAAACTCCCAAACTGTCTGTTCCACTGGACAAAATTCACAAGAAATTCCATCCATAGAAACAAGTATTTCTATGTTTACAGAGAGGAAGGGGTGAAGCTATTTTCCAAAGCACCCGAAGGCCAGACAAGGAACAATGGATGGAAACTGAACAAGGAGAGACTCAACCTGGAAATAAGGAGGAATTTTCTGACTGTGAGAACAATCCACCCATGGAACAGAAGTTGCCTTCGGAAGTTGTGGGAGCTTCATCCCTGGAGTCTTTCAAGAAGAGATTGGACTGCCCTCTGTCAGGAATGGTGTAGGGTCTCCTGCTTGGGCGGGGGGTTGGATTAAATGACCTACAACGCCCCTTCCAACTCTGATTATCTGTTATTATTCTGTTATTCAGAAATTGTGGGAGCTTCATCCCTGGAGGTTTTCAAGAAGAAACTGGACTGCCATCAATCAGAAATGGTGTAGGATCTCCTGCTTGGGGGGGGTGGGGTGGGGGTTGGACTAGATGACCTCCAAGGTCCCTTCCAACTCTTGTTAATCTGTAACCCCCACAGCCAGGCTCCTTTCCTCTTCAGGTCACAACTAAAAAGGTCACTAGAAATGTCAGTTCGATTATATTAGGCACAAATAAAGGACCTTTCCCTTCATAGAGAGATTACTACAGTATGGATAAATAAATGAATACAGGTAGTCCTCAATTTACAACAGTCCATTTAGTGCAGGGGCCTTCAAACTTGACAGCTTTAAGACTTGTGGACTTCAACTCCCAGAATTCCTCCTCCTCCAGGCATGTTGGCTCAGGAATTCTGGGAGTTGAAGTCCACGAGTCTTAAACTTGCCAAGTTTGAAGACCCTTGTGATAAATAGGTAGACAGGTAGGTAGGTAGGTACAGAGAGAGAGAGAGAGAGAGAGAGAGAGAGAGAGAGAGAGAGAGAGAGAGAGAGAGATGATAGATAGATAGATAGATAGATGGATGAAGAGCAGGGGCCTTCAAACTTGGCAGCATTAAGACTTGTGGACTTCAACTCCCAGAATTCCTCTTCCTCCAGTCATGTTGCCTTAGGAATTCTGGGATTTGAAGTCCACAAGTCTTAAAGCTGCCAAGTTTGAAGACCTTTGATTAGCGACTGTTCAACTTTGCAATGGCTCTGAGAAAAAGTGAGTTATGACCATTTTCTTTGCACTTACGACCTTTGTAGCATTTCCCTCTGGGATCAAAATTCACGTGCAGCCAAAATTCACTATGGCAGTCAGGTTGCGTTAAGCCATGGTTTGTCAAAAACGCCTACAACACACAAAACGGGCTGCTCCTTTTCTTCAGACCCCTGTTCTGCTTAGCAGTGAGACAACATCCTGCCTTCCTTGCTCCACCAGCTCAACCGCCACCAAGGGTGGGAGGCGCACAGCTGCTTGTCGGATTGCAGAGCATCGGTGTGACGCAACCCGAAGAGGAAGGAGAGCAAAGCCCATGGAAGGGCTTTGCCGTCGGAAATGGAGGTTGCCATTCCTCGACTGGAGGCTTTCAAGACGAGATCGGGCAGCCGCTCGTCTGAAATTGGGTCAACCTATTCTCCAAAGCGCCCAGAAGGCAAGACAAGAAGCCAAGGAGAGAAACCAATCCATGGTGGTCCTGTAAAAGACCCCAGGGGTTCTGGTGTAAAATTTGGACATGGCTGGAGGGAATAACGGGGCTAAAAAATTGTTACAAACCAGAGATGTTCTTACGGGGAATAATGGAAGAAAAATTTAGTCAAGCCGATACCTATTTAATTTTACGTGTGATCAAGGGAGCAAGGAAGATATTCACCCAAAATTAAAAAGCAAGTGAAATCCCTAGTGAGGAAGTTACGACTGATAAGATATTACAATGTGCCGAAATGGATAGGTTGACTTTAGAATTGAAGGATCAAGATGAATCAGAATACCATAAAATTTGGAATACGTTTTATTATTGGAAGGGCGTGAAAGGGAGTCCATAAAATTGAAATAAGAACTTAAGGTGAACTAGGGATGAGATGACGGACCTCGTACATGAGAATTAATGAGAAAGATTTAAAAACTACAAAGTCTAAATGTATATGTGTCTATAAATGTATATAAATTGTACACAACTTCTTTATCTTTCTAAATGCAAAATGTATCGACAGAAATGTATGTCAAAGAAGATCACCATGTTCAATGTTTTTAATGTTTTTATATGCAATAAAATTTATTTTAAAAAGGAGAGAAGCAACCTAGAACTAAGGAGAAATTTCCTGAAAGTGAGAACAATTAACCCGAGGAACTGCTTGCCACCAGAAGTTGTGGGTGCATCACTGGAGGATTTGAAGAAGAGACTGTGCAGCGACTTGAAAGAGGGCAGAGAAGAGCAACAAAGATAACATAGTAACACAGTTGGAAGGGACCTTGAGGTCTTCTAGACCAACCTCCTGCTTGAGCAGAGAGCCAAATGGCTACCCAATATCTGCTTGAAAGCCTCCACTGATGGGGTGGGATTCAACCGGTGTTACTACTGGTTTGGTGACCAACCCCGTCGGAGTTGAAAATAGTCACCCTGGCTGCCAGCTGACCAGCCCTAAGCTATTCCTGAATTAAGAATCTCAGGAAATTGCTGAACAATGCCTGCACACAACAGGCATCAGCCAGGATCCAAAGAGAAGCAGCCCACTCCTAATTCGGTTTGTTGTCCAGGAGGTGGGCGAAAAAAAGTCCAGGAAAAGGAGTGGGAAGGCTGTTTTATTCTCTTTTGATATGCAGAAGGGAGGTCAGATCTGTCCCTCCCTATTAGGATCCAAAAGGAGTCACAAACCAGGGTGTGAAGTGTGTGTCTTTCACATCAAAGCAATGTGATGACCCAAAGGGGTGTGGCACAAAGGCAACATAGTCAGATAATCAGTAGGAGTCCCTTTATAAGCTCCAACTGTCCTGGTTTCCTTCTGGGCTGGAGAAAAACTCTCCCAGGAACAGCCTTGGGCGGCAGGGAATCCAGTCCAAAACGTGGTCAACAAAAACTGGAACTATAAGTCCAATCAAGGCAAAATGAGGTCATTAGTCCGGCAGGGCAGGAGAAGGAATTCCAGACGTGAAGGAACGGCCACAATTCAACACGGTTGGGAAGACGCCAGGAACACAGATATGCAAAGTCAACACAAGATAAACTCACCGCTCTCAGCATGCATCTCTTTTAAACTCTCATTCCCAGCTGTGGCTAATGAAGGGAATCAGGGCCCTTTCTTCCCCCGTAAGCCACGCAACTCATGTTGCTCCCTTCTCCGTTCCTCCCTGCATGCCCTAGGATGAAGAGCGGGTTGGTGGCCTGAGTCTTTCTCCAAACTCCCTGTCCCTTGCTCTACCTCTCTCCTGCTCTGCCTAGCCAGACTTTGCCCTTCCCCACTCTCCTCCACAGCCAACAGAGGCACACTCCCACTCCCTGTTGGCTGTTCATCTTTCTCGTGGGATTCAGACTCCGACAGGGGCATGACAAAGGCTCGGCAATTGCTATTCTGGGTCCAGGAGCCTCCTGTGTTAGCTAGTGAGGCTGAGCATCACTAACCATGGTTCGGTTGCTACCGGAGTGTCCCTGTTCTGACCTAGGCTTCACCAAATCATGAAACAAGACTCCTCGTCCCAACAAAACCCCTTTTTATTTGGCTAATGTGAATTTCCTCTCATTCACATCCAACAAAGTCCCGGCAAACAGTCTTTCAAGGGTGAATTTACAACCACAGACCTTATCAGGCTTGGAGAGCTGCCAGGCCGATAGCTTCCAAACGCTGTACAAGGAAATATCTGGCAAGGAGTCTCTGTGAGTCACAAACTCAGATAAACAAATCTTCACACTAATTAAACGAACTAAATGCCTCCTTTAAACACCCCTCCCCTTTTGCTCCTCTTCATTCCCTATGGGAGGGGCCATTCACTGCCATCTGTGCCCTTACTCCTGAGTTGACCTTTGTTCCTCAGCTGTGCCCTTCTTCTGGCAGCTCTGTGCATGCGCACATTGGGAACAGGCTCCAGCCGTTCTTCTGCCCCACTGATCTCCGACTCCGAAGGCAGCTCATAACCGTCGGACAGCCCTGGCCCCATCTCTGCCTCCGACTCAGAGTCCTCATCAGAGCCTTCCTCAGCCTCCAGAACCGGCCCATGTTCCTCCCCAGCCCCCTCACTGTCTGAGTCTGCCGCCAGCTCCACTGGCCACTGGTGGGCCACAACAGTCCCCACCTGGCACTGTCCCCCACCACACTATGATTCTCACAGCATCTCAGCTGGGTTCCCCTTGTGGGGGGGGGGGGCATGGGGAAGCCCTGTCACACTGTGTCATCCTGGTTAAGAGTCCCAAATACAGGGAGTCCTCAACTTGCAACCATCACCGGGACCAGAATTTCGGTTGTTGAGTGACTCTCGCCTGGTTTTGTGACCATTTATTATTATTTTTGGCCATGGTTGTTAAGCAAATCGCTGCAGTTGTTATTGTACGAATAAAGGAGAATTACTGGTAGATAATTGGTTGTCATGATTGAAATGAGCGGGTCTGTGGTGCTCTCTGAGCATGGCGGTTTTCAGGCAGATGTTTCATGACCCACCTAGGTAATATCATCAATGTTACAAGGGTTTGTGAAGAGGAAGAGGAGGAGGAAGAGGAGAAAGAGGAGGAGGTGGAGGAGGAAGAAGAGGAGGAGGTGGTCCCACTGAACTCAGTAGGTCTTAATTCCAATTAAATCAGCACCAGATTATACTGTAATACAGAGGCCAGATTTTCACTAAACTAGAAGGGTGCAAATCCTGCTCAAGATTGTCGTAAAGGCTAGAATGCAAAATCAAAACAATGGAAAAAAACAGGTACTCCTCGAGTTACGGCCACAATTGAGCCCAGAATTTCTGTTGCTAAGCGAGACCTTTGTTAAGTGAGTTTGGCGGCCATTTTACAACATATTTTTGCCACATCTGTTAAGGGAATCCCTGCCGTTAAGTTAGTTACACGGTTGTTAAGTGAATCTTGGCTTCCTCATGGACTTTTGCTCGTCAGAAGGTCGCAAAAGGGGATCACGTGACCCTGGGACAGTGCGACTGTCATAAATAGGAGTCAGTGGCCAAGTGTCTGAATTTTGATTTTGTGTGTCAACTCATAAAACATTCCTATGCCTGTTTTAGTAGTTGCCATAAAAATAAAAAGGGGGAGGAAGAAAATCTGGAAGAGCAATTGAAAGCGGAAGTATGTTCCAACTCTTATCTGTAAAAATTGTAGCAAAACTACCAGAGCTTTTGCCCTGGGATATATTTAATTGGAGAATGTGATTGATGATACCCAGGCTGTGAGTGTGCTCAATTGGAGAATGTGATTTATGACACACCCAGGGGGGAAGGGGGAAACAGGGTCACAGGGAACTGTAAATTATGCCTGCCAGAGTTGGCTTCATAGAGGGCAGGGCCAGTATGTCGCCTCTAATAAATCCTTTGAAGTTTTTTGAAGTTTGGCTCAAGAATCATGATTTAATTAGGGCTATTGCTGGAATCCTGACAGCATGACCATGGAGAATACTGCAATGATTGTATGAAAAACGGTCCTAAGTCACTTTTTTCAGTGTCGTCGTAACTTCAAATGGTCACTAAATCAATTGAGGTAAGTCAAGGACTACCTGTGCAATAAAATACAGCTTGGGGTGGGGGAAAAAACAATTTTACCAGCAAGACAATAGGGCTGGATTTAAATGCAGAAATGCAGAAGCATCATAAAATAGGATTATCATGATTGTGACTACTGGTATTAATAATGCTAAGGGCACCTCATGGGCTTCTAAGGATGAACACACAACCACATACACACAATTATAAGAAAACAACATACGGAAGCGTCACAACAGCTGTTCCTCCAACTGCCTTCAGTGGGTACAGAATCTGCAAAACGCCCATGCTTTTATAATATTTTTTGTTCTTCCCGCTTTCCCTCTGGCTCCAGAAGGCTAAATCAGATTTACGCAGAGAGGAAAGCATGGATTAAAAAAAAAAAGTATTGAGGACTAGTAACTTGAATGAATCGGTTTAAAGACCGATTATTTTTCCAGATTCCCAGTCAAAGCTCTTCTACCAGCATAAAGATCATGCTGGTTAGACATTTTAAGCAATGGGGGCCCCCAACATAACTGTTAAGATGCCAGTTGCCCAGGATTGTTTTATAGCAGCTTTTAAAATGCGTGGACTTCAACTCCCAGAAGTCCTCAGCCAGACATGCGAAGTGGAGAATTCTGGGAGTTGAAGTCCACACATCTTATAGGTGCTTGCAAAGGTTGGAAAAACACTGTTTTATAGGATCTGTTTTAATCAAGAGATCCTTTTCGACTCTGGATGTGTGATCTAACGAGCTGGGATGAAGCCAGTTCGATCAACTGGTGTGCCCAAATAAAATAAATATATCACTTGGATGGTGAGATGAACAATGAAGATACACACACACATATATATATCCCTGCCTGGATACATTGCACGAGAATTTACATCAAAACATTGGATCGCTGTTCGTCAACCCTGTTAACTTTAAGATGGCTGGACTTCAACTCCCAGAATTCTCCAGTAAATATACTTTTAAGAGGAGCGGCCTTCCAGCCAGCTGAATTCTGGGAGTTGAAGTCCAGCCATCTTAAGTTAAAAAACAACAGATAATCAGAGTTGGAAGGGACCTTGTAGGTCATCTAGTCCAACCCCCCCCCAAACGGAAGACCATACACCATTTCTGACAGATGGGCAGTCCAGTCTCTTCTTGAAAGTCTCAAGTGATGAAGCTCCCACAACCTCCGAGGGAAACTTCTGTTCCATGGGTTGATTGTTCTCCCTGTCAGAAAGTTTCTCCTCATTTCCTTTGAAAAAACTCATGTGATCCCTTTTTGCGACCATCAGACAAGCAAAGTCGACGGGGGAACCTAGACTCACCTAACAACAGTGTCACTGAGGTAAAAACTGCAGCGGTTCGCTTAACAATGGCTGCAAGAAAGGTGGCAAAATGAGGCAAAATTCACTTCCAGGTATCTCACTTAGCAACGGAAATGTTGGCCTTCCGTTACGGTCATAATACGTCTAGGACCGCCTGTGTTTCGCCATTCAGTATAAAAACAGATCTGTTTCTGGTTTCCATCAGCACAGCTGACCCAATCTGCATCTTTTTAACTGTTCTGTTCTGTCCTTGTTGGTTGTTGCGGCCCTGCCGGTGGCTGACGGAAGTCGGACAGTAGTGAGGAGGTTGGGTAGGAACCTGGGCCGGGCCTGGAGGCTGAGGAGGGCTCGGACGACGGCTCTGCATCAGAGGCAGGGATGGGGCCAGGGCAGGCTGGCAGTCATCAGCTACCTTTGGGCTCGGACAGCAGTGAGGCGGGGGAGACAATTGAGAAAGCGGGGTCAACTCAGGAGTAAGGCCACACCTCAGAGGTGACTGGCCCCTCCCATAGGAGATAAAAGAGGAGCAAATGGGACGTGAGCTTTTGCAGGAAGCAATTAGTTCGTCCGGTCGATTCAAGCTTTGAAAAGTTCTGTTTGTCAACAGAACTTTTGTCAAGTTTGGCCTTGCCCTGCGCCTGGCAATTAGTTCTCTGGCCACGTTCCAAGTGCGATAAGGTGGGTGTCTATAAACGTTCCCCTGAAAGACTTTTTGTGAAGCCTTGCAGGCTGTGAATGAACGTAATTCACAGCCGTGGAAATAAAAGAGGTTGTGCTGGGACTAAGATTGTGTTTTATGCTTTCTAAGGAAGCCTAGATCAGAACATTGGCTCTCTGAGCTTGGTTGCTTTTGTTGCAGACGTTTCATTACCAATCTAGGTAACATCATCAGGGCTAGTAGGGAGTGGCGTTCACTCTCATTCTATATTCTTTTGCTTGCCTTATCAATTTTGGTGAGAATGGTTATTAGATAAAAATCCAATCAATCAATAAATATTCCACTATCAAGGATCTCAAAACATGCCACCCCTCTCCCTGAGCACCAAGAATTCATGCTTTCCATTAAACCACTCAAAATTTCGGGTGGCATATAAACTTAATAAATAATATTACAGTCCTGTGTAACAGGGCTATCAATCTGGACCCCTGGACCCACAGGTGTTTTCAAACTGGCAAGTATTGCCTCGCCCCAGTTCCTATGAAATAGCAAGTAACCTGTGTTAGCGTACTGGTTACCTGTGTTAGTGGTAGTAGGAGACCTGCGTTAGTGTACAACAATACTGTATTTCTCAATATCAGTAACTTCTTAAGGTGCCTGGACTTCAACTCCCAGAATTCAAAGCAAAGCTGGCTGGGGGAATTCTGGGAGTTGAAGTCCAGGCACCTTCAAGCGGCTGAGGTTGAGAAATTGTGGCCTGCAGTGTCAAAAAAAAAAACCCCACTAGAAATCAGATAAGCTTTCAGCAAAGTAATTCCTGTTTAGTAGCTTGCCCCCAGGACTCCAACGTTTCAGGAGGACCCCAAACAAAGGGCAAGAAACGGATGATGGGTCCAAAAATATTGCCAAGGTCCCCCAAAGCCAATTTCCTCTCTTAAGCTCTTTCTTCTTAAAATAGCCCCGTGTTCCTTCCTCCGCCCTGCTCACCCACCCTTGCCAAAGCCCCTGCAAAGACAACCCTTTTTAATCTGCAAGGCTCTTCTTTCAACAGTTCCTTTCTTTCTTTCTCTCTCCTTCTTCTCGTCCTTCCACCCTCCCTCCCACTAATATTCTTCATTTTCTCTTGCTTCTTTCTCTCCCTCAAAACCTTCCTCCTCTTCTTTCTTTCTTTCTTTTTCTTTCTCTCTCACTTGTTTCTCTTCCTTCCTCCCTCCCACATAATCTTTTCTCGTTCTTCTTTCTTTCTCCCTTTTTTCTCATCCTCCTTCCCTCCCTCCCACTCTTCCTCCTCTTCTTTCTTTTTCTTTCTTTCTTTCTTTCTTTCTCTTTTTTCTCTTCCTCCCTCCCTCCCACCCTTCCTCCTAATCATATTCTTTTTCTTTCTCTGCCTCTCTTTTTTCTTTCTTCATTCCTCCCTCCCTCCCAATCTTCCTCTTCTTTTCTGTATCTCCCTCTCACTTTTTTCTTCTTTCTTCCCCCCTTCCTCCTTCTCCCTTCTTCTTTTTCTCTTTATCTCCTTGGTGTTTTCTCTTTCTCCTTCCCAACCTTCCTCTTTCTTTCTTTCTTTCTTTCTTTCTTTCTTTCTTTCTTTCTTTCTTTCTTTCTTTCTTTC
>NW_020769404.1:578136-590102 GCF_900518735.1 Pseudonaja textilis
TGCTGGCTGGGGGATTCTGGGAGTTGAAGCCCACCCCTCTGAAAGCAAGCTGGCTGGGGCATTCTGGGAGTTGAAGCCCACCTATCATAAGGTTGCTACAGTTGAGAAGCACTGCCATATATCATGAAACGCCCCTGAAGATGGCTTAGAAGAGAAGATATGAAGGCCATGTCATAAGGACCACTCACACACACACACACACACACACTCACACTCTCTCTCTCTCTCTCTCTCTCTCTCTCTCTATATATATATATATATACACACACACACACACACATATATTATCCTAGAGGATCTTCTCTTGCCCCAGCCAAGCCCCAGGCGAGACCTGTGCTTCGCTCACCTGCTGGAGCTGCAGCAACTCCAGGCTGTCGGAGTGCAGGTCAATGGAGGGGTTGATGGCACAGACCATGAAAGCAACCTCCATTTGCCGAGTGCAACACAGGTAGGACCCCTTAAGGTACAGCCAGCTCTGCAAAGAGAGGAGGTTTGAAGCAGGAATCAGGGCTTGGTTTACCTGCAGAATAATGACTGATGCATTCAAGGCAGACTCCTATCCTTTTCTGGTGGTGAAGGTATCACACTAGAACAAGGGTCTTCAAACTCGGCAAGTATAAGACGTGTGGACTTCAACTCCCAGAATCCCTGAGCTAACATGGCTGGAGGAGGAGGAATTCTGGGAGTTGAAGTCCACAAGTCTTAAAGCCGTCGAGTTTGAAGACCCCTGCACTAGAATCCAGGAGACGGTGACTTCCAGTCCTGCCTCAGGCCTGAAAGCTGGCTGGGTGACTTTGGGCCAATCACCAGGAGATGGTGAGTTCTAGTCCCGCCTTAGCCATGAAAGCCAGTTGGATGACTAAGGACCAATCCCCTTTTTTGCCCAAAAAGTTTTAAATTTTTTAATTTTTACACATCTCTTTACGTGGGCAACGTGGTTCCAGATTATAACACTTGTACATAATCATACTTTCATTCCCACCAATCTTATATAATATCATCTCATCTCATTATCCATTTCACTCATCTTTAAATAGGTTTAAAGATCACTAAGAGATGGTGAGTTCTAGTCCTGCCTTAGGCATGAAAGCCAGGTGACTATGGACAATTCACTAGGAGGTGGTGAGTTCTAGTCCTGCCTAAGGCGTGAAAGCCAGCTGGGTGACTATGGACCAATCACCAGGAGACGGTGAGTTCTAGTCCTGCCTTAGGACTAGCTAGGTGACTGAGCCAATCACTCCCTCTCAGCCCAACATACCTCACAGGGTTGTTGTAGTGGAGAAATTAGGAGGAGGCATGGCTATTAGGGATGCTTGCTGCCTTGAGTGGTTTATAAAATAATAAAGGTGGGATTTAAAAAAAACCCAAATAAACGAAGGCAGCCAAGTCAGCCTCTAAAATGCCTTCAATTCACCTCAGCAATTCTCAAGAATCTAATAAGGAAAGAAGGAAATTCTGGCATGGATTTTTCAGCGAGAATGTCCTGACCCAGCTCCCCAACACAACAAACCCTCTGTAATTCAAGGAAGGATTCATTTATTAGGAGCGCCGGCAGCCCCAGCAAAAGTTTCTCTCTCACCGCAGGCTAGCAAGTCTGCCCAGCAGGGAGATGAATAGCCACACCTGTTCATCTCCGCCCCCTGCCTTTGATCCCTAGGGCCTGGGTGGGGCTTCGCTAGCAGGGTTGGCTCTTCCGTCCCAAGGACCGGCCCATAGATTTCCACTGCTCTCCTCTCCTCTGCCTTCTGTGCTTCCAAGTGTCAGGCACTGGACTCGGCTGTTCCTCCTCTTCCTCCTCAGCCACCTCCAGACCTGGGGGGGGCTGTTGACTCTCCATCTGAGGGCTGACGGACGGGCCAGGCTCCGCTTCCGTCTCTCTCTCTCTCTCTCTGCCAGCTACATTCCCTCTTCCCACTCTGAACTCTCAGGTGATGCTGACCCTGACTCCAACGCCTCCTCCTCCTCATCCTCTGATTCGGCTGCTGGAGGGGCCGGCGGCCGACAAGCCACCACAGAGAAATACAAACAAATATTAAAATAAGAAGAGAAGTTCTTTTTCATTACCCGTTCAGCCACGCCCGAGTTGACCGTCTGCCCACGCCGGTCCTCATTGCCTTTCCCGTGCCACGTGACCTCAGCCGTCTGCTCCCCGTCCTTGCCAAATACAACCCACGCGTGGTCTTCTGAGAGTGCCAGGTGCACATCGTAGAGCCCCAGGGCCTGGCAGGCTCCGACCACCGCAAAGGCCACTCCAGAACTGTCTAACTTGGTACCTGAGCCAGAGAAACATTAAACCAACATTAGACCGACATTTGACCAAACCTATTCTTCAATTTATACTCTTGTAGGTGGCTTACAAAAGACTAAAAATGGCAAAATATGAAGGATAGGAACACCGGTGGTCCTTGACTTACAACGAGCGACTGTTCGAAGTTACAAAAACAGTCCAGGAAGCCCTCAACTCGTTTAACCTTACAACGGCACTGAAAAAAAGTGAACTCTGACCAGTTTTCGCACTTACAACCTTTGCAAAATCCTCATGGTTCCATGATTGAAATTTGGACGTTTGGCAACTGTTTCATATTTATGACGGTTGCAGTGCCCCACGGTCACGTGACAAGCAAAGTAAATGGGGAAGCCAGGTTTACTTAACAACTATGTTATTAACTTAATAACTTTAGTGATTCACTTAACAACTGCATCAAGAAAGGTCAGAAAACGGGCCAAAACCCATCATCTCACTTAGTAACATAAATTTCAGGCTCCATTGCAGTTGAGCACTATGTATCCACTTGTGTCCAACTCTAGGGGGCAGTGCCGACTTCCATTTCCTAGCTGAGGAAGCCAGCATTGTCCGAAGAGCTTCCATGGTCATGTGACCAGCATGACAATACACCAAGGCGCACACAGCACTATTACAATTCCCACCGAAGTGGTACCTATTTATCTACTCGCATGTGCCTGCTTTCGAACTGCTAGGTGAGCAGGACCTGGAGCAAGGAATGGGAGCTCAGCCCATTGCAAAGCACTTGGGTCTTGAACCCTGGATTGTCAGCTTTCCAGCTGACAAGCTCAGCATCTTTAACAAATGGACCCCCAAAATTCACAACCCAGATTCAAAGCTCCAATTCTTTGGCCCTCCGGTCACGTGACCCCTCTCGTTTGGGACATTCAGCAACCGGCCTACCTCTCCGGTGTTTGCATTGTTCCAGAGTCCCATGACTGCAATTTACAACTTTTTTTTATCAGAAAAACCAGCATGTCAGGACTCCGGCAGTTACCCCCAATTAAATCCTGAGTCTCGAGCCAAACTTCCAAAACTTCAAAAGGATTTATTGGAAGTTAACATGCCTGCACTGCCTGGGTGTAGCTGACTCTGAGATACATCATTCACTGTCACCCTTGATCTTGGTTTTCCCCCACTTCCTGGGTGTATCCTAATTCATATTCTCCAATGGGACACCTCCCTAGCCAAGAGTCATCCCTCAGGCTCTCCAGTTAGAATTTTGTGCGGCAGAAACTTCAGTCACCTAGTTACTATCTCTGAAAACATTTGTGGAATGCACTTTCGATTTCCAAGCTGTCGCACTGCTTCCCCCTCCCTTTCTGCTGGCAACTCTAAAAAGACCCAGAGAAATATTTTACGAGTTGACACAGCATTTACTTCCAAATTCAGCACACAAAAAACCCCACCCATTTGGGATACTGAGTTCGCTTAATGATTCACTTAACAACCGCTGCAAACAAATGTAGAAAAATTGGGACATTCACATCTGCTTAATCACCGTAATAACTTATGACCCTAATTCTGTGCTCAATTATGGTCGTAAGTCAAGGATGGTCTGTCTGTTCCCCCTGGGCAGCATCTCCTAAGATCTCCCACCTGTGATGAAGCTGAAGAGAGACTGGATGTGGGCTCGGTCCTTGAAGTAAGAACGGCTCAGGCTGTTCCAGATAACGTCCGAGACTTTCTTGACCAGTTCCCGGGAGGAGTAACCGTCCGGCCGGGGGTACAGCGAGAGATCCACGGCGCCACGGATCTGGGCGGTGAAGCGGGCATGCAGGGCACCCACGATGCTCAAGTCAGCCACGGGGAAGTAGGTGAGGTTTTCGGGACCCTGAGCCAGCTCGAAGCTGATGCCGGGAACGTTGGTGGGAAGAACTCGGTTGACGGCTAAGAAGTGCTCCACGAAGCCCAGAACCAAGGAGAGGAGCACCAGATCCGGCTGCTCCCGGTGGAGTTCCAGCTCGAAGAGGCGCACCACATCAGAGACGGAGCGCAAGGGGAACAAGGCCTTCTGGGCGCTTTTCAGCCCCATGGCCACCGCAGGCAGGGCTGCAAGGCAAGCAGAGAGGAGGGGCTCTGAAGGCCCGGCTGCAAGACAAGGCCCATCATCCACAGCAGGGAAGCACGGGCTCTCTTTGAAAGTTCAATGCTACTCTAAGGAAGCGTTTTCAACCTTTGCAACACTAAGAAGACATCGACTCCCAGAATCCCCCAGCCAGATGCTTTCAGATGGGTGGACTTTAATTCCCAGAATCCCCCAGCCAGATGCTTTTTAAAATGGGTAGACTTCATCTCCCAGAATTCCCCAGCCAGCAGACTTTAATAGCGGTGGACTTCAACTTCTTTAAAGCATGCTGGCGAGGGAATTCTGGGAGTTGAAGTTTATGAATCTTAAAGGATGCTGGCTCGGGAATTCTGGAAATGACAGAACAATTAATCAGTGGAACAACTTGCCTCTAGAACTTGTGAATGCTCTAATGCTGGAAGTTTGGAAGAAGAGATTGGACAATCATTTGTATGAAATGGTCGAGGGTCGTGATGGCAAACCTGTGGCATGCACAGAGGTGGTCTTTGTGGGTGCTAGAGCACCCCAAAGTAGCCCCCCAAAGGGCCTAAGAACAGCCCCCAAAACAGCCTGAAAACAGTAAAAAACAGGCCAAAAAAAAAGCCATGCAGCTGGTCTTTGGGTTTCTGGCACTCCGGCCATGCATGCCCCTTCCGGTTTGGGCACTTGGAGCAGAAAAGGTTCACAATCACTGGTCTAAGGTTTCCTGTCTGAGCAGGCCCCTTCCAACCCTATTATTCTACTGTATTCAATTCTATTTTCTGTTCTTCCCCTAAAGCAGGGTTTTCCGCCTTTGCAATTTTAAGAAGGATGGATTGCAATTGCCAGAATTTCCCCGTGCTACCATGCATTACCAAAAATGGACTTTCATTCCCAGAATCCCCCAGCCAGTATGCTTTAAGATGTGTGAACTTCCAATATAGACTAGACCAGTCTATAGTGAAGTCCACAGCCCCTTAATGCTTGCTATTCAGGGAATTCTGGGAGTCCCAAAACCCACACCCCTTAAAACATGACGGCCGGGGAATTCAAGTCCATTTATAGCCAGGGGTCCCCAAACTTAGTGCCTTTAAGACTTGTGGACTTCAACTCCCAGCATTCTCCAGCCCGTAAAGCTGGCCGGAGAACTCTGGGAGTTGAAGTCCGCAAGTCTTAAAGTGGCCAAGTTTGGAGACCTCTGATTGATAGTAATGCATGCTCGCCGGGGGAATTCTGGGACTTGCAACGCACCCACCTTCAAATTGCAAAGTGGGAAAACGCTGCTTTATTTAGGACAAGCCAGGCTAGCTGGTCCGCGGAGCTGGCTCCATGCAAAGCTAAATCCCCACGCCGGGGGGGGTGGGGGGGAGGCACCACCAGGCTGCGGACTCTCCCACCACTCCCGTTAGAGACAAAAGGACCCCCCTCACCGGCTTTGCAAACGGCTGGAGGTTGGGGGGCTGCTGGAAGGCGACCCTCCTTGCAGCCCCGTCTCCAGTCCCTCCCCCGCACCTTGTTGCAAATGGGGAACGGGGGGGGGGGGCTCCGCGCCCCCTTGCAACGCCCCCCACCCTCCCCTCGCGCGCCACTCACCTTCCCTGCTGGGCAATTCAAACGCGCGGCTGCAAAGCCATCGCGCCTGCGCCGCCTCCCGCCCCTGCCACGCAAAGGAGCATGGGCGCTGAAGTCCCACTTTTTTGCAAGGCACGCTGGGAAGAATTGCATACAGACTTTGAAAGGGGGGTGGGTGGAGATGGGCTTCCAAAAGGGAAAGGGTGGGCGGAGTCAGGGAGAGCAATTCCCCTCCCACAAAAACTTCAAGGCAGGCGTGTACAAGCTGGGCTAATTTTTAAAGGCCAGTGGACTTCAACTCCCACAATTCCCCAGCCAGCTGTGCATGTGTTGTGCTGGCTGGCTGGAGAATTCTGGGCGTTGAAGTCCACTAGTTTTAAAAGCCCTTTAAAACACTCCCGCTTGTAAGGATTTTGCAGCCTCTAGTAGCCTGGAATTGCAACATATAATTTTATTCTACTTCCTTTTTTTCCCCCTTTTTTTGATCTGGGCTTTGAACCAAGTCTGCCTGCAAAAATCCAAAACTAATCGTATGCTAATCCTAATCTTACTGCAGTGGCAGCAATTTTTGCCAGTATTTGGAAGTAAAAATGCAAAAAAAAAATTCGAATGCATGTGTTTTAATTCCCAGGGATTTTGCTTTTTTAAAAAAAGAGAGCCCACAAGTGTTATCTCCAGACATTAGAGCTACTCTACTTTTTATATCTCTAGGTTCACATCAGAGGCCACAGTCAGGAACTCCCATTGAATCTTGGGAACTAATCCTTTTTTGGGGGGGGCGGGGGGAGTCAACGTTATGCACTCTGGGACTTGTAGTCTACAGGAATAGAAACCTGAAGCTCAGTTTCCAAAGGGTGCCTGGAAGAATTATTTTCTGCACTGTGCCTTTTTCACTTCTACATTTAGTGCCATGCTTTTTAAAATAACTACATTTTCCTCCCCCAGAAGCATACATTTCCCTCTTCCTAAATTTAATTAAATCCTAAATTTAATTAAATCCTAAATTTAATTCAAATTCTTAAGAGGAGGATGCAACTGAGAAGAGGGAGAATTTTACTCTTTTGACCTCAGGATTCTAGAGCAAAATAACCAGATTTACCCGCCTTCTAACAATCACATCCCTTGTATGCTTGTACTTTTAATAATTCATATCTCTAATTTATGCAAGCGGCTGGACCCATGATTATGTCAAATAGGGTGTGCTGTGGAATGCAGTGATTTAACAACTGTAGTGATTTGCTTAAGAACTGTGATACAAAGGTTGTAAAATGGAAGAAAACTCACTTTACAGCTGCCTTAACCAGCAATGAAAATTTGGAGCCGAGTTGTGGTTGTAAGTCTTTTTCTTTTGTGTGTAGAAGAAAGTTTTGACTATAAAAAACTTGTATTTATGTGATATACTGAGTGATGTAGCGCTATGATCCTAGTTGTATCATCACCCTCTTTTAACGATGCCATAAACCCTTGCGGAGTGGAGTCTGCACAACTGAATGGAGCTGTTTACTGGCTGGATGCCCTTCCTGTCACCAATGCGGAGTTTTGTTCGGCAGATATATTCTCATTGTGCCGAGAAATATTTGCCTCTCCCTAGGATCGAACTCACAGCCTCCTGATGGTGAGGGGAGAGCGCCACCTCTAGGCCACCTGCACCACTCATGATTCTACTGTAGTTGCAGTATTTTGTGCCAATTCATAAAATTGGATGAACTGAGCAAACCATGGGGATGTGTGATAGGAATCCACAAAGCTCAGTTGTCCACAAAGGAGCATAACTTTTTTAAAAAATATCAGCAATCCCATAGAATCAGAGATGTGGGATTGATGGTTAAAAATATAAATATTTGGGTAGGGATAAACGTGCTTTTTGCCTGAAAATGTTAAAATGCCCCACTGGATTCCGGCCGTTGCCCCCATTTAAATCCTGAGTCTCGAGCCAAACTTCCAAAACTTCAAAAGGATTTATTGGGAGTTAACATGCCGGCACTGCCTGGATGCAGCTGACTCTGAGACACATCTTCCTTGTCACCCTTGACCCTGGTTTTCCCTCTCCCCCTGGGTGTATCCTAATTCATATTCTCCAATGGGACACCTCCGTAGCCCAGAGTCATCAATCATGCTCTCCAGTTAGAATTTTGCACGGCAGAAACTTCGGTCACCTAGTTACTATCTTTGAAAACATTTGTAGAATGCACTTTCAGTTTGCAAGCAGCTGCACTGCTGCCCCGTTCCTTTCTGTTGGCAACTCGAAAAAGACCATAGAACTATTTTATGAGTTGACACCATGTTGTAATCAAGCCTTTCCTTTCTCCTGCCGCCGAGAGCAAATCAGACACCGTCAAATCCGTATGGCAATTTCCTTTTTTTTTTTAATACTTTGAAGTCTCCGTTTTTTATTTTCCTTCCAGCAATGTCTATTATGTACAAAAGAATTTTTTTTTAAATTTCTGAATCCTATAGAAACAAGTGCAAACCGTTTAAAAAAAAAAAAAAAACACAAAACCCTAACAAATCCAGCGGGTTAAAAAGGAACAGAAACGGAAATAGGTATAAAATTCTATAGCAAAAAAATCAATGCCCCACATAGTAGCTGGTACAACTTTCTTTTTTTTTTTTAAAGGTTCATATAATAAAGTGAGAACTGCCTTGGGGAATTTAGACCCCCCCAAAAAGCTGCTCTCAGGCCAAGGTCCAGTTTTTCCGATGGTGGACAGCGAGAAGCACCCCACGACCGGGGAGGGCGCTCAAGGATGGCCACACGTGTCCCCCCCAACTTTCCACGCCGTGGTCGATACGCCACGCTATCGTTGAGGAACGCAGATTCCGTGTGGCCAGGACCGCGAGTAGCCGGACTTGCAGGTACAGAAGTAGGAACCGCTGGTGTTCACGCAACGCTCGGTTTTGCACAGACGGCCTCGTTGGTTGAGCTCCTGGCACTCGTCAATATCTACAAAGGAAGGAAGAGGTCACAGGACGGACGAAGGAGGCTCCTTCCGTTTTCGGCCTTGGGGAGAAAAAGAAAAAATATCCTGCTCACAGGTACTCCTCAACTTAGGACCGTTTTGTTTAGTGACCGTTACGATGGCCCTGGGGGTGGGGGAAGGGACTTAGGACCGTTTTTCACACTTACAACCATTGCAGCGTCCAGGGTGGCGCAGTGGTTACAGTGCAGTACTGCAGGCAACTTCTGATGACTGCCGGCTGCACCTGTAGTTTGGCAGTTCGAATCTCACCAGGCTCCAGATTGACTTAGCTTTCCAAGATGGGTCAAATGAGGACCCAGATTGTTGGGGGCCATAGGCTGGCTCTGTAAACCGCTTAGAGAGAGGGCTGGAAAGCACTGGGAAGCGGTATATAAGTCTAAGTGCTATTGCTATTTTCCTTCCTTCCAGTTAGAATGCAAAATTGCAAGCAAACTCTGTCCACAGTCAGGAGTTTGATCCTGATCGGCTCGAGGCTGACTCAGCCTTCCGTCCTTCCAAGGTCGGTAAAATGAGGACCCAGATTGTTAAGGGCCAGAGGTTGACTCTAACAAACTGCTCAGAGAGGGCTGTGAAGCACTGCGAAGAAGTATCTAAGTCTGAGTGCTATTACTATTTACCTTCCTTCCTTCCGTCTTTCCTTCCCTCCCTCCCTTCCTTCCTTCCATCTTTCCTTCCTTTCGTCCTTCCTTCCTTCCTTCCATCCATCCATCTTCTTAACTGCACTGATTCACTTAACAATGGTGGCAAGAAAGATGGTAAAATGAGGCAAGAATCACTTAACAACTGTCTCACTTAGCAATGGGAATTCTGGGCTGAATTGTGATTGTAAGTTGATGCATCCATGACCAGGGTGCCACAAAGGGTGAGCCTGCTTGGTGGCATCCTAAGATAGACTGCACTGAATTCAGAGTCTCCACCTAATCCTGAGAGCATGAAAGTAAACGCTCTCTTGCCACATCCTCGCAAGGGTTCACCTGGCCGAGAATCTCAGGGTGGCCCAGGAGCGGGGGAGCCTTCCACCCAGCCCTCTTACCCAGGCAGCGGGTGCGAGTGCTGTCCAACTGGAAGCCGGTGGGACATTCGCACACAGAACCCTGCTGGGTGCGGACGCAGCGTCCGTTCAGGCAGCGGCATTCGTCCGAATCCTCTTCAGAACTGTCGGCCTCTGTTAGCCAAAAGGAAACAGATGTGATCAGAAAGGCCCAAACATCTGCAAAAGGCAGGGAATCTCCCGCTGTGTGCTCCCAGCGTGCAGCCAGATGTTTCCTGCACCCAGAGGCAGAACCGCCGTTCAGTTCAGCCAGGAAAAAAAGAAAAAAAAGAACACTGGCAAACATAGAAAACAGGTATAGGTTAGTCCTCCACTTACGACCTCTCACTTAGTGACTGGTCGAAGTTATGATGGGCCTCCCGAAAGCTACTTAGGATTTGGTTCTGGAGCGAGGATGGCTGCACACGCGCACACACCCACAATCCCATGGCACCACGATTCGGGTGCTTGGCAAATGGCTCAACTTTATGGCCAGTGGGGGCTTTCTGGGGTCACGTGAGCTCAGTTTATGGCGCTTTTTGCTAGTTTTGAACAAAAGAGGGGAGGACGTGCGACGGGAGGGAGGGAGCAGGGTAGGTGGGGAGGGTGAGGAAAGAAAGGCACGAGAGATGGATGGATGGAAGGAACGAAGGAAGGAAGAAAAGGAAGGGGAGTCTGAAGGAAAGAAGGCGGGGAAGAAGTATTGAGGGAGGGAGGGATGAGAGGGAGGAAGAAAAGAAGGAATGAAGGAATAAGAGATCAAAGGAGGGAAGGGAGGGGGAGGGGGAGGATAAAAAAGAAGGAAGGGAGGGGGGAGAGAGGATGAAAAAGAAGGGAGAGAGTGGGAGGGAGGGAGGACTGAAAGATGGATGGATGGATGGAAGGAAGGAAGGGGAGTTTGAAGAAATGGAGGGAGGGGGAGGGAGGATTGAGAGATGGATGGATGGGAGGGAGGGATGGAGGGAGGTGAGGAAGGAAGGATTTAGAAATTGAAGGAAGAAAGAGAAAGGATTGAAGGATGGAGGGAAAGAGGGGAGGGAGGATGAAAAAGAAGGGAGAGGGAGGGAGGGAGGACTGGAAGACGGATGGAAGGAAGGGGAGTTTGAAGGAAAGAAGGTAGAGAGGGGGAGGAAAGATTGAGATGGATGGATGGAAGGAAGGAAGGGAGAGACAGAGGGAGGGAGGGAGGAAGGAAGGATTAAGAGATCAAAGGAAGGAAGAGAGGAAGCTGGGAGAAAGGATTAAGGGATGGACGGGAGGAGGGAGGGAGGGAGGAAGGAAGAGAAGAGGGTGGGTAGGTAGACAGACCACCTTACGTGACTAATCACACCCATAATCCCCACCTTCCTCTTCCTGCTTCTGGTCCCTCAGCTGCACCGGTGAAGCTGCCACCACAGCCCTGGGGGGTCCCAGCCTGGCAGAACATCAGAAGAGCCGCTTTGCTCAGGCTAAAGGCCCCCTCCTAGAGGACCAAATCCCTTGAGCTCTGGGTGGTGCTCTTTCCCCGATACCTCCCAGACACTGGACAGAACGGGGCAAAAACCCAGCCAGCGCGATTTGCAAGGTGCTCTTTGGCGTTTTGCCCAATCGAGCCTCTTGGGCCTACTGACGTCCTGTGTCAGGGAGTTCCACAGTCAAGGATGCTCTCCGTGCAGGTGGGCTTTGCTCCCCACTTGGGCTCACCTTTATGCACCTCCCCGAACGGGGTATTGAAGTCCCAGAAGGAATTGCTTTCGCTCGGACCAGACTGGCAGTTGGAACCTGGGGAGAGAGAAATGGTCATCATCTTGTCCCCGGGCACTGGTCTTCCGGAGGTGGGCAGCGGCCCTGAGCTGGAACAGCAGCGGAGGAGCCATTTTGCGAGAGCGCCCACAAGATTTATGATATTTGTATCCCAATTATTTGCATAAATAATTCAGGGTGCGGAATATATTTGTAATTCCTTCTTCCTTTTATTTTCCCCACAACAACAACTCGGGGAGGTAGGTTGGGCTGAGAGACTCCCAAGTCACCCAATGGGCTTTCCTGCCTAAGGCGGGACTAGAACTCACC
>NW_020769404.1:606250-621504 GCF_900518735.1 Pseudonaja textilis
AGAATAGAATAGAATAGAATAGAATAGAATAGAATAGAATAGAATAGAATAGAATAGCAGAGTTGGAAGGGACCTTGGAGATCTTCTAGTCCAACCCCCCCCATAGGGGACCCTATACCAGGGGGTTGGACTAGACAGACCTCCGACTCTATTCTGATTGAGCTGAAACCTTTGAAGGAAACCGCCTCTTACCTACGCAATACCTGTGCTGAGGATGCCACCGATAACCTTGGTAACATTGGCAGGTGAATCCGGATCGAGTCGGGATGCACTCCCCGTGGTTGCAAATATTGCGGTTTAATTTGCAAATGTCCACCTCTGTGTGGCGGAGAGAGAGAAAGGCAGGGGGGGGAAAAAAACCATTGGAAATTGCCACAATTGTTCCATCGATTGGATAATGGTCGTTTTTTTCCCCCCCAACACGGAGCCTTCAATCCCAGCCCGAAAGTTCGAAACGAGAGGAAACCTACATACAGGCCATTTGCAACTCGTTTAACGACCATTCCAAGTGATTAAAAAAAGATTACACAACATTTAGATCCGAAACCTGAAATATCCCTATTAGAAATGGTACCAGAAGGCTATAGTAAAGAAAATATTTATTTAATTATGTATGTTTTAAGAGCGGCTAGAATTGTATTTGCCCAAAATTGGAAGAGTGATAAAATACCGATAGAGAGGAAAAGAACTGAAAAAAAATATTTGAATGTGCAGAAATGAACAGACTGACACTAGAAATTAAAGAAAAAGAAGAAACTGAATACTACAAGGTGTGGAATATGTTTTATCAATGGATAGAGAATAGAACAAATTAAAAAAAAAAGATTTGATGCATTCACAGAATAATTAGAGAAATTAAGGCAATAGCTATAGGTGATAGTATTATGTATATGAGCTTATGATTATTGTTGTATTGTAGATTTGATAGGAACATTATTTATAATGGTTAAATATTTGAAATATGTACTTAAATAGACACACGATTGAAATGGAATGGTATGTTGTATATTAAAAAAAACAATAAAAAATTTACTACTACTATTAACTGCTATTGCTATTAATCTGCTCATCACACCTAATCACCCCTCCCCTCCCGTTTGTGACTGTGTGACCGTAACTTTGTCGCTTCTATCCTTACGATTTATATTGACTGTTTCCTAGCATGATTCGATTGCGTATTGTACCCTAGGACTATCATTAAGTGTTGGACCTGATGATTCTTGACTCTTGATTAATGTATTTTTTTCTTTTTATGCACACTGACAGCAGATGCACCAAGACACATTCCTTATGTGTCCAGTCACACTTAGCCAATAAAAGAATTCCATTCCATTCCATTCCATTCCATTCTATTCTATTTTATTCCATATATATATATAGATACATACATATACATATGTATATATGTGTGTGTGTGTGTGTGTGTGTGTGTATGTATATGTATGTATGTGTATGTATGATGTATGTATGTATATGTATATATATATGTGTGTGTGTGTGTGTGTGTGTGTGTGTGTGTGTGTGTGTGTGTGTGTGTGTATATATATATATATATATATATATATATATATAAAAATATAAATATATATAAAACAATCGTTCCAAGTGATAACAGGGCTGGGAAAAAAGTGACTTAACAATCTGTCCTCGCACTGATGACCATCGCTGCCACTCTATAGTCACAACCTCAACCTTGCATGTAATGTAGTTAAGTGAGAAATGTGTTCAGTCATTTTTGCCCCATTTCTTGCCACTGTTGTTAAGGTGAGCCCCTGCCTTTTTTAAATTAGTCACACGGTCATTAAGTGAATCTGGGTTTCCCCCATGGATTTTCCTTGTCAGAAGGGACGCCAAAGGGGTTAAGCAATCGCGATGTAAATCACACGACCAGGGGGATGCTGCCATGGAAGTAGGAAAAATGGTCCCAAGTCAACTTTTTTCAGCGACGTTGTAACTTCAAAGCCACTTAAAGGAATGGCTGTAAGTCAAGGACTATCTGTATTTTTTAGAAAAAAATGTTTTCAGAAAAAGAGTAGGGGGGAAACGTGATTTGATAGTATGGTGCTTACCGGTCTCTTGAGTTGGAGGCATGTAAAATTCATCCATTCGGTCCTCTTCAGGGTACTTCACCACGACCGCGACGGTGGGCTTCGTGATCACCACTGCAAAGATTAACAGATGATTTAGAAGGGACCTTGTAGGTCATCTAGTCCAACCCCCCTTCCCAAGCAGAGACCCTACACCATTTCTGACAGATGGCAGTCCAGTCTCTTCTTGAAAGCCTCCAGGGATGAAGCTCCTACAACTTCTGAAGGCAACTTGGATTGATGGCTCTCAGTCAGAAAATGTCTCCTTATTTCCAGGTTGAATCTCTCCTTGTTCAGTTTCCACCCATTATTCCTTGTCTGGCCTTCAGGAGCTTCGGAGAATCGCTTGACCCCCTTCCTCCTCCTCTCTGGGGCAGCCCCTCAAATATTGGAAGATGCTCTCCTGTCTCCCCTGGTCCTTCTCTTCCCTAGACTAGCCGGTTCCTGCAACTGTTCATCATATGTTTTAGCCTCAACATCCTGGTTGCTCTTTTCTGCACTCTTTCTAAGCAAGGGTCCCCAAATTTGGCAACTTTAAGATTTGTGGACTTCAACTCCCAGAATTCCTCAGCTGGCTGGAGAATTCTGGGAGTTGAAGTCCACAAATCTTAAAATTGCCAAGTTTGGAGACCTCTGTTCTAGAGTCTCAACATCTGTTTGATTGATAGATAGATAGATAGATAGATAGATAGATAGATAGATAGATAGAGATAATAGATAAATGATAGATGATAGATGTAGATAGATGATAGATTGATATAAATAAATAGATGATAGATAGATAGAGATAGATAATAGATAAATGATAGATGATAGATATAGATAAATGATAGATTGATATAGACAGATAATAGATAAATAGAAGATAGATAGATAGATAGATAGATAGATAGATAGATAGATAGATAGGCAGACAGACAGACAGACAGACAGACCCAGATTAAAAGAGTTGGAAGGGACCTTGTAGGTCATCTAGTCCAACCCTCCGCCCAAGCTAGACTAGCCAGGCCCAGCTCCTGCAACCACTGAAAATGCCCCCACAACGAGGCTGGGGGAACCAGCACAGAGAAGTGTTTTTCCTCTCACTCACCGGGGTACCGAGGACCCAAAGTTGGGGTGTTGCCGAAAACCACACCCTGCTCTTCCGAAATCGTCGTGTCTCTGGGCACCTGGAGAGATTGAGAAGGGAAGAGAAGGAGACAATGAACGGGAAGACAAGATAGCAGGAGTCCTCAGCTTAAGACCCCGACTGAGCCCCAAAACTATGCTCTTTAAAGGAGATATCGAGTGAGTTTTATCTCATTTTACGACCTTCCTTGCCACAGTCGTTAAGTGAATCATGGCCGTTGTTAAGTCAGTTGCACGTTTCTGAAGGGAATGACCCACTGACTTTGCCTATCAGAAGGTTGCAATTGGTGATCTCACGTCACTGGGATTTGCAACCTTGTCCTTCATCAGGGTGAATCGATGAGATTATGTCCAAAATCATTCCTTTTGGAATAAACAAAACAAAAACAGGATAACAGAGTTGGAAGGGACCTTGGAGGTCTTCTAGTCCAACCCCCTATAGGAGACCCTATAGTACCATTTTAGATGTTCTGATCTAGGCTTCCCCCAAAAGCACTAAGGAGACTTTTTGTCCTGGCAAAACCCCTTTTATTAAACGAAGGTGAATTTCTTGCATCCACATTCAGCCAAAGGCCTGGCAAACAGTCTTTCAAGGGTCTAAAGAGGAGCACAGACTTTATCTAGCCTGGCGAGCTGCCAAGTAAATATTTCCAAACGCAGTGCTGACAAGGAAGGGCTCGACAGAGATCGTCACACTGCTGCAAGGAACAAATTGTTTCCTGCAAAAGCCCCCTCCCCTTTTGCTCCTCTTTTCATCCCTATGGGAGGGGCCATTCACCATCCATCTGTGGCTTTACTCCCACGTCGACCCTTAGTTCATACTTGTTCTTTTCTTTTGGCAACTCTGCACATGCGCAGGCTGGGAACGGGCTCCAGCTGCTCCCCTGCCTCACTGCAAGGAGTCAGGAACCAATCTTCACCCTCATTAAACAAACGAATTGCCTCCTGCAAACACCCCTCCCCGTTCCCTCCTCTTTATTCCCTATGGGAGGGGCCATTCACCATCCACCTGAGCCTTTACTCCTGAGTCGACCCTTGTTCATTAACTGTTCCCTTCTCCTGGCAGCTCTGTGCATGCACACATTGGGAAAAGGCTCCAGCTGTTCTTCTGCCCTACTGATGTCCGACTCCAAAGGCAGCTGATAACTGTTAGACAGTCCTGGCCCCATCTCTGCCTCTGATGAAGAGCCCTCGTCCGAGCCTTCTTCAGCCTCCAGGACTGGCCCATGTTCCTCCCCCACCTCCTCACTCTCGGCTGCCAGTTCCACTAGCCACCACCAGGCCACAACAAAATAGCTCTCCAATCTCTTCTTGAAAGCCTCCAGTGATGGGGGATTCACAACTTCTGGTGGCAAGTTGTTCCACTGGTTAATTGTTCTTACTCTCAGGAAATTTCTCTTTAGTTGTAGGTTGGATCTCTCCTTGATGAGTTTCCATCCATTGTTTATTGTCCTGCCCTCTGGTGCTTTGGATAATAGGTTGAAAAGCAGAAGGCCGACCAAAAATATTAGAAATGAATAGATTAAAGTTTGCAATTAAAGAGAAGGAGCAAACTGAATACTATTAGATGTTTTATCAATGGCTAGAGAAAAAAATATGGAAGCTAGCAATAGCTAATAGATTAGTGAAATATAGAAAATAGGTTAATAGAATTAAATACGTTAAGAGGAGTGTTATAGTGAGAGAGACATTATGTATATTAATAAGATAATAATAGAAAATTAACTGAATATGGTTGTAATTGTAATTATTATTGCATAAGATATCTGTACCCAGATGACACACCGTTAAATGGAAGATGAATTGAATGTATTTTAAATAAAATTAAAAATGTATTAAAAAGAAAAGCAGAAGACCGATTCAAATGACCGCTGGAGACCCCTGTATCATCTCCTGGTGGCTCAGATTCCATTAAATAACTCTCTGAGATTGTGTTAGATTTGAAGACGGCCATTAATTAATTTTTTTTCACATATTTTTTTTTTACCTCTTCCACAGTTCTTCAGTGGGCCTCACACTTACCATGGCTGGAGAAACAGCTGCAAAACATAAAACCAGAGATAGGATGATGGTTAGAACTTTTGATGAGAGTTAGTGCCTCTGTGAGCATACTCCATTCTTCTACTGATCTAAACAATTACGAGTAACAGTATATAACAAGAGTTGGAAGGGACCTCAGAGGTCATCTAGTCCAACCCCTTGCTCAAGCAGGAAACCCTACACCATTCCAGACAAATGACTGTCCAGTCTCTTCTTTAAAAGCCTTCCGTGATAGAGCACCGATAACTTCTGGAGGGGAAGCCATTCCACTGATTCCAAGGCAGTCCTCGATTTACGACCGCAATTGAGCTAGAAATTTCTGTTGCTAAATAAGACAGTTGTTAAGTGAACTTTTCTCCATGTTACTTGCCACAGTTGTTAAGTGAATCACTGCAGTTGTTCAGTTAGTAACATGTTGTTAAGTGAATCAGGCTTCCCCATTGACTATGCATGTGAGAAGGTCGCAACAGGGGATCACATGACCCCAGGACACTGCCGCCGTCATAAATAGGAGTCAATTTCCAAGCATCTGAACCTTGATCATGTGACCATGGGGATGCTGCCACCGTCTTAAGTGTGAAAAACGGTCATAGGCTCCTTGTTTCCGTGTTGCTGTAACTTCGAGTGGTCACTAAAAAACTGTTGTAAGTCGAGGAATACCTGCAATTGTTCTCATGGTCAGGAAATTCCTTCTTATTTCTAGCTTGGTTTTCTCCTTAATTAGTTTTTATCCATGGCTGAAATAGTCTGCCTTCCTTCCTTCCTTCCCCATCCCTCCCACCCACCATTTCTTTCCTTTTCTCACTCCCTCCCTCCTACCTTCCTCCCATTTCTTCTTCTTTCTGCCTTCCTTCTTTTTCCTGTTCCTCCTTCCTTCCCCCTCCCTCCCTCTGTTCCTTCCTTCCTTTTCTCTCTCCTTTCCTCCTTCCTTCCTCCCACTGCCTCTTCTTCCTTCCTTCCTTCCTTCCTTCCTTCCTTCCTTCCTTCCTTCCTTTTTTTTCTGTTCCTTCCTCCTTTCCTCCTTCCCCCTCCCTCCCTCCCTTCCCTTTTTATTTCACATATCCTTAATAACCAGGGTCCAATCCAGTTCCACTGTGGCGTTTTTTCAAAAAGCTTGTAAAAAACCCTAAGCAAAATATTATTTTTACGAGCTGCTCTCCGGTTGGAGAGATTGCAAATGAAGTGGCATTCCTGGCGTTCCAGGGACTACAGACTTATTTGTTTCTCTTTTTAACATACAGCACACACCTCTTCCATCAAAAAATCCAATTCTTTTTTAAAAAGAAAGAACTCCTCCGCAGCTTAAAATGTCTCTCTCTCTCTCTCTCTCTCTCCAGTTATAAAGTCCAGAAATGTTCTTTCTTCTTTAAGACTGCAGTAAATCACTTGATTTTGGGTGGCTGGCAGTAAACCAAGTCAAATAACTAACTGCAAACCTATAAAAGAGCTTTCAAATCTGTTCTTTGGCAGAAACAAAGATATCTTGATGTGCTTCAAGTTATGATTTGAATCCAAACTCTCCTTCAGTCCGAAATAAAGTTTCAAATCTCAGCTTAGGATATTTTTTCCTTATCTGGGAGGGTTCGCTTTGCAAAAAAAAAGAAAAAAAAAGAAAAGCCAACTTTCTAGACCTCATGCCGTTGAGGGTCAAAACTGCACCACGCAACCTGGCAAGATGAAACTTTGCAAAAGGCAAAAAACTTTTTACACTGTTGTTGTTTCAGCTGAGTTGAGACTGGGGTAATCCAAAAAGGAAAATTGACTTTAAAATCACAACCTGCCGTGGAACAAATGCCCAAATGGTTTTGGATAGCCGAGATTAAGGAACAGGGAACGAAATCTGGCAGAAAAGCAGAATACAGAAACACAGAATCAAAAAGGAACCTTAATGGTGGAACTACTTGAAGTTTAAAAATTTAGCTGCCAAAATACACGCAAATATTGAGTTCAGCTTCTCCGCAGGTGAGTTCATCCAGGAGTAGATACCCAGTACAGTTAGACCTCAACTTACGACCATCTGTTGAGTGACTATTCAAAGTTAGAACAGCATTGAAAAAGGTGACTTACAAAAATATTGCACATTCCCACAATCCTGCAATCGCTGTTTGTGTCGGTCCTAGCCGGCTTCCGGAAGGAAGAACACAAATGAGATTTTGTGTGAAGACATGAATAAAAAGGGAAAAATATTTGCACGGGGACAATACAGGGAGTCCTCAAATTTTGGCCACCGTTGAGCCCAAAATTTCTGTGACTGAGGAAAACTTTTGTTAAGTGCCCCATTTTTAAGACCTTTCTTGGCACAGTTGTTCAGCAAATCCCTGATGTTGCTAAGTTAGCAATACTGTTGTTAAGTGAACCGGGTTTCCCCGTTGTTAAGTGAATCAGTTTTGCTTTGTCAGGAGGTCACAAAAGGGGATCACATTAAAATTTCAACCGTCATAAATATGAATCAGTGGCTAAGCGTTTTGAATTTTGAGCACGGGGATGCTACAAGTTCTAAATGTTAAAAATGGTCATAAGAATGTGCAGAAATGAATAGATTAACGCTTGTATAACGGAGAAAGAACAAACTGAATATTACACAACATGGGAGCTATTTTATGGATGGTTGGAGAATAAAAACAGAAGTGAGAAATAAAAGGAGATTAGTAAAATAAAGAATATACATTAAGACAGAGATGTAAACAATATGATGGTGATTATTAATATGATTGTTAAGATTATTATACCTAATTTAGTATTTAGTATTATATTTTCATTAGAAGATATGTTAAAATGGACAAATGAATAGAGTCATAATGCTGATAATTCCCTTAACACTGTTAAACTATTTACTAAGTCTGTATTATTACTATTACTACTATTATTATTATTATTATTTACGTAGCTTTTTCTCTGGTAATATTACACTACTAACTAGAGCATACAAAACATTTGCTAGACCAATACTCGAATACAGCTCATCAGTCTAGAACCCACATTATGTATCTTATATTAACACAGTTGAGAAAGTCCAGAAATATTTCACAAGAGTTCTAGACTCCTCTACTCGTTGCAGAATACCTGATGCCACCAGACTCGAAATTCTAGACCTAGAAAACCTAGAACTACGCCGCCTTCGGTCCGATCTAAGTATAGTATATAAAATCATACATTGCAATGTCCTACCTGTCAGTGAATACTTCAGCTTTAATCATAACAATACAAGAGCAAACAATAGAAACAAGCTCATGGTCAACCGCACCAAACTTGATTGCAGGAAATACGACTTCAGTAACAGAGAGGCCAATGCCTGGAATCCTCTACCTGACTCTGTGGTTTCTTCCCCAAACCCCAAAAACTTTAACTTTAGACTGTCTACTATTGACCTCACCCCTTTCCTAAGAGGCCTGTAGGGGGTGTGCATAAGCGCACCAACGTGCCTACCGTCCCTGTCCTATTGTTTATTTTTCTTATATGTACCCATTTCAGGTATTCATAACTATGTATATACTTATACCTATTATCTTGTAAGCAATTGACAAATAAAAAAAAAAAAAAAACGATTACTATTCATCTTCTCATCCTTCCTTTCACCCATCTCCTCCCACTTATGACTGCATGAATGTAACTTAACTTGTATCCTTATGATTTTTTTAATTGACTGTTTACTACTATAATTTGATTGCTTATTTTGTTTCCTAGTATGATTAGATTGCTTATTTGTACCCTTTGACTACTATTAAGTGTTATGCCAATGATTCTTGACAAATGTATTTTTTCCCTTTTTCTTTTTATGTACACTGAGAGCTTATGCACCAAAGACAAATTCCTTATGTGTCCAATCACACTTGGCCAATAAAGAATTCTATTCTATTCTGTTGTTCTGTTCTGTTCTGTTCTGTTCTGTTCCGTTCCCTTCCGTTACATTCTGTTCCATGTTCTGTTCTATTCTATTCTATTCTATTCCATTCTATTCCTTCAAATATTTATTCTATTCTATTCTATTCTATTCTATTCTATTCTATTCTATTCTATTCTATTCTATTCTATTCTATTCTATTCTATATTCTATTATATTATATTCCTTCAAATATTTATTCTATTATATTATACTCTATATTCTATTCCTTCAAATATTTATTCTATTCTATTCCTTCAAATATTTATTCTGTTCTGTTCTATTCTGTTCTATTCCATTTCATTCCATTCCACATTCTATTCTATTCTCTTCTATTCTACTCTATTCTAATTATTGTAAGAATAGATAATTATTATCAATGTAACGAATACTGTAAATTTTGATTGTAATAGCACAGAGATATTTGCACCCAGACGACACACTGTTTAATGGAAGATGACATGTTCAAGGTCATATACATTCAAATAAAAATACCTAATTTTAAAAAATGGTTGTGTTGCTTTTTTCAGTGTCGTCATAACTTCGAACAGTCTCTCAATGGACTGTTCTATGTCAAGGACTACCTGCATTGCCCCAGCCATGTCTGCCAAGACAGCCATTTTGAGAAGGTGCCCACGGCTCTACTTTCACCTTCCAACTACCCCCAGCTCGCTGAGTAACTCCTTCCCTTCCCTTCCCTTCCCTTCCCTTCCCGCGTGAGCAAACCAACCTTCTGCTTCCTGGGAATCGCTGTCCGGGGCAAGAAGGGTGGGAGGCTCCGGCCGTGGTGGTGGCAAGTCACTAGTAGCATCCGGGTGGATCTGGAGTAGGAACTCGCTCTCTCCCTGGATGGTCAGAGTTTGGTGCAAGGTTTGAATGTGGTAGCCTCTCCCCGCAGGGCAGATTTCTCGGAATGCCGCTATCCAACCGGGAGAGAAAAAAACGAGACAGTCAGAGGCCCTCCAACCTGCAGGTAAGATTCGCGCGGTGAAGCAATGGACTGAGGAGCGGAGAACGAGAGGAAGGGAAAACGGGAGCTGTGTTGGAAAAGGGGCAACGGAGGAGATGATTTTCCAGGACAATATGGCAAAGCGGGGATATAGCAATAGCACTTAAGACTTATATACCGCTTCACAGTAATCTCCAGCCCTCTCTAAGCGTTTTACAGTCAGCCTCTTGCCCTCAACAATCTGGCTCCTTCTTTTACCAATCTTGGAAGGATGGAAGGCTGAGTCAACCTCGAGCTGGTTAGAATTGAACTCCTGACTGTGGGCAGAGTTTGCTTGTAATGCGGCATTCTAGCAGGCAGGCAGGCAGGCAGGCAGGAAGGAAGGAAGGAAGGAAGGAAGGAAGGAAGGAAGGAAGGAAGGAAAGATGGAAAGCAGCAATGGCTCTTAGACTTATATACCATTTCACAGTGATTTACAACCCTCTCTAAGCGGTTTAGAGTCAGTCTATTGTCCCCAACAATCTGACTTCTCATTTTACTGATCTCGGAAGGTTGCAAAAAGTGATCTCGTAACCTCAGGATACAGGAATGGTCATAAGTATGAACCAGTTTGCCGGGTGTCTGAATTTTGTTCACATGAACACAGGGAAACTACCAAGGTTATAAGTGTGAAAACCGGACGTTAAAGTCACTTTTTCCAGGGCTGTTGTAACTTTGAATGGTCACTAAATGACCGGTTGTAAGTCAAAGACTACCTGCAGCCCGTCCCGAGCTAGAGAAGCGGCCCAGCATTCAGAAGACAATAACGGAGCACCGAGACAGAGAGAGAACTCTGAGCCGCAAACAGGGCAGGGAAGCAAGATCCGAGCGGATGGAGTTCGAGGGAGCCGACAAGCGCCGTTTCGGTCCCCGCTCGCCTGCCCTTCGACTCACCCGTTCCGTCGGCCGGACATCGCTCGCAATGGATGCCCCAGGCTTTGCCCACGCTGCAGCAGCACGTCTGGCGTGTCAGTTTGGTGGACAGCGGGTGCTGGCACTGCTGCTCGGGACTGACCAGTCGGAAACACAGGCTCCTCTCCCCGCCTTTCTCCGCTGCCCTCCCCCCCAAAAAAGAGGGACAGAGAAAGAGATCAGGGGAGGTAGAAGTTCACAGGAAAAAAAGGGAGGGGGAGGGAGAGACAGGGAGGGAGGGAGAGGGGGAGGGAGGGGAAAAGAGAGGGAGGGAGGGGAAGAGAGAGGGAGGGAGAGAGAAAGGGAAGGAGTGAGAGGGGGAGAGAGAGGGGGAGGGGAAGGGGGAGGGACAGGGAGAGGGAGGGAAGAGGGAGAGAGGGGGAAGGAGAGGGAGGGAGAGAGGGAGGGAGGGGGAGAGGGGGAGGGGGAGGGAGAGAGAGGAAGGGAAGGAGGGAGAGAGAAAGGGAGGGGGAGGGAGGGAGAGAGGGGAAGGGAAGGGAAGAGAGGGAGGAAGAGAGAGGAAGGGAAAGAGGGAGAGAGGAAAGGAAGGAGGGAGGGAGAGTGGAGGAGGGAGGGGAGAGAGGAGGGGAGGAGAGGGAGGGAGGGAGCGGGAGAGAGAGGGAGAACCATATCTGCCACCCCAACCTCTAGAGATACATACCCACACAGTGGGTGCGCGAAGGTCCCAAAACCTGCCCCGGTTTACACGCGCAACGGAAGCTTCCTTGGGTGTTCAAACACTCTCCTCCTTGGCACACGCCTTGCATGGCACACTCATTGATGTCTGTGGGGGGGGGGAAGCCAAAAATAACTATTAATCATTGTAGCTCTTGTAGCTTCGAGCTTGTATGATGGGGAGCAGGATTGAAGAGGACTGATCCTGGCATTCAAACTTCCGTCTGGTCGTAATTCCTTCTGCTAAAACCTCCGATTTCCAAATATCCTCCCGATTCAGAAGATAGAAGGAAGTGATTCTGAGACTGCCCCGAGGTTACTCATCCCCTATGCAGAGGCCACCTCCAGTCCCATGTGCCACACCCCAGTAGAAAGTGAGAGGTCATTCGGAAAATATTAGACTGTGCAGAGATGGATAGATTGACATTAAAAATAAAGGACAAAGAAGATACAGAATATTACTTAACATGGAACAGACTTTACAAGCGGTTAGAGATAAGAGGTATAAAATTAGAGGAAGAATGATAATATTGCTATGTATGAACTACAGTATTTCCCCATGTATAAGCCACCCCTTTTTTCCAAAATTTTCAAGCCCAAAAAGTAGGGGGGTGGCATATACAAAGCAGGTACACTTTTTATACGTGAAAAATGCATAAAATAATAAAGTAGGAATAAACTGGTTTTCCAGCAGTATGCTATACTTTTTTGTAAAAATTGTACGTGATGATACGATTACGAGTGCGAGTACGCGATAGAAATGCATACGCTAGGCATCGGCCTGAATGCTTCGTTCCTACTCTTGTTCCGATGCGTAGATTGCTAGCGTCGCCCGCACCGCTTTCGCCGTCATGACCGAAGTTGTAGATCTAGACGTCGAATTTTGTTTCTTTGTAAATTTTCTTTCTTCATAACTTGTTTCTCTAATAAAATATTTTTTTCAAAACTTCACAGTCCAAAAATTGGGGGGGTGGCTTATACAAAGGGGGTGCTTATACATGGGGAAATACGGTAAATATAAAGATGGTTTATAATTATAAATATGCCAATACTAGTTCGATACCTCTGCTTCGCTACGAAACTATGTGGTCGGGCTTAGTTTTGGGGGAGGAAAATAAGGGGGAAAAAATTCTGCCTCTTCCAGCATCCATCAGTATTCATCTGGCTAAAGTCCTATCAGCGTGTGACAGAGTTGAGGGCCGTTTGGAAACTGAAAGAGTATTTGCTGTGTGAGCAAGAAGGAGACAGCAAGGAGCCTGGGCATGGCTTAGCTCAACCGCTCTGTACTAAAGCTGCTTGGAAACTGAAACTCCTCTCCTCTCCTCCAAATTTCAAGTTTGTAGGCTTTACGGTTCTGGAGATTTTGTGATGATGCATGAGTAGCATTTTGCTTTTATATATATAGATAATAATCAACAGAACTATGAACAAGCTAATATAAAGAGAAATCTACTTAAAGCTATTATGTTACGTTATTACTATTGTCATTAGCATTTATGTTAATATTCCTTTTTGTTCTTTCTTTGCTTTTCGGTAAACGATATGCCCTGACAATACACTGTATTAGAAATGTTTATGAATAAAAATAAAATAATATACAAAAAAAAAGAAAAGAAAATGCAGAATCTCGGGTTCAAGGGCACCAATGACAGCAGATTTTATTTTCCAGTTCGCTGACATTCAAATTCCAAACACAAACACATGTGGAACATACACACCACAATCGCAAAGCCTTACCCTGACAGTGAGTGCTGTTGAGTCGCTTGTATCCTTGAGGACAATCGCTCCCCATTGTCTTTTGCACACCCAAATCTGGAAAAAAAGAGCACACAGCAAGCGTTTAAGACTTCCACATTCCTCTACTTGTTTGCCTTCCAACGCCTACATTTTCAAAAAAAAAAAAAAACATTAAAAATTTAATGTTATTTCTGCAGTTTGAGCATTCTGCGCCAACTCAGGAAGCTCAAACTGCCCAAGGAGCTGCTGATCCAGTTCTACAGAGAGATTACTGAGTCTGTCATCTGCACCTCTATAGCTGTCTGGTTTGGTTCTGCAACCCAACAGGACAGATACAGACTCTGGAGAGTAATTAGGACTGCAGAAAAAATACAAAGGCTACCAACCTGCCTTCCATGGAGGACCTGCCTACTGCACGAGTCAAAAAGAGGACTGTGAAAATATTTACAGACCCCTCACATCCAGGACATAAACTGTTTCAACCCCTACCCTCAAAGCAACGCTATAGAGCACTGCACACCAGAACAACTAGACACAAGGACAGTTTTTTCCCGAACGCCATCACTCCGCTAAACAAATAATTCCCTCAACACTGTCCAACTATTTACAAAGTCTGCATTACTATTATTCTTCTCATCCTTCCCAGTACCTACCTCTTCCTACTTATGACTATAACCATGTTGTTTGTATCTTTACAATTTATATTGTTTTATTCGTTTCCTAGAATGATTTGAAGCCAGATTCATTTAACGACTGTGTTTCTAGCTTAACAACTGTGGTGATTCACTTAACAATTGTGGCAAGAAATGTCGTAAAGTGGGGCAAAACTCACTTAACAACTGTCTCATTTCGCAAGAGAAATGTTGCGCACAATTGTGGTCGTAAATGGAGGACTATCTGTACACGGAGACAACTTCCTTGAGTGTCTAATCACACTTGGCCAAATAAAGTATTCAGTTCAATAGAATTCGATTTGATAATTTCGTGGTTTTTTTTTTTCAGGCGAGGAATGCATCCACAGAATCCTGGGCAACCTGCGCTGGGGATCGCTGGGTGGTGCGAGGTCCCCGAAGGGCACCAGGAAAAGAGCGGGGGAGGGCTGAAGGCTTACACTGCAGGTGGGGGCATTTGTGGCATTTGGTTTGGCCCCAGGAGGTGCCAATGCTGCCGCAGCAATCTTCCTGCTTCGTCAAACCCGGAAGTGGGTTGCTCCCACACTGAAGTCCACACCGGAAAGGAAAGAGAGAAGAAATTTTTTAAAAAAGATTACATTCACCAATTTTCTCCTGAAAGGCCAAGCTCTAAACTGCCTCACCCCACCCCAGTCCTGCCCCAACCTCACTCTCTACAGCCTGTGTGTGACCAAATGCGAACCATCTCTTGCAGTTTAAGCATCTAGTCCTCAGTGAGGAACCATTTTACATTGGCGCACCAACATGCCGGAATAGGCTAAAAACAGAACTGGGAATTTTGTGAGTTAGTCTCTTAGAAGCTTTCAGGTCCTTTCTTCGTAGTTTTGGGTAATTCTCGCCATCCCCTGAAGCCAATGTATGGTTTAGTTCCTGAAGTGTGTGCATGTATCTGAGGTAAGGTAAGCACGCAACATCTGAGATTAGTGTGTGGCTTTGTACATTGTGAAATTTAATACCGAGTGGGAATAAAAGTAAATCTAATCCTGTGATCCAGCCAAAAGAGTGGGTTTTTTTTTTCAAACTTGACAGTTTTAAAATGGGTGGACTCCAACCCCCAGAATTCCCCAGCCAGCATGCTTTAAGATGGGTGGACTCCAATTCCCAGAATCCCCCAG
>NW_020769404.1:685223-695398 GCF_900518735.1 Pseudonaja textilis
CTATTCTATTCTATTCTATTCTATTCTATTCTATTCTATTCTATTCTTATTGTACCCTATGACTATTATTAAGTGTTGTCCCTGATGATTCTTAATGAATGTATCTTTTCTTTTATGTATACTGAGTGTATTTACACCAAGACAAATTCCTTGTGTGTCCAATCACACTTGGCCAATAAAGAGATTCTATTCTATTCTGTTCTGTTCTATTCTATTCTTCATTCCAATATTCTATTCTATTCTATTCTATTCTATTCTATTCTATTCTATTCTATTCTATTCTATTCTATTCTATTCTATTCTTTATCCTGCCTTGTCTCATTAATTGCTTGAGTGCGGCTTGTGTTGTTTTTTTCCTATTTATAATTTATATGTATTCTGAGTTTGAACGGAATTTCTTCCTTTTCACAACTGTTTGTAGGGGAGTTTTTTTCCTCCAGTCAATGATAATTGGACCTTTGAAGCCAAGTTGAAGGAATTAAAGGGACTTCACCTGTTTTTTGTGGCCTGGTTGCTTTTGTATCCCACCCTGGGTCATCACACCAGGTTTCTGAGGGAAAAGAGCATTATTCCCGCAGCCCAAATTTTGGGGAACGCGCCATCCAACCTACCCCTTGCTCATCCAACTTCAGCAACGTCTCAGGGACCTTCGGGGAGCTGGAAGCGAGACGGAGACACGGCAGGTTGAGCTCCGGCATGATGTGCTCCAGCAGCTTCTTGGGGGGGACGCCCCGGGGAGAGGCATGGCGAGCGGTGAGGGGCAGGGCATCCTCCAAAATGGATCCACGGAGCGTCCGCAGCTGGGAGGGACAGAACGAGAAGTCAAAAGGGGGGAAAAAGGACGTTCAAAATAACAGAACAGAGTTGGAAGGGATCTTGGAGGTCTTCTAGACCAACCCCCCTGCTCAAACAGGAGACCCTTCTCTCCTACTACTCCTAGAAATAATAAGAGTTGGAAGGGATCTTAGAGGTCTTCTAGTCTAACCCCCCCTGCTCAAACAGGAGACCAAAGTTCATTAAACCCTACACCATTCCAGAAAAATGACTGTTCAATCTCTTCTTAAAAACCTCCAGTGACTGGAGCAGCCACAACCTCTCTGGTGGCCAGCTGTTCCACTGGTCAATTCTCCTCACGGTCAGGAAATTCCTCCTTAGTTCCAGGCTGCTGCTTCTTACAGAAAAAGTGGTAAAACCGAGTTCGAACGCATGACCGACCGTTTTGCAGCTGTCACGAGTTAAGGACTATAATAGGCAGCCTCCATTAGTCGTAACTCGAGTACTGCCCTTACATCTTGTCAATTAATGATTGCTGAATTATTCCGACTAACAGAATACCAGAGCTAGAAGGGACCTCGGAGGTCTTCTAGTCCTACACCCCTTGCCCAAGCAGGAAACCTTACATCATTCCACACAAATGGCCGTCCAGTCCCTTCTTAAAAGCTTCCAGTTGATGGAGCACCCGCAACTTCTGGTGGCCAGCTGTTCCACATTGGAAGATGCTATTGTGTCACCCCAGGTTTTCTTTTCATTAAACTAGCCCTACCCAGTCTCAACACCATTTTTTTTGACATCGTGGCCTTGAAAACTGGATGCAGCATTCCCAATGTGGCCTTACCACAGCTTTATAAAGTGGCGCTAACATTTCATGTGATCTTGATTCCAATCCC
The DNA here is from genome assembly GCF_900518735.1 of Pseudonaja textilis. Next base: position 686,891 of record NW_020769404.1, read on the forward strand.
TCTGTTGATGCACCCTAGGACCGTGATGGCGAACCTGTGGCACGCAGAGCCATTTGTGCCGGCACATGAGTTGCAGGCAAACTTACCTCACTGTGCACGCGCGTCCCTCACAGCTGATTTTCAGCTGGTTTGAAGCCTTTTTCGGTCTCCCGGAGGCTTGAGTAAGGCTTCTGCAGGCCGAAAATTAGGCCCGTTTTGTCACTTCCTGTTTTTCTGGAAATACCGTAAGGGATGAAACGGGCCTAGTTTCCGGCCTGCAAAGCCTGCAGAAGCCTTCCTCAAGCCTCTGGGAGGCCGAAAAGAAGCTGTGAGGCACAGTGCGGGTAAGGGAGTGGGTGGGGATTGCCCGTGCATGCGTAGGGGGCATGCATCGCCTTCTGGGTGCTGGCACGCGAGCGTGATCGTGCAAGCGTGCGCACAATTTTTGGCACAGGAACCCACTGCCCTAGGATATTCCGTGAACTTTCCCTTCCCCGACCCATCTTAAAGCATCCAAGGTTGAAAAATATTGATGTAAGGCACGGGTAGAGAAACTTGGCTCTTCTATCACTTATGGACTTCAACTCCCAGAATTCCTGAGTGAGCCATAAAAAGTTCCCCATCCCTGGCCTACTGGTTTTTCAGTTGTGCGGGAAATCAATTTTTGACTTGAATGGGACTGTTTAATGTTGTGCCTCCGAGGTTTGAACCAGGGCAGTCAGCAGATGTAGGCTCGAGTGAGGAGGAAGATCTGGCATTGAGATTCGAGCCTGCATTGCTGAGCGACGTTGAGAGGAGTCTGGGGGAAGAAGAGGAGTTGAATCTGAGAGATGAGCCTCATTTATTAGAAGTTTCAGAGGCGTCTTCCTCTTCTGGAATTCCCTCCCTGATTGCACCTCAGGTGCTAACTGTTAATCAGGAAAGTGTATCAGAGGATTCAAGCTGTGATGAAACTGCCGGATGCTGGCTGGATGCCAGAACTAGGAGAAGATTGAGACGTCAATCTCAATTAGAAAAGAGACGTCCAGCAAAGGATTAATTAATGAGACTAACACGCCCTTTCTTAGAGGATATAAGGGAGCGCACGACTTTGAAATCTTTGCTGGAAACAAAGTGAATCTTGCCTTGGAAAGACTTGCGTCTGATTTACTGCGTTGTGAGTTACGAACTTTACGGAATTGCCGGACAGATTCTAGGAGGATTGCCAAAGGACTCTGATAACAGAGCAACTGAATCTTCTGTCTCTGGTTTTGTTTACGTAAAGTATTTTGAACTATATAACTTGAAGTTTCATCTGTGGATGCAGGTGGGACAGAACAGTTTAATATATTTCAAGAGTCCTATTCAAGTCAAAAATTGATTTCCCCCACAACTGAAAAACCAGTAGGCCAGGGATGGGGAACCTTTTATGGCTCATTCAGGAATTCTGGGAGTTGAAGTCCATAAGTGATAGAAGAGAGCCAAGTTTCCCTACCCCTAATGTAAGGAATAGATGCAGCATGCAAGCGGTGTACAAAAATCTAAGTGCGATTGCTATTGCTATTTTCCTTTGTTCGAAGCCAGTTGGGAAATTCTGGGAGTTGAAGTTCACCCATCTCAAAGCATCCGAGCTTGAAAAATATCGATGCGAGGAACGGATGCACTCTGAAGCGGTATAGAAGTCTGCTATTTTTTTTTTCAGCGGTGTTGCAACTTCGGTCACTAAACGAACCGTCGTTAAGGCAAAGGCTACCCGGACCATTTGCAAGGCAGCCGCTCTCTTGCAGGAGAGACTCTGGGCATCTCCCACCTCCTTCCCACAACCCATAATTCACACCTTCGCCCTCCCTTGGTGCACGAGAGCGATGCCCACCTGGCTCGTGCGAATGATCAGGCGGTAGTTGTACTGCGGGCCGGCGCTTCCTTCCTTCTCTTCGCGACGGAGGGAGATGGCCACAGCGCCCAGCTGATCGTCCACCCCGAAGAAATTTTGATGTTCTGGGGAAGACAGCGGAAGGACCCATGTGTTTATTTAAGGCACACAGAGAAGGAAGGCGAGAGCACACACCCTTGGAACACGCAGCTGCGTTTAAGTGCCAAGGTTTCTCCTTTCCACCGGCCTAAAACCAAAAATATTTGAAAAGAGGAAACACAGGATTTTTTTTTTTTTTTTACAAAAAGGAAATGGTAATTGTTATAGTAGGGCCCTGCACCACAGGAAGTGGAGATAACGCACAGCACGAAAAATCTAAAAGGAAAGATAACACAAGGATGAAATGTATGTTGCCTAGATGGTGAACTGCAATTGTTTGGTCTTTTACTGACACTGACTGATGCCTTTCAATAAACCTTTGTTTGTTTGTTTTTACCTTTCTTCTCCAGTTGTGTTTCTCAGCCTTGGCCACTTTAAGAAGTGTGGACTTCAACTCCCAGAATTCCCCAGCCAGCATGGATTCTGGGAGTTGAAGTCCCCACGTCTTCAAGTTTCGAGTTTTAGAAACACTGCTCTAAAATAAATGAATAGTTTTCCTTTTTTCCTTCCTTCCTTCCTTCCCTTCCCTTCTTCTTTTCCCCTCCATTCATGGCCAGCTGGGGATTTCTGGGAATTGAAGTCCACGCATCTTTTAAGTGGCCAAGGTCAAGAAACACGAGTGGAAAAGACCAGTTTAAAAAAAAAAGGTTTACTGAAAGGCATCTATGTCACTAAATTCAATCTCAGGTTGGGGTCCAGCATGTTGTGGGAATTCAAAGTTCTTATTTTTAGCCTATTGTACCAAGTGGGCCATTGAATTACAGGTAGTCCTTGACTTATGACCACAACTGAACCCAAAATTCCTGATGCTAAATGATGCATTTATTGAGTTTTGCCTCATTTTATGACCTTTTTTGCCAGTTGTGAAGTGAATCATTGCGGTTGCTAAGTGAGTAACACCGTTGTTAGGTGACTGGCTTCTTCATTGGCTTTGCTTGTCAGAAGGTCAAGAAAAGGGGAATCACAAGACCTGGGATACTGCAACCGTCATAAATATGAGTCAGTTGGCAAGGAACTGAAGTTTTGACCGTGGGAATGCTACAACGGTTGTAAGTCTGAAAACAGCCGTAAGTCACTTTTTTTCAATACATTTTCCCTTGGAAAAGCAGGAGAAGCTACAGTAGTTGAACAAATTTCCTAAAACAAGGAAAGGCCAAAACGTGGCCCGAGAAAGGCCGCGCCAACTTCCACCAGGGTTACACTCTCTTCATTTGCTCCAAAAATTCCCCGATTTGGGGTAAGAAAAAAGAAAAGGACATTTTCCTCGTTTGTGGTGGACATGAGTAGAAGCTAAGAGATACTGGACAAAAATACATACATGGTTGGAAAAGAGGAAAAAGCAACCCAGAGACTTAAAACCTGAAATTGTTTTTTTGTTGGGGATGATACCTGAAAGTTATAGCAAAGAAAAGGCATATTTAATTATTTATGTATTAACTGCAGCTAGGATAGTATTTGCTCAAAACTGGGAAGGTGAAAAGATTCCAATAGAAGAAAATGTGATCAGGAAAATATTAGAACGTGCAGAAATCAACAGATTAACACGGTCAATTGAAGAAAAAGAACAAACTGAATGTTATATGATATGGGAACTATTTTATCAATGGTTGGAAAATAAAAATGGAAGTTAGAAATTAAATTCAAGAATATAGAGGAGGAGTTAAGAAGGGGGTCGTTATAACAATAAGAGATATCATGTATAGTAGTTTAAAATAAGGATGAAATTATTATTGTTACGGTATGGAATTTGTATTAATTAGAAATATTATCGCACAAGGTATTTGTAACAAGATGACACACATTGTTTAAATGAAAGATAGACTGTTTGTAAAAATAAAATACAATAAATAATAATAAATTTTTTAAAAAGATGGCTCATTTAACTCTAACGCAGAGAGGACGAAGAGAATGAGCCACGGCAGCTTCTGAGAAAACTTGTCATGTGAAAGGGAAACAAACTCAGGCAAAACAGAGATTGTTCTAGCTTCTATTTTAAAACCAAGGGAAGGACAGAGAAGTTCTTAGCCACACAAACATCAAAGTCTTCCATCCTGGGAAGAATGGCTAATCTGGTTAGGACAGACTGCTTTGATGTCCCAAATTACTTTGCATTCGAAGATTAAATCTAAGGGAAGAACTTAACTCCAACTGGAAACAGCTCCTGAACTTCAGTTTTAAACCAGAGATTATTTCTACCCCACTCAAATATGGCTTTTTAAAATGTCTGGGTTGTCCTCAACCTACGACCGTTATCGGCATCAGTATTTCCGTCGCTGAGCAAACCAGGGGTTCAGCGAGAAGCGCCTGACTTTACGCCTTTCCCACAGTTGTTAAGCGGAACACTGCAGTCGGTAAGGGAATCGTGTGGGCCTTAAGTCAAGCCGGCTTGACTTCGCTTGCTGGAAACCGGCTGGGAAGCTCAAAAATGGCGGAATCGTGAGACTCCAGGATGTTGCAACAGTCATAAGTACATGCCAGTTGCCATGCTCTTAAAATTCTGATCACGTGACCAAGGGGATGTGGCCACGGTCATAAGTGGCTGAACAGACCGTGAACTCACTTTTTTTTCAGTACCGCTAAATGAATGGCTGCAGGTCGAGGACTACCTGTGTTTCAATTTTATGAGAAATTTTACAAAAAATGGCAGTTCATTGGCCATTTTCCCTCTGCTCTGCTCCTCCAACCCATTCTCCCTGCCGCCCCTCGTTCACCTTTGCCGTAAAAATGCTTCCGGTAGTAACAGGCTCCGAGATCGGCATACTCGATGGCGTGCATCACTCGGCTGCTCCTCTGTCCGTAACTTTCACGGGGTTCCTCCAGCACTGAAACGGCCATGTTTGGACAGTGGAAGCCCGTGGGCAGCCCCCGGTGCTGGCCTAGCCCTTGTTCGACCTCCCCTCCGGCTTCTACCCGAAAGGCGGAACAGCTGAGCACCAGTATGCCTCCTTCCTCCTCTTCCGCCCCGTCCTCAAGAATCGGCGTCACGTCCGCTGTACGGCACTGCGAAGCTGCCGAGGCACCCGTGGTGACGTTGCCCTGCCTGGCGGCTTCCCGGACCCCCTCGCCCGGCTCAAAGAGGATACTCTGGACGTCATAGTGAGCCAAGTGGCGGCCCCACACCGGCGTGGCTGCCTCCGGTGCGGGAAGCGATACACTGGTCTCTGTCGACGGGGCGCCGCTCCCATCCGATTCCCAGACATCCGAGGCTGCCAGTCCCAGCAGGAGCAGGGGATCGCGGAAACGCCGGGCGGTGGGGCTGCCCGCCCGTGACTCTTCGTGGCTGTGTGCCCGGGCTCGAGGGGGCGCCATGCTCTTCGAGGGCATGCTGGGGCTGCTGCTGCTGTTTTGCTGGAACCCTGTTACGGATGCCACGGAGAGCGGCAACGGGGAGCTGGGAGCCCCTGCAGCAGTCGTCAGCTCCCCTTCGCTCAGGGTCACGTCGCTGTTGCTGCGATGCATTAGGCCGCTGCGCTGCGGCGACCTCAGCGGCGGGCCACAGTGGCCCACGAGCGGGCCCTCGCACGCCTGGGGCTTAGGGGCCCGGAAGTTGTCGAACGAGAAGGAGGTGAGTGGTGGACGGTTCGAGTGGCGTCGCATCTTGCGAACGAAGAGATCGTCCGACTGCATCGCCACTGGCCGGCGTGCGCTCAGGATTCCGGATCCCGCCCTTGTCTCTGGTTGGAGGGAAGGCCCTGCCGCCTCTCAGGCTCGCCAGCCAATCGCGGGCTCCTGAGACAGCCAGTGGTGAGGGTCAGATGGACAGAGAAAGACAGTGCGCTCCCCATGGAGAGACGCTTGCAAGCCGTTCGGGAGAGGAGCAATTCCTGGCGCCCTCTTCTACTCCACCGTTGTGAGTCAGCATGCTGCAGACATGGCGGTCGCGAAAGCTGGGAAGGGGCAACGGACCCGCGTCATCTTGGAAGTGTTTCTTGGACAAAGAAAAGAGACAACGAAACGTTACAAACAGGGTTGGAATGCACGTTGCATCGGAGTGAAGCACATCGTTCCCCAATATTTAACCTTATGAAAAAAATACAGACATTGCTTTATTTTTGCCTCATGTAGGCATTATACGACCACAGTTGAGCCCACACATCGGTTGCTAAGTGAGACATTGGTTAAGTGAGTTCTGCCCCCTTTTATGACCTTTCTTGCCCGTTGTTAAGTGAACCACTGTTCAGTTAATAACAAGGTGAAATGAATCTGGCTTCCTCATTGACTTTGCTTGTCAGGAGGTGGCTAAAGGGGATCGCGAGGAACCCCAGGACTCTGTAACCGTCATAAAAACGAGTCAGTTGCCAAGTGTCCAAATTCTGGTGCAGGTGACCCAAGGATGCTACAACGGTTGTGCATGTGAGAACCATCAGAAGTGACTTTTCCCAATAAGTAGAATTTCCCCTGTAGAATCTCCCTTGCATGTCCTCGGAGAGCCATGAATTTGGGTACTTTTCACATGCATTTTAACAGAATAGAGTCACAGAGTTGGAAAGGACCTTGGAGGTCCTGTAGTCCAACCCCTGGTCAAGCAGTAGATCCTATACCACAAGAGTCACGCTGCCAGCCATTCAGCAGTTCAACCCTGAACGGCTCAAGGTGGACTCAGCCTTCCATCCTTCTGAGCTGGGTAAAATGAGTTAGAATACAGTAGTGCAAGCAAACTGCCCACTGCCAGGAGTTTGATCCTGTTCGGTTCAAGATTGACTCAGCCTTTCAACCATGCAAAGTGGGTAAAATGAGGACCCAGATTGTTGGGGGGCAAAAGCCTGAGGTTCGGGAGGCAAAGAAGAGATGGGGTTGGCGGGGCCAGTCAGGATTGGCCAGTTCTCTGAACTACTCAAAATTTCTGCTACCGGTTCTGTAGAACCGGTCAGAACCAGCTGAATACCGCCTCTGATTTAACTCCCTTTGTTCTTGTTTATATTCATACTTATCCTTGTTGTCTTGTACATGTTTGTCAAACGAAGAAATAATAAGTAAAATAAATAAAAGTGTGATCTTACTAAGGCCCGCTAAAGTGGTATTAACACCTCCTACCACTCTTCAGACAGAACGCAAGAGGAGAAAAAGGAAGTGTCTGGGAACTGCTCGAGATCACATTTTTGCAGACGTTAAAGGGCGGCCTTCCGACCGAAACACCCCCAGGGCAGGAATCTCTTCTTGCTCTCTCATCCTCGGCAGCCAGCGGAGGAAGTGCAAAAACATACTTCTGCAAACAATCAAAGGAAAAAGGCCGGCTTACTCCGCCGTGGCATGTGATGCAAGCGCACAACCACCAACCTCCGAGCCAGAGGGCATTGCGCTTAAGAAGAGCGCGCTCTTTCTTCCATGACCCAGAAAATAAAAATTAGTGCAAGGAAATGGAAGTCGGCTTTCTAAAAAGCGGGGGGGGGGGGGGGGGGGGGGAGGGGGGAAGGTACCCTTCCCCAAAGTTGCGTGCAAGGAACAACCGACTGGGATGATGATGAAGCTCTCCTTCTCGGGTTTCCATAAAGGTGGCTATTTTGGTTCCTTTGCAATATGTGCAGACACGTCTCCAGAAATAAAATAGAAAGGAAAAATTATTCAGTTGAATTCTATTAAAAAAAAAAAAACAGGCAACATTTACTATTTACTACTATTGTTAGAACCCTTTTTCAACACTGGGAAATTTAGGGTGTGGTGGAATACAATTCCCACTCCTCTTAAAGTAACCTGGCTAGGGGATTCTGGGAATTCAAGTCCACCCATCTTAAAGCAACCTGGCTGGGTGATTCCGGGAGTTGAAGTCCACACATGTTAAAGTGGCCAAGGTTGAAAAGCACTGGTCTAAAGTGAACACAATTTCTACCTGCTTCATATTTGCAATCATCGCTCTGTCCCAGGGTCACGCGATCCCCGTTTTGCAAACTTTTGCACACTTAGGACCGTGGCGGCATTCCCAGAGTCACCTGATCCAAATTCAAGCGCTGGGCAACTGACTCCTGGTTGCAGCGTCCCAGGGATCACGCGACCCCTTTTTGTGACCTTCTGATGAGCACAGTCCATGGGGGGGGGGGGCCAAATTCACTTAGCAATCTGTGTTACTAACGTAACCACCTCCCTGCTTCACTTAACAACGGTGGCTAGAAAGATTGCAAAAATGGGAGCAAAACTCACATAACCAGAGGTGGTGAATTCAGCCGGTTCTAGCTCGCTCTGGAGAACCGGTAGCAGAAATGTTGAGTAGTTAGGAGAACTAGGAAATCCCGCCACCGACTGGCCCCGCCCCCATCTATTCTCCGCCTCCTGAGTCCCAGCTGATTGGCTGGGTCTTCTTTGGTTGCCCTGCACAGGAGAACGGAGCTGGAAAGCAGGTCAGTGGGGCGGGGAGAGAATGGGGATTTTGCAGTCACTTTCCCCCTGCCACGCCCACAAAGCCACATAGCCATGCCCACAGAATGCCACGCCCATCAAACCACACCCACAGCTGGGTCTCCTTTGGTTGCCCTGCACAGGAGAATGGAGCTGGAAAGCAGGTTAGTGGAGTGAGGAGGGAAGGG
>NW_020769404.1:710717-725677 GCF_900518735.1 Pseudonaja textilis
GAATAGAATAGAATAGAATAGAATAGAATAGAATAGAATAGAATAGATACTGGAAGAGACTAGACTAGACTAGACCAAATATTGGAAGGAATAGAACAGAATAGGAATAGAATAGAATAAATATTGGAATAGAATAGAATAGAATAGAATAGAATAGAATAGAATAGAATAGATATTGGAAAAGAATAGACTAGACTAGACTAGACTAGAATAGATATTGGAAGAGAATAGACTAGACTAGACTATATAGAATAAATATTGGAATAGAATAGAATAGAATAGAATAGATATTGGAAGAGAATAGACTAGACTAGACTAGACTAGACTAGAATAAATATTGGAATAGAATAGAATAGAATAGAATAGAATAGAACAGAACAAATATTGGAATAGAAGAGAATAGAAGAGAACAGAACAGAAGAGAACAGAACAGAACAGAATAAATATTGGAAGAAATAGAACAGAGTAGAATACCAATAGGAATTGGAAAATAAAAAATAATAGAGAAGAGAAAATAGAAGAGAATAGAAAATAAAAGAGAATAGCAATAGCACTTATAGGCAAAGCACTTTTTCATAGTGTCTTTCCAGCCCCCTCAAAGCGGTTTACAGAGTCAGCCTCTGGTCCCCAACCATCGGGGTCTTCATCATTTTACCCACCTCGGAAGGACGGACGGCTGAGTCAACCTCGAGCCGGTCAGGATCGAACTGCCGGCAGTGGGCAGAATTGACCCGCAATAGTGTACTCTGACCAATGCATCCCCACGGGACTCAGTAGCTGATTAAAAAATGGGGAATGTGCCTAATGATTGACAAAGAGTCCGGCGGCCTCTTATATGTGGGAGTCCCCGTTTTCTTTTCTTAAAAAAAGGAATGGTGTAAAAGGAATGGGGGGTGTGTGTGTGACCTACCTGAGTTTTAGGGCTCCCTCCAATGCTGAGTGTCCCCAAGGCAGCAGCAGCCGCGTTAGACGCTAAAGAAGAGCTGTCCATCGTGTGGGGAGGCGGAGTGCCAGGTGGGAATTCGCTCTCGCTGCCCCCTAATCCGTTCAGTCCTTTGCGGGCTGGCAGGCTCCACTTGCTGCAGAGACCCTCGTAGACAAAAGGGGAGAGAGTCCCGAGGCTGGGGTGGAGGGGCAGAGGGGTACGTCCTGTGCCCTCGGCCACGGAAGCCAAGGAGCTGGCGCAGGAAAGCTGGCTTCCCAGGAAATGGGGGCCCGGAGGCCACGAGGCGGCGGGGGTCGGCGGGGCGCGTCCATCGGTCTGGCTTAGCTGGGGCTGGACCAGCCAGCTCTGGTTTGGAGGAGGAAGGCTGGGATCGGATTCTGCGGGCGAGAGAACAAGGCACGGGTGGTCACGGCGGTCTTGGGAGGGGCAGGCGGCGGCTCACGTGGTTGGGATGCTGGGCTGACCATCAGCAGGCTGGCGCGTTCAAGACCCGGTTGCGGGACGGGCTGAGCTCCCGTCCCACGCTCCGGCTTCTGCCAACTTGGAAGTAGACGCGCTGGCTGGAGGACTTCTGGGAGTTGGAAGTCCATCAGTCTTGAAAAGTTGCCAAGGTTGGACACCTCGGCTTTAAATCGAGCCTGGCAAGTTCGCCCCAACCCCGGCGGTTTTTCTTACCTGCCTGAGATTGGGCAGCCGTGGCCCCCGTCTCGGTGGGGTTGGCCGGCGGTGGCCCGGGGTTGTGAGCCGTGCTCCCGGGGCCCTGCCCGCTGTGCCCGGCGGGGTTATTGCTGAGAGATGAGCCCCCACCACAGTCTGAATCCTCAATGTTGCCTCCGCTGTTGCAGCCGGCTCCGCAGCCTTTCTGCAACCTGCAGGGCAGAGGAGAACAGAGTCGGAAGGGACCTTGGAGACCACCTAGTCCAACCCCCTGCTCAGGCAGGAAACCCTACCCCATTGGAGACAAAATGGCCGTTCAGCCTCTTCTTGAAAACCTCCAGTGATGGAGCACCCACAACTTCTAGTGGCAAGTTGTTCCACTGGTTAAATATTCTCACTGTTAGTAAACTACTCCTTAGTTCTAGGTTGCTTTTCTCCTTGATTAGTTTCCATCCGTTGCTTCTTGTCCTGCCTTCTGTTGCTTTGGAGAATAGCTTGACCCCTTCCTCTTCTTTGTGGAAACACCTCAAATATTGGAAGACTGCTATTATGTCACCCCTAATCCTTCTTTTCATTAAACTAGACATATCCAGTTCCAGCAACCGTTCTTTATATGTTTTAGCCTCCAGTTCCCTAAGCATCTTGGTTGCCCACAGGACCGGTAGTAAAATTTTTGAATCCCACCACTGGATCGGACCTGTTACTGGACTAATGTTTTTCCTTCCTTTCCTTCCTCGGTTGTGGGTCAGGAGTGGGATTCTACCAGTTCACCCCTATTCGCTAGAACCGGTTGTTAACACTCTAAGCAGTTGGGAGAACCGGTTGTTAGAAGAAATTACTGGGCTAATCCTGTAAGGAAGGCAGGAAGGAAACATTCTGGGGTTGCTTACAGAAACTGCCTCTCCGTCAACCCTTATTACGTTCTTGGCGGGACTAGATTTCCTGTCTTGGGAACTTCTCTGGAGTTTTATTCCCCTCCTTTGCTGGCACTTTGCTTGTGTGGAGTGACCGTTCAAAGTTACAATGGCACTGAAAAAAGTGACTTATGACCATTTTTCACACTTACGACGGTTGCAGCATCCCCACAGTCACGAGAGGCCAGGCGAGGAAATGCGTGCCTTGATGTGAGTGATGTTGAGTTGGCCACGCCCAGCCAATAACATGACCCCCAAGCCACGTCCACCCAGTCACATGACCACCAAGGCACGCCCACCACATAAGCCACGCCCACAAAACCTGAATCCCACTGAGTGTGCAGGGTTTCCCTGCCTCACCTCTCCCAGCTCCGAATGAACCAGGCGGAGATGTTGTGCAGGCTGATGGGGCCGCCCCAGAGCGAGCGCAGCTGGGGGTGGCTGCCAGCGTAGGATGTGGTCAGCGGGGAGACGTAGATGGGGTAGCCGATGGGCTGGTCGCAGGAGGAGTTGATCATGTTGCGCAGTGCCTGCTTGGCGTTCTGGATGCTGCCACGTTCCGGGTTCCGGTTCCGGAGGAAGACCAGCTCCTGCTGCTGCCCGGCCCACAAGCCTCGCACACATTCCCTGTTCACCTGGGCCAGAGAAGGAACAGAAGGGAAGATTGGATGGATGGATGGATGGATGGATGGATGGACACAGACAGACAGACAGATATGGATGGGTGGATAAATACATATGGATAGATATAGACACGATAGATAGACACAGACAGAGAGAGATAGATGAGATAGAGATGATAGATAAAGGAGATACAGAGAATTGATAGAGATGATGGATGGATGGATGGATGGATGGATAGATATGGATGGAGATAGACAGATAGATAGATAGATAGATAGATAGATAGATAGATAGATAGATATGGAGGGATAGAGATTGATATAGACATGATAGACACAGACAGACAGACATAGAGATGATAGATAGAGATGATAGATAAATGAGATACACAGTTGAAAGAGATAATGGATGGATGTATTAGATGAATAGACAGACAGACAGATATAGAGATAGATAGACAGTGGATGGATGGATGGATAATCGATGGATGGATGGATGGATGGAGGAATAGTCAGACAGAGGATGGATAGATAGATGATGGATGGATGGATGGAGGAATAGTCAGACAGAGGATGGATAGATAGATGATGGATGGATGGATGGAGATAGATATGGTCTCTGCCAATCTCCGTTTGCCCCACCTTGATGACCCGAAAGCCCAGGTATCTCTTGTTGAGCATGATGATCTTATACTCGTCGCTGGCGTCGTCCATCACGTGGCGAAGGGCCAGCAGGGCGGGCGTGTTGGTGAGGATGGCGCTACGCCAAGCGGGGTCCCCCTCGTGGGAAATCACCATTTTCTCCTTGTTGGACTTGATGGCATCGTACAGCACCGCCAGGTCGTCGTATTCATCCGGGGAGGTGAAGTGGTCCTTGCAAAGGAGGGAGGGAGGGGTCACGTCTATGGGGGGGGGGGGGGGGGGGAGAACCACCCACCCCTCCATCTCCTGGGAAGACCATCCCCAATTCCCAGAATTCCACCTTTTGCAGCACTTATCGATCGGCAGACTTCGACTCCCAGAATCCTCAGCGGTGCCCCTGCATCAACTTTGATGAACTGCCAGGTATTTTGTGGATTTACACACACACACACACACACACACACAGCATTTCTTTTTCCTTTTTCTTCCATTCAATCGTGTCCAATTCTCCTGGACGAATCCCAGCAGTTTTCTTTGACTGGCTTTCATGCCCAAGGCAGAATTAGAACTCACTGTCTCCCGGTGATTGGCCTGAGGTCATCCAGCTGGATTTTATGGCTAATTTGGAACAAGAACGTCTCCTAGTGACTGGCCCAAAACCACTTAGCTGGTTTTCGTATCTATTGTGGCACTAGAATTTATCACCTTCTGGTAACTGGCCCAAGGTCACCCAGCTGGCTTTCATGCCTAAGGCAGGACTAGAACTCACTGTCTCCTGGTGATTGGCCCAAGGTCACCCAGCTGGCTTTCATGCCCAAACCAGAACTAGAACTCACAGTCTCCCATTTGCTAGCCAGGTAGCTTCCCTAGTACCCCAAACGGGCTTTCTCAAGCATTTCTACTTCCCTCCCACTCAAAACAAGGCAACTTTGCAGCTCACCAAACGATTCCAGAGTAAAAAGAACCGGAAAGGCCTGGATTTACCTGATGCAGCTTCAGGGACATGCGCACGCCAGGCGCCACCACCTGGTGCAGAAGATCCATATCGGCAAAGACCCATTCGTCCCGGGGCGACGTGATTCGGAAGTCGCCCTTGAACAGGGCATGCAAACCGTAAAGGAAGGGCTCCAGGCTACGGAAAGAGACCACGGCAAGGTTACACCAAGACAACCCAATGTAATGGGATCCTTGGTGCTCTCTGAGCTTGGTGGTTTTCCTGCAGACGTTTCATGACCCAACTAGGCAATGCTATCAGTGCTGGAAGGGAAGAGTGTGTGCAGAGTGAGGAGGAGGAGGAGGAGGACTGTGCTTGGTGCTCTCTGAGCTTGGTGGTTTTCCTGCCAGATGGTTCATTATCGAGACAGGGAACATCCCTCAGTGACACAGGTGGGGGGAGAAGAGAAAGCAAACCCCGCTCCCTGTTAACACTGATAATGTTACCTAGAAGGATCGTGAGACGTCTGAAGGAAAACTACCAAGCACAGAGAGCACCCAAACCAGTTCAAATCCTCAAGGTACCAATATTCTCTTGTGGGGTCCTTGGTGCTCTTCTCGCAGACGTTTCATGACCAAACTAGGTAACATCATCAGTGTTGAAAGGGAATAGAACCGAGAGGAAGGTGGGGAAAGAGGGAAGGAAGGAGAGGGGAGGAAGAAGAGTAGGATGACGACTGGTGGTTGGTGGTTTTCTTGCAGACATTTCATTACCAAACTAGTTAACACCATCCATGTTTTAACTGCCCTGGTGCACTGATTAGTGTCAATGCGGTGTCGATGTGATCCGGTGAGATTGTGAAACATCTGCAAGAAAGCCACACGGTTCAGAAAGCCCCAAGGACCCACAGCCTGTCTCCTGCTCCCCTCCTCCCCGCCTCTGCACACCCCACTCCCTTCTAACACTGATGATGTTACCTAGTGTGGTCATGAAACGTCTGCAAGAAAGCCACCCAAGCTCACAGAGAACCAAGCCAGAGCCTGAGCTAAAAACATTCCCTTCTATTCATCCAGGGCTTTCCAGATGTTTCAGACTGCTGGCCCCGAGGGACAGGGACTATGGAAGAGGTGATCCAAGGCTCCGATTGGCCCGTGCCTCCTTATCACCGGTTTATCAAGGTGGGTAGCCTTCAAACTTTTTCTTCCAAGCAGTGCCCTTCACAGATGTTGAGACAACAGCCTCGCAGGCCTGCGCTGCTGCAACATCTGGCGGCTTGTATCCAAAGGCTCGTCAGCTGGTTGTGAGGCCAATGAAAAAAGGAGACCGGGGCCTGAACAACTCTTGATGAAGGGATTTTTCTTAAGAAATGAAATGAATTCCAACATGAAACAATGAACAGCCGAATGTTATTTTAGCGATTTTCGGTCTTTTTTGTCGTTTAATGACCCCTGTAATCCTTTGCAGGCTGGAGCTAGCAACGGTTTACTGGCCGGACGCCCTTCCTGTTGCCAATGCGGAGTTTTGTTTGGCAGATATATTCGCATCGTGCCCAGAGAGAGAAATACCTGCCTCTACCTAGGATCAAACTCGTAGCCTCCTGATTGTGAAGCCAGAGCGCCCCCTCTAGGCCACCTGCACCACTCTTAGCAGCTGTTTTGTGCTAATTCCGCCTCTCAGCATAGACGCCCGTGAAGCCGATGGACTACAAGGCTGTACCACGCCCCGGTTAAATGGCCAGGGATGATGGAATCTATAGTCCAAGCTCATCCTGAGAAGGCTGGAGAAAAACATCTCCGTAATTAAATATTAACACGTTGGATTATCCTATTGGCCCCTCTTGGAAAACCACGTGGAGTCAATGCCGGCTTGCGTAGCTTTTGCACCCGTGTCAGGAGAAAAAAGGACATATGAGCAGGGGTGGGGTTCTACCTGCTCGGACCAGTTCTATAGAACCGGTTGTTACGATTCTGCGCAGTTCGGAGAAGCGGCAAGTCGCGCCACTGGCTGGTCCCGCCCTGCCCCGCCCCGCCCCCTCACTGCTTACCTGGCATGCACACCATCAAACGTGCCCACCTAGTGCCTTCCCCTAATTTTGGGTAAGTTGCTATTTTTCCTTTTTTTAACTCCCGACCATCAGCTGTGCCGGGAGATTTAGATTAGCTAGAAAGCAGGAAATCGTTGGACTTCTTGCTTTCTAGCTCATCTAAGAGCAGAGCTGAACCTTCCTTAGGACCGAAGCTGCTATTTTTTCAGTGCAGACTCAGGCAGCAGATTGCAGAAAGGAAGATCTCTGAGTGAATCTGCGATTCTGGGAGCAACTCAATCTGCCTGCCTGCTTTGCCTGGTTTTGGGTAAAAGTTGCTCCTTTTTAATAAAAATTTCAGTATTTACATACATGGTGTGTTGTGAGTCAATTTTGTGAGTTTGCTTGCTAGCAAATTTTAGGTGACAGACTCAGGCAACAGATTGCAGAAAGGTAGATCTCTGAGTGAATCTGTGATTCTGGGAGCAACTCAATCTGCCTGCCTGCTTTGCCTGGTTTTGGGTAAAAGTTGCTCTTTTTTTAAAATAAAAAATTCAATCTTTACATAAACATTTACAATATTTACACACCAGCCATGCCCAGCCGGTCACGTGACCACCAAGCCACACCCACAAATTAGGCCAGGCCCACAGAACCGGCTGTTAAGAAATCTGAATCCCACCCCTGCATGTGGGCTCCCTCTCACCTGGCTGACATGCTGTGGGAGGCAGTTCCCAGGGCTCTGCGGCCCAGGATGCAAAGCCCGAAGCACAGGGTGACCAGGCGGGAATTCCACTCCCGGTCCACGGCCTGCAAGAGGGAGGAAGGTGACAGGCGGGAGGTGAATTTTAAGGGGCATTGTGGACCCGCTCTCCAGAAATTGGGAGGGCCTGCCGAGTTCCCGAACCGGGTCATCTCAGGTAATCCTGCCCCCCACGCTGCCTCTCTTCCCTCCGGCCCCCGACTGCACCTTCTCCCTGCGCCCGGCGCAGTACTGAATCCAGTCGAGGTAGATGTTGCAGAAGGAAGCCAGGGAGATCCCCGCCATGCGGTGGTCGTAGTCTTCGTCGATGTTCAGGTTGAAGGTGGGGTCGCTGTCAGCGTAGTTGAGGGCGGTGCAAGGCCGGAGGGCTTCCTGGATGCCTTCGTTCCCCATCCACTCCTCCAGCTTCGGGGAGCAGGTCACGTAGTAGATGATGCTCTGCGGGGGGGAGAGGAAAGGGGCCAGGGAGGACAAGAGGGAAGGGAGGGAGGGAGGAGAGATAGGTGGGAAAGAAGGAAGAGAATGGGATGGATGGATGGATGGAAGGGAGGAAGGAATATGGGGAGGGAAGATGACAGGAAGGAGGGAAGGAAGGAAGAAGGAAGAGAATGGGAGGGAGGGAGGGAAAGGGGGAGGGAAGATAAGGGAGGGAGAGAGGGAAGAGGGGAGAATGGGAGGGAAGATGATAGGAAGGAAGGAAGGAAGGAGGGAGGGAAGGAAGAGAATGGGAAGGAGGGAGGGAAAGATGGAGGAAGGAAAGGAAAGGAGGAGGGAGGTAAGAGGAGAAGGAAGGAAAGGAAGGAGGAAAGGGGAGATCAGAAGAAAGGAAGGTAAAAAGGAAAGGAAGAGAAGTGTTAAAGGGTTAAACATTTAATCTCCACTTGGGCTTGCTAATCACAGCAAAGTGTAAAACAAGATTTTAAAAGAACAGTGGTCGAGCTCATGTTATGCTCAAGCCACCCTAAACCTCCGGAGGCTCCAAACAAAATCTTTTCTCACACCGAGAGAGATCCGGATCCCGGTGTGACAAAAGCCCCCCTGGGGCGGAGGGGGCAGGGCGAGGCTCCTCACCTTCACGTAGTACGTGATGAGGATCTTCCGCAGGTCGAACACCTGGAGCATGGAGGCCGCGTTGTTGTCGCTGATGCTGTAACCCTCCAGGACGTACTTGGTGGCGGCCACTTCCCAAGCCAGCCAGCGCTGCCCGAAGGCCGCGTTGAAGCTCAGCATGCGGGGAAGGTGGCCCGGCTCACAGCAGCAACAGGCTTCGTCCTCTTCCACGCCTTCCGTGATGGCCTCCACCTCCCGCTGCTGGCAGTACGTTCCTGGGGGAAAAAAAAGGTTTTTTTTTTTTAAAAAAAACGTAGTTAAAAAGTTTCTGGCTGAGATATGAGATGGCGCACAGGCGTCTTGCCGCCATCGACATAAGTAAGAGCCAAACTCCACTGCCTCTAGTGCAATAGGAATGCAACGCCAGGGGCCGTCAATTCAACTGTATAGAATGTGAAGGATGTGGGTTTGTGTTTTATTCTCAGAGTCATAATGTACACCGAAGATGGCATTACATAAGACGGAAGAAGGAGCCTGGGTGGTTAGAGTGCAGTACTGCAAGCTACTCCTACGGCAATTTGGCAGATCGAATCCCACCAGGCTCAAGGTTGACTCAGCCTTCCGTCCTTCCGAGGTGGGTAAAATGAGGACCCAGATTGTTGGGGGCAAGAGGCTGACTCTGTAAACCACTTAGAGAGGGCTATGAAGGCACTGTGAAGTGGTATATAAGTCTAAGGGCTATTGCTATTGTTTTCTTTCCTTCTTTCCTTTCTTCCCTCCTCCCCAGTGTTGTAAAAGCACTGTGAAGCGGTATAAGTGCTATTGCTATTACTTTCCTTCCTTCCTTCCTTCCTTCCTTCCTTCCTTCCTTTCCTTCCTTCCCAGTGTTGTAAAAGCACTGTGAAGCGGCAGAAGTGCTATTGCTATTGCTATTCCTTTCCTTTCAGTTAGAATGCAGAGTTGCAAACGAACTCTGCCCACAGTCGGCAGTTCAATCCTGAAAGGCTCCAGGTTGACTCAGCCTTCCGTCCTTCCAAGGTCAGTAAAATGAGGAGCCAGACTGTTGGGGGGCAAGAGGCCGACTCTGTACACCGCTTAGAGAGGGCTGGAAAGCACTATAAGGCGGTATATAATAAAATTATATTGCTATTTAATTTCGTTGTATGAGGTGCAATGACAATAAAGTAAAGTAAACTAAGTTCCGTATTTTTGTTGTTGTTTCCCAAGTCTTTTTTTCCCCTTAAACCCAAAAGAAAAGTTTTTTTTCTAGTTTCGTGTCTATTTTCTGAATTAACATACGACTCTTTACTCCAAAAAGTATCCTTGCTTTATGCACGAAAAGGGAAGGACATTTCAATTCACAACCACACAGGATTCAAAAATCCCAGCCGCCGGTTCCCTGCCCAGTTTTGATCCAAATCAAAGACTATCAGTACTTTTGTCGCTACATGGAGGCCGCTTCTGGATTTTGTGCTTGAGGTGCGGGGGGAAAAAAATAAAAAACTTTGATTTGGGGGTCTTACTTGATTATGAGATGGATTTGTTGTTAAGAGGCACGGCTAGTTTGCATTTGTCTGGAAAAATCTTCTCTGGTTACCTCGACCGCCCGCCCACCCAACCGCAGCTCCCCCCTCGGCTCACCGCGGAATTCGAGGCCTCGCAGCTGGAAGGTGACCAGGCCGTTTCCGATCTCGATGAGGTGGACGAGGCTGTTCAGGTAATCCGAGGCCAGGATGAAACAGTCCCCCGTGGTGTAGTTGCCCCAGCGCCCCAACACCAGGTCCCCGCAGAGGGTGTGTTGCAACGAGCGGGTCAGGTGCTCGTAAAAGATGGAGTTCAGGTTGTTGTCATCGGCACCTGCAGGATGGCAGAAGCAAAGGAGCGGGTGAGCCAAGCACTCCGGAGAAAGGAGCAGCCGGCTTCATTTCCTCTGGAAGATCTGCAGGTGGACCTCAGGGTGCGGTGGCCTAGAGGCGGAGCACTCGCCTCCCTATCAGGAGGCTGTGAGTTTGATCCTAGGTAGAGGCAGATATTTTCTCCCTCTGGGCACAAATAAGAATACATCTGCTGAATATATAACTCCATGCTGGCAACAGGAAGGGCAACCGGCCATTCAATACACAGCTCCATTCAGTCGCCCGGACTCCGCCCCGCAAGGGATTATGGAGTCGTTAAAAGAAGAAGATCTGCAGATGGTCCTCGAACTTACATTTTTTAAAAACGAGTGTTGGAAGTCACAACAGCCCTGAAAAAAGTGCCCCCATCCCCACATTCATGGCCGTTAACGGCATCCCACAAAATCGGCACATGACCGTGAGAGCAATGGCCCTCGGAATGTCAGAACTGAATCGTTACGTGCTTTTTGAGGGGGTCTGCTGTAACTTCAAACGATCGTTAAGCAAACGGTCCTAAATCAAGGATTACGTGTACCCATCTCTTCCCTTGCGTGATTGCCCACTGTATGGGCTGTCCGATAACCTACCGGGGTTGCGGTCAAGCTGGGTAGACAGTCGGGTGTTTGAATGATCCACTCTCTTGGTGCTGGGAAGAAGGAAGGAAGCAGATTAGATCAGGAAGAGGCAAGTATTGTGTTGTGTTGTGTTGTTGTTATTGTATTGTATAGTCATACTTACATTTTCATCTATCTTATATAATATCACCTCAAGTCATTATCCATCCTACTTATCTTTAAATAGATTTCCATTTCATATTTCAATTCATTGATTTGATATAATTACCATTCCATTCATACATATATTTTCTATTCTTCATCCCCTATTATTTCCATTTTCAGCTTACCACCTATTTTATTTTACATACATCATTGTCATCCTTCGCTTTCTCTAGACCAGCATATAATAAACAATTTGAAAAGAGTAAAAAAAAGATAAATATATTTAGGATCCACATGGTATATCCCCTCAATCTATGTAATTCAATAGTTTTTCATTTCCTATTTTAATCGTAATAAAATACATTGTACATTTCTATTATCCATTAAATAATGAACTATATATTTTTAGGATGTATGTGTATATCAAGCCTGATGATGGCAGATGAGATTCTGCCGAAACGTTGCTACAACTTTAAAAGCACAACTACAATGACGTGGGAAAATACCCGAACAAAGCTGACTGACATACATGTAAGTACCCAAGAAAACTTAAAAAAAAAATATATATATATATATATATATATATATATATATATATATGCAAAAAAAAGAAAGTTAACAGTAAAATTCATATACAAATACACACACAGACACACACACACATATAGTTATATAGTTATATGATAAAGTGTTTCCCAACAACGTTTAAATTTCAAATTTCCCCTATCTATATTTCCAATAAAAAGAAAGGAAAAATACTAACACATATTCCCATGTGGTATCCCCCTTATATTATCCCTAACCCTTATCTCTAAATCTCTTGGCCTTAACATTTCTTTTAATTTTAGCCAGCTTTCCCTTTTCTAAGTTTTCCCGGTCTTTCTTTTTTTCCCCTTTTAATCGTATTTTCCTTTCCCTCTGCCTGTTCTGTTCTGTTCTGTTGTTCTGTTCTATTCTGTTCTGTTCTGTTCTATTCTATTCTAATTTAAAATTCTATTCTGTTTTATTCTATTCTTTCATTCTCTATTCTATTGCATTCCACTCCATATTCTATTCAACAAGAATGCTTCTGCCCCTTAGTGGATGTCTGAAGAATTGCAACCTGCATCTGATCGCCCAATTCGATGCGATAAATTGAGAGAGACACCTCATCAATCCGATTTCATGATGCTGATTGTAGACTGAACACAGACTTTAGGTCGCCCTTCATGTACAACAGGGGTGTCAAACACAAGGCCACAACCGTGGTGGGATTCAATTTTTTTTACTACCGATTCTGTGAGCGTGGCTTGGTGGGCGTGGCGGGGAAGGTTACTGCAAAATCCCCATTCCCTCCTCAGCCCATTAACCTGCTTTCCAGCTCCGTTCTCCTGTGCAGGGCAACCAAAGAAGACCCGGCCAATCAGCTGGGACTCGGGAGGCGGAGAATAGATATGGGGGCGGGGCCAGTCAGAGGCGGGATTTGCCGGTTCTCCCAACTACTCAAAATTTCCGCTACCGGTTCTCCAGAACTGGTCCAAACCGGCTGAATACCCACCTCTGATTTATTCTCTTTGTTCTTGTTTATGTTCTTGTCTATGCTTGTTATCTTGTACACGTTTGACAAAAACAAACAAACAAACAAACGAATAAAATAAATATTCCCGACTCACTTGTAATCGCGCTCCCAAAATTTGACTGGGCGAGCGTAAGACATGATGAAGACAGCACTGCCCAGCAACGGGTTGAGAGGCGTGGAGAACAACGCAGAGAGAACAGCCTGGAGGAACAACATGGCTGAATCTGGGCCCAGGCAAGGGTTAAGGACACGTCAAACAAGCCAGAGATAACCCAGGTTTTATTTCCAAATCTCTGTCATAGGCAGAAGGAATGAGCTGGAGAGAGATCTGAACCCAGGACAAGTGCTTCCCAACCTTGACAACGTTTAAGATGGGTGGACTTAACGCTTCACGGCTGGCTGGGGAATTCTGGGAGTTGAAGCCCAGCCATCTTTTCTTTTTTTAAAAAAAAAAAAAAAGTTTATAGTATAAAATACAAAAGTATAAAGGGAAAAATAGGAAAGGGGAAAGAAGGGAAGAAAGAAAGAAAAGGAATTGATTTCTGACTCCCTTTGGTGCAGGAGAATAAGATAATAGCATCGAAACTTTTTTTTTCCCTATTCTTTATTCAAAGCGATCAATTGAGCCATCTCGGCTCGTTCCATCAACTTTTGCAGACAGAAGTCCAGCCATCTTAAAGTTGCCAAAAAACTGGGTTAAAAAAAAAGAAAGCTGAGTCCAGGGCAGAACTGTAACCTGAAAATTCCTTCCTTCCATCCATCCTTCCTTCCTTCCTTCCTTCCCTCTTGCTGCTTTCTTCCTTCCTTCCTTCCTTCCCTCCCAACCTCTCCTTCCTTCCTTTCTCTCTCCTCTCTCCCTCCCTCCCTCCTGCAATCCCTTCCTTCCTCCCTCCTGCAATCCCTTCCTTCCTTCCTTCCTTCCCTTCTTGGCTTCATAAATAAATACATAAACACCCAAACAAATAAACAAATGCTCTCTTCAAAATTTCTCGAGGCCCCGAGTTCCACAGGTTAACTGTTCCTTTGGTTTTAGCCAGGGAAGGCAGACCAGTTCCTTCCTCCCCGTCTCGGAAAAGGATACGTGGCACGGCGAAGGGCTGGGCAAAGGCGTGGAAGGCGGAGCCCCAGGTGATCTGCCAGGGGGCGATGTAGGTGAGGACGAACCGGAGCTTGTACAGCAGGTCCCACAGCTGGGGAAGAGAAACAACGAAAACCACAGAGAGGGGAGAAAAAGAGAAAGTTGAGGACTACCTGCATATCCACAAACCCCAAGCACAGCTGGAAATCTCTGCGGGCCACGGGGTCTCTTCCTCTTAGATCAGGGACCTCCAAACTTGGCAACTTTTAAGACTTGTGGGCTTCAACATAGCTGGCTGAGGAATTCTGGGAGTTTGGGACCTCTAACCTAGACCATTTCAATCAGAATAGAAATGGAGGGGACCGTGGAGGTCTTCTAGTCCAACCCCCTGCTCAAGCAGGAGACCTTAGACCGGAGGTCTCCAAACTTGGCAACTTTAAGACTTGTGGACTTCAACTCCCAGAATTCTCCAGCCAGCATAGCTGGTAGCCCTTCTGTGCATGGTCCTCCAAGAAAAGGAGTTGGAAGAAAGAGAGGCTAAAGAGAGAGGGGGGAGGGAGTGGTGGATGGCTGGCTGAGGAATTCTGGGAGTTGAAGTCCACAAGCCTTAAAGTTGCCAAGTTTGGAGACCTCTGCCCTAGACCGTTTCAATCAGAACAGAAATGGAGGGGACCTTGGAGGTCTTCTAGTCTAACCCCTGCTCAAGCAGGAGACCTTAGACCGGAGGTCTCCAAACTTGGAAACTTGAAGACTTCTGGACTTCAACTCCCAAAATACCTCAGAGCCAGCTGGCTGGAGAATCCTGGGAGTTGAAGTCCACAAGCCTTAAAAGTGGCCAAGTTTGGAGACCTGCGTTCGAGGCACAAAGAGGGGTGGGGGGTGGGGAGAGGCCCAAACCAGCACCCACCTTGCTAAAGAGGATCGACATGATGAAGTAGTCGGTGAGGAAACCCTCCGAATACTGTTTGTAGTCGAACTGGAAGAAGAGGACGGTGAAGCCCAGGGTGACGTACTGCTGTGGGGGGCAGCAGAAGGAACTCCGCAGAAGCTTCATGCCGGCCACCGTGAGGAGAAGAGCTCGGCACCTACGGTCGGATTAGGGAGAGGAAAGACGGCGACAACCGTTACCAATCCCTCTCTCCAAGAGACAAGAGAAAG
>NW_020769404.1:730876-747570 GCF_900518735.1 Pseudonaja textilis
TCTCCGTTTTAGGCTGGGAAGGCCTCCTGCAAGCCTCTGCCAGTGAATACGGGGCTACGTTTTGATGGCAGAGGGTTGCAGGAGGCCGTCCCAGCCAAAAACGGAAATCGGGAATCCGTTTTCCCTAGCAGAGCGCTCGGGCCATGACAGGCACCCTGACACGAGTGAGGTCAAGCTGGCCACGCCCTTAATGGCCACGCCCCAACCCTCCCCCCGCCAACGTCAAACACAACCCTGAGGTGGCTCTCCATGAAATCGGGTTGGACACCCCTTGTTTGGTTCCTTCTCCCCATTAACCGAAGGGGTGGCATGGGCCTTCCTCACCAGGGAGTTGCGCAGTTTCTCCGGGAGGGGATCCTTCACACCAACCGGGGGATTGTCCACGTTGCGGTTGTCAAACTCGGGGAAAAGCTTGGTGCGGATGAAAGACCTAACCGTCGTCGGGGGAAGGAAAGAAAAAAAACGGTTGGTTGGATTCCAAAGCAGCATCCAAGCCAACAGGATCTCGTCTTTTCCCTAGCGAACCCCCCCCCCCCAAGGTTTGGGATGGGTGTGTGTGTGTGGGGGGGGCTACAGACCAGAGGATGGTGGGGTCGCTGCTCTGGCGGCTGAGATGGTAGGAGAGGGACACCAGGATGCCGCAAAAGACCGAAAAGAGGACGGGCACATGCTGGTCACCCCACGGGACCTGGAAAGCGGAAAGAGAACACAAAGGGAAGTCCAGCATGCAGGTGTTGCCAACGTACCGACGGCACAAAGCACAGGTTTGTTTACAAAGCACAGCCAGGTTGTTTGTCCAGGAGCAGCAACAACGTATTTTAGGATGTCTACGGAGATTCTCAGTCCATCCAGGTCACAGTTGTCCCAAAAATGCTTTTTATTTTTGTCGAGAGGGAACGGGACTTTCTGGTTTTTCTCTGAAGACATTTCGCTTCTCATCCGAGAAGCTTCTTCCCCTCTGACTGGATGTGTGATGAACCCGGGGCGTGACACAAAAATAACAACATCGCAAAAATAGGAGAAGGTCCCTTTAATGCCTCCAACTCAGCCCCAATGTCCAATTGCCCTCAGGAGGATATCAAAACTCTTAAAAAAAAAACAAGTCTACGGAGTGAGGGAGCAAAGGCAGCCAGCACCCAAAGTAAAGTTCATTAGAAATAAAAAAACCCAACACAAACCACAGTGAAGGAATTAATACGGCAGGCCAGGATGATTAATTGCAGACTTCTACCAGATAACACAGCAAACACGGTTAGAAGGAAGCCAAAACACAGATAAGCTCCTTTGCTTCCAGCAACTTTGCCATGGGCAGTTTGTCCTTTTAAACAGTCCTCCCAGCTGCAGCCCACGAAGGGAATCAGGGCCCCTTCCTCCCCCGTAGACCACGCCTCTCACATTTCTCCCTTATCTGCTCCTCCCTGCGTGCCCTAGGATGAAGAGGGGGTGGGCCTGGGTCTTCCTCTGAATGCCCATCTGGCCTGTGCCCTTCCCCAGTTTCCTCCACAACCACTGAAGCCCCACTCCCACTCCCTGTCGGCTGTTCCTCCTCTCCCTCGGAGTCAGACTCCAACTGGGGCATGATAGAATGGTGGGGAAGGGAAGGATTTATATTCCTAGCAGACAGCTGGTCATTTGCATCCTTTTTAAAGAGCTGTTGAGGCCACTTGGACGTTGAGCTGTGTTTTCAGATAAATGGGTCCTTCCACACCCATTTGCACCTCTCAGGTGACCCTGAGAACATAGATAAACCTCCAAGTGGCCTCAACGGCCCTCTCAAAGGACCCAAACGCCCAGCGGTCTGTGAGGAGTACCAATCCTTCCGTTCCTCACCATCCAGTCAGAGCAGAAGAAGCTTTTGGGACGAGAAGCGAAATGTCTTCAAAGGAAAAACAAAACAGAAAGTCCAGTCCTTTGGGATATTTTACGATCTGTTTTCCCCAAGTCAAGCACGGAACAGGATCCAGGCTAGACACTCGCTCAGTGTGGTCAAACCTGGGGACTAGAAACGTCGTTTTGGGGGCTGACCCCTTGTAGATAATCCTCCCCTCCCCCAAAGCCACCCTCCTTCCCAGAGTCGATACCTTGATGGCTCCGAGGCAGAACCCGTAGAGGAGGCCAGCCACGAGGATGCTGCGGAGCAGGGCAAACAAGGCGGTGAGGGGGCTGGTAGCCGCTGGACATGGAAAAGGAAAAACAGGGGCAGTGAATAGCAAGTTTCTGCTTGACTTTTGGCTGATCTCAGAGGCTGAGCGAGCCGGGCGCGGATAGGTCACCACCAAGTGACCTCAGGGTGGGAGGATCGACTGGGAAGTTGAAGAAACTTCCTGGAACAAAGCTAACAAATAAAATGCCAGCAGAGAAAACTGCAGAGGGGAAGGTGTCACTTTGGAATGGACGCTCAATGAATGTAAGCTGAGGGCTATTCCACCTTGGAAAGATCTCTTATTAACAAGGAGCAAAACCCCACTGATGATGTTCCCTAGTTGGGTCATGAAACGTCTTCAAGAAAACAGCCAAGCTCAGAGAGCACCTAGGACCACACAGTCCTCCTTCTCCTTCCTCTCCATCTCCTCCTCCTAGTCTTTGTCTCCTCCTCCTCCTCCTCTTCCTCCTCAATTCCTCCTCCCTTCTAGCACTGATATTGTTATATAGTGGGCTCCTGAAATGTCTGCAATAAAACCATCAGGCTCAAAAAGCACCAGGAAATTCAGTCCTCCATCTCCATCTCCTCCACTTTCTTCATCTCCTCTTCCTCCTCCTCCCCCTCCTCAAATCCCACTCTCCTCTAACACTGATGTTGTTACATAGTTGGCTCATGAAACATCTGCAAGAGAGCAGCCAAGCTCAAAGAGCACCAAGGAGCCGCCAGTTCAAGCCTGAGGCACAAATATTCGCCCCTATTATTACACTCGTCAAATTCCAAACCCGCTTCCAAAATATCCCCACTCCCCCAAACCCTTCCCCTCCTCACCTGTCCCACCGAAGATGTTCATCTCGACTTGTTCCAGAAGGTACATGAAGCAAGTGTTGACTTGCGGGAGAAGCCCAAAGAGGAAGATGGCCGGGAAGCAAAGCGTGAACACTGGAGGGGAAAAAAGAGAGGAAAAAAAAAAATTAGGCCAAGGGCGACATCATGTCCGCGTACCACCTAGAGAGCGTACTGAAAAGCAGAGACAAATCACCCTGCCAACAACCGTGTGTAGAGTCAAGGCTATGGTTTTCCCAGTTGAAATATATGTGTCAGCTCTAGAAGCCATATTGACACCAGACCCTTCCACACTCCGCATTCCTGAGCCTGGGAAAATGGGAGGGGGGGGAATTTCTTGGAGTGTATGTGGTTAGGCCTAATAGCATTCTTTTTCTAATTCAAGGTCATGTTATTTCGGCACCTGGGTGAGGGGGCGTCTGAAGTTGGGATGGATGGTGATTGGGGCCTGTAATGCGATGATGGGTGCAGGGGGTGGATTTGTAATCTTTTTTACTTATTGCAATGAATTCTTCAGCTTCAACGATAACAACACAAGAACACACAATAGATACAAACTCAAGGTAAACCGCATCAAACTGGATTGCAGGAAATACGACTTCAGCAACAGAGCGGTCAATGCCTGGAATACTCTACCTGACTCTGTGGTTTCTTCCCCAAACCCCAAAAACTTTAACCTTAGACTGTCTGCTATTGACCTCACCCCTTTCCTAAGAGGGTCTGTAAGGGGCGGGCGTAAGCGCACCAATAGTGCCTACCGTCCCTGTCCTATTGTTTCTTTTTATTTTTTCTTCCTGCATCCATTTCATGTATTCATAACTATGTTTATACTTATACCTGTTATCTTATAATTGCTTGACAAAATAAATTAAAATAAATAAATAAAAACTTTCAGATTCGGGATTCCCCAGGTGTGCCAGTTTACTATCCAATTAAAACAGAACTTTTGAAAAGATGTCTGCCTTGCGGTGATTGGCTGGAGTGGAGGTTTTCTGGAATGCTGACAATATGGCTGTGAAAGTTGGACCACAAGGAAGGCTGAGCGCCAAAGAATGGAGGCCTTTGAACTCTGGGGCTGGGGGAGGAGACTCCAGAGAGGCCCCTGGACTGCAAGGCCACCCAACCGGTCAGTCCTAGAGGAGATCCGCCCTGACTGCTCTTTAGAAGGCCGGATCCTGGAGAGGAAACTCCAAGACTTTGGCCACCTCATGAGAAGGAAGAAGGACTCGCTGGAGAAGAACCGAATGCTGGGAACGGTTGTGGGCAAAAGAAGAAGAAGAAGAAGGGGAGGACAGAGAAGGAGGGGGCTGGATGGAGTCATGGAAGAAGTTGGTGTGAGCTTCAAGGGACTCTGGTGGATGCTAGAGGACAGGAAGGCCTGGAGGAACGTTGTCCATGGGGACGCAAAGGGTCGGACACGCCTTCGCGACTAACGACACCACCATGAGTTGCTTTAATGATGCCTGAGCTCTCCCAAAACCCCGCAACCGGTCGCCTACCGATAGCCACGTCCCGGGTGCAGTAGAAGAAGTCGGTGGAGAAGAGGGTGATATCGTAGAGGGCGATGGGAGGGAAGGGCCCAATCCGAGCGCACAGGTCCAGCAGCCAAATCAAGAGGCAAGCCACGCAGAAGTAAACCGGCCGGCTGTAGGCAATGATCCAGTTGTGTCCCTGCCAGGAAAAACGAAGCTTGGAAAAGCTTTGGGAAGGTGGCAAGAGATTTATGGCACTCAGGGCCTGGCCCAGAAAGAACTGGGTCACCAGTTGCCCACCCAAGAATTGGTTTTAGGTCGGGGTTTCTCGGCCTCAGGAACTTTAAGATGGGTGGGCTTCAATTCCCAGAACCCCCCAGCTAGCATGGTTTAAGAGATGTGGACTCCTACTCCCAGAATTCCCCAGCCAACACTCTTAAAGATGAGTGGATTTCAATTCCCAGAATTCCCCAGTCGGCATGCTTTAATAGATGGGTGTCAACGCCCAGATTTACCCAGCTACCATGGATGAGGAGATGTGGACTTCAACTCCCAGAATTCCCCGGCCAGCATCCTTAAAGACGGGTGAGCTTCAGTTCCCAGAATTCCCCAGACAGAACGCTTTAAAAGACGTGGACTTCAACTTAGCTGGGGAATTGGGGGAGTTGAAATCCCCACATCTTACGGTTGCCAAGGTTGAGAAACGCTGCTTTAACCCCAGTTCCACACCTGCCCCTATTAAATCTGTTCAGATTCCTCCTTGTCCAATACTCACGTGCATGGGAGAGGCGGCATCGGGCTGTACGCTCTGGAAAAAAAAATGAAATAAAAAGAGGGGGAAAAAAAGTTGGTTCCCCAACTCAGAAATAACCGAAGGGGGGATTCAACCCAACACTGAGTTCTAAGGTAGATTTTTGTTATGGACCTCTAGGGTGAGCCTTCCTAGGTCCAACATTCAAGGAAAGAGTGCAGGGTAGACTTTCTCCACCGAAACCATGTGGGCTTCAACTCCCAGAATTCTGGGAGTTGAAGTCGGCACTTTTGAAGCGGTCTGAGGTTCAGGAACACTGGTATAGGCCTAGCCTGGCCATAAGACCTTGTGTCTACTTCGCAAAGAGGTTGGACAAAGACCCAAAAAAATAAAAATGATTGCACGACACTGGGACAGTGCAACAATCGTAAGTGTGAAAAAATGGTCATAGCTCACATAGGTCAATAGAATGGAATGGGATATAGAGGATAGGATAGGATAGGATGTATATAAAGATAGAAGAGAATATAAAATATAGAGAATAGAATGGAATGGGAATAGAATAGAACAGAATTATAGAACAGAACAGAATGTATATAAAAATAGGAGAGAATTTCTGTTCTGAGGGGTTTCCGTTGTTTCGTGCCTCGGCTAACTGCTCGGTCTGTGCCAGGAAGGTTCCCTGGAAGCATTTACTTCCCCAGGAAGAGCCTTTCGAGCCAAATCATACCGCTCTCACCAAGAGCTGCTGTGGCGCAGTGGTTAGAGTGCAGTACTGCAAGCTCCTTCGGCTGACTGCCAGCTGCCAGCAGTTCGAGTCTCACCAGGCTCCAGGTTGACTCAGCTTTCCCTCCTTCCGAGGTGGGTCAAATGAAGGCCCAGATTGTTGGGGACAAGAGGCTGACTCGGTAAAACCGCTTAGAGGGGGCTGGAAAGCACCGTGAACTGGTATGTAAGTCTAAGTGCTATTGCTATGCTATTCTATTGTACTCAACTCAGCTCTGTTCTCTATATTTTATACTCTCAACAAACCTGCCGGAGGCTGTGGGAGGCAGGTGAAGCCTTTGTTTCACCCAGGGAGGTTCGGGGGGGTTCGGGAGAGCCCCCTAGCTAAGATTCTGTGCAGTTCGGAGACCCCCCAAATCCAGGGGTGGGATTCTACCAGTTCTCACCTATTTGCTAGAACCGTCTGTTAACACTCTAAGCAGTTGGGAGAACCGGTTGTTAGAAGAAATTACTGGCCTAATCCTGTACGGAAGGCAGGAAGGAAGCATTCTGGTGTTGCTTACAGAAACTGCCTCTCCATTAACCCTTATTACATTCTTGGCAGGACTGGACTTCCTGTCTCAGGAACTTCTCTGGAGTTTTTTCCCCTCCTTTGCTGGTACTTTGCTTGTGTGGAGTGACCATTCAAAGTCACAATGGCACTGAAAAAAGTGACTTATGACCATTTTTCACACTTACAACTGTTGCAGCATCCCCACAGTCACGAGAGGCCAGGCGTGCCTCAATGTGAGTGATGTTGAGTTGGCCACACCCAGCCAATAACATGACCCCCAAGCCATGTCCACCCAGTCACATGACCACCAAGCCATGCCCACCACCTAAGCCACGCCCACAGAACTGGTTGTTAAAAAATTGGAATCCCACCCCTGCCCAAATCCCACTCCTGGCTGCCCCCACCCTGCTCCGCCCTCGCAGGAGCCCCCACGTGGCCCATTTTGGATGCAGGTAAGTGCAGGATGTGCGCGGAGGCTCAGGGAGGGTGAAAAACGGGCCTCCTGGAAGTTTGGGAAGGCCGGAAATGGGCCTGTTTCCAGCTCCCAGGGAGCCTCGGGAGCCTGGGGAGGTCATTTTCTCCCTCCCGGAGGCTCAGGGAAAGCCTCCAGAGCCCGGGGAAGGCAAAAACGCCCTCCGCCCCGGCCGTGGTGCAGGAGGCCGACTAGGCCACACCCACCCAGCCACCCCTTGCTAAAATGTTTGAAGGCCACCCCTCTGGTCCCACCTTGAGCAAAGAGTACTGGCAGCTGGCAATGACCACGCAGAACTGGAAGACCCAGATGTCTTGGAAGAAGCCCTGGAGGAGGAGGAGGTAGCCCAGGAAGGCCACCAGGGTCACCAAGAACACCACAAACACGTTCTCGGCTACTTGACGATTCCTGGAAGGGGAGAAATAAGAAAAAATGGATAAAACAAACGAACAGCTGGCTCGCCCTCCAACACACAAAGCTCTCGGTTTTTAATAAATAACTTTTGTAGGGGCTGGGGAATCCATCCAAATTTGGGGGGGGGGGAAGCAGAGGAAAGTAATCCTGGGGGTCACAGTTTACACACCTTTGCTGAGTTCTCAAACTTAGCAAAATTGCACTTAGACTTATATAATGCTTCACAGTGCTTTCCAACCGTCTCTAATTTGTTTTACAGAGTCAGCCTCTTGCCCCCAACAATCTGGGTCCTCATTTGACCGATCTTGAAAGGACACAAGGCTGAGTCAACCTTGAGCTAGGAAGGAAGGAAGGAAGGAAGGAAGGAAGTTACGTCAGCCCTGAACTGCGGCTACAAATTTCCTTCAGTACATTTTGCACAACTTTGCTTTCGAATCGCATTACTTAGCCATGGAAATGTACTTTCCACTTAAATATTCTGAATTCATCTACTGGCACGTTGCATTCTTAGGCCAAAGATGGAGTTAATGAAGGAGGCGATCGCCTTAATACTGTGCCCAAAGCAAACTTATTTATTTGTTCAAATTCATTTGCCATCTATCTCGCCGTGGCAGCTTACGATAATTAAAAGGAAGACGAAGGGAGTGTCAACAGAAGTGAAATAACAGAACAATAAACAAGGCAAAAGGAACACATCCAAGAATATAGCGACATGATAACCCACTTCCCAATTCCCTGGATCAGTCGCCCGGGAACGATGGGAGTTGTGTTCACCCCTGTGCAAATAGCTGGAAGAAACACTGGAATTGTCTTCACGGTTTGAAGTTCTCACATGCCTCGCTCCACCGAGTCGAATTAGCAGAATTGGGGGGTTTATTTGGGCTGCTAAGTTGACTCAAAGTGAGAAGGTGCCAGCCAGCCATTTTATGCCAGTTTAGGAGGCGTGTGTGTCTGTTTGTCTCACACTTTTTGTGTTAAGAGATGCCTCCTCTCCTAAGATAAGCCCAGAAAAGCCCTCAAACTGGACGCTCACCGATCCAACAGAGCCAGCAGCGCCAACCGGTCGTAGCGAACTCGCATCCAGTGCCCGGGAAGAAGCCAAAATTTGTAGTACTGTCGAGGGTGACACTTATCCTCGATCATGAGGGTGTTTTCTTGGGACTCGTGCAGGGATTCTTGGTCCAGAAGGTCAAACTGGGGAAAGAAAACAAACAATGGAAACGTTTCTATTCCCCTTCACGTCCTCAACACAATAGAAAATACAGTATAGGCGAGCGTTTCTTAAATCTTCCAGAGGTGTGGACTTCAACTCCCAGAATTCCTCAGCTGGCAACACCAACACGGATGATGTTTGGGTAATGGAACATCTGCTCGGAAACAACCAAGCTCAGAAAGCACCGAGGACCCGTCCTTTCTACCCACGATATTCTCTTTTGATTTGTTCCAAAGGGGCCCTTCGTGCTCTCTGAGCTTGGCTGTTTTCTTGCAGGCGTTTCATTACCCAACTAGGTAACATCATCAGTACTAGTCAGGAGTGGAATTTGCTCCGAGTCTGTATTTTAGTGCATTGCCCTGTCGATGTTGGAGAGATTCTTTGGTTGGGCTGTTTACTGTTGGCTTCTTTGGCAGTTTCTTGATTGGGGGTATTGTTGGCTTGATTGTTCTTCTGAGGTCAGTCTTGGACTTAATCTACCCTGATCTGGTTGCTGGTGGTGAATTGCTGGAGTCTTTTTGTTCTCTTTTGGGCTGGTTGACTGTCTCTTTGCCTAGTCCATAGATGTCTATGGTTTTTATTTCTTTATTTATTATTGTTGTTGCTATTATTATTGCTCGTTCGCTCCCTTCTATCCAGGACATCGCCTACAAGCGATCCTTGAGCAAGGTCCACAGGATTTTCTGGGACGCTACACATCATCTCCACGACCTGTTTTCCTTGTTTTGGGAGGGGGCTTCAGGGTATCCAAAGCACATCCAGATTCAAAGATTCAAAGAACATCCAGATTCAGTCACAGCTCTGTTCCATATAGCATCAACCTTGTGAACTCTCAAGTTTCCTCTTTCTGGTATATATTCAAGATGGACAGTGATTAATATGCGTGTGTATGTGTGTATGGGTGTAGGTATGTATATGTATGTACAGTATATAGCATGTGTATATTAGACTGTGCAGAGATGGATTGACATTAAAAATAAAGGACAAAATAGTATTTAACATGGAATAGATTTTACGAGTGGTTAGAGATAAGAGGTGGAATTAGGTGAAGAAAAATTATTGCTATGTATGAATTAAATATAAAGAGGTTTTATAATTATAAACACGCCAATGTTAATTAACAGAATCATAAATAAGCTACAAAGAGAAATATAATCAAAACTATTCTGTTACACTGTTATTAGTATTATCGGTATATGTTAATACATTTGTTTTTCTTTTTGCTTTTCTGTAAATGATGTGCTCTGACAATACACTTATTCAAAATGTTTATGAATAAAAAAAACACATATACCAAAAAAGCACGTGTATATGTGTGTGATGTACGTGTATTCGTAGATACATATACTTTCTTTTGAGAGTAGGCAACAGAATTTCACTCTTAATGGGTGCCAGTGTGCTCAGTAAAAAATTGAAAATGAAGATTATCCTCTCCTCTCCTTTTTCTGTTCTCTTCTCTTCTTCTCCTCCTCTCCTCTCCGCTTAAATCTTATCTTACTCTTATCTATGTGTCTATTGATAGCTAATTTGTCATAGTGCCAGGCTTCTAGAAACACCCTGGCGATTTTGGACTTGGCTTGGTCTAGGACAGTCACATTTATTTCCCAACAAAAACTATTATTAAGTTCTGTCCGTACGTTGCGAAATTAAAGAGTTTGCATCGTGTTTCTTCTTGTTCTTCTTGTTCTTCTTCTTCTTCTTCTTCTTCTTCTTCTTTTCTTCTTCTTCTTTTCTTCTTCTTCTTCTTCTTCTTCTTCTTCTTCTTCTTCTTCTTCTTCCTCCTCCTCCTCCTCCTCCTCCTTCCTCCTTCCTCCTTCCTCCTCCTTCCTTCTTCCTCCTCCTCCTGGTGCCAAGCCACCTTTGGGATAGCCATGACCTGAATGATTGATACTAAGGGTGGGATTTCCCAGTTTAAACCAGTTCGGCTGAACCCTCGGTTCCAAGGATCAACTGGCTCCAAACCGGTTTGCTCCCACGAGCATGAGGGCCCACCCGCCGGCCCCGGCTCTTTCCTGTGCCTTATGACTTTTTATAAGAGCACAGCTGATTCGCCTAGCAGAGCAGCTTGCCAAGTGCCACCGCTGTTTTCTTCAGCTGCAGTTGAAGGGAAATATTAGCTCTGCTAAACATGGGGCAGACGCCCAAGCGCCAGTGGTGGGATTCAAAAATCTTTACTACCGATTCTGTGGGCGGGGCTTGGTGGGCGTGGCAGGGGAAAGGGTACTGCAAAATCCCCCTTCCCTCCCCGCTCCACTAACCTGCTTTCCAGCTCCGTTCTCCTGGGCAGGACAACCAAAGGAGACCCAGCCGATCAGCTGGGACTCAATGGGAGGCGGAGAATAGATGGGGTTGGCGGGGCCAGTCAGAGGCGGTATTGGTCGGTTCTCTGAACTAGTCAAAATATCCGCTTACTGGTTCTCCACAACTAGCTAGAACCTGCTGAATACCACCTCTGGAGTACGCGGGCGGAGTGTGCGCTCACCGAAGCGGCCGTGGATACCGGTTGAATCGCCCCCCCCGACTGATACTCTTCACAGACATTTGAAAAGCAGCGCTTGAAAGAGCCTCGAGATCAGCCTCCAAATGCTCACCTCCGGGATCTCCAGAGGCACCCGGCGCACCTGCATCCCCTGGAGGACCACCGGCCGCGGCTGCAGCAGGGAGAGGGCGGGGGTCCCTTCGGGAACTTCCGCGGAGTTAAAACTGGAGGAATGGGAGTGCCTGTCCCTGCCGAGGCAAACAGAAGAGCGACGAGACAATCAGCGATGGAACGGTCCCTGCTGGACTAAATCCTCCTCCTTTTTTTTTTAAAATTGCTGGACACCAGCAAGTTTCTCTCTCCCTCCCTCCTTCTCTATCTCTCCATTCTCCCTTCTTTCTCTCCTTTCTTCTCTCCCTCCCTCCCTTTTCCCTTCTCTCTCCCTCCTTCTTTCTTTCCCTCCCTCCATCTTTCCTTCTCTCTCTCCCTCTTTTCCTTTCCCTTCCTTCTCTCTCCCTCCTTCTCTCTCTCTCCCTCCTTCCTTCTCTTTCCTTCCTCTCTCTCTCCTCCTTCTCTCCCTCCCTCCCTCTTTCCTTCTCTCTCTCCCTTTTCCTTTCCCTTCCTTCTCTCCCTCCCTCCCTCCTTCTCTTTCCTTCCTTCCTCTCTCTCTCCTCCTTCTCTCCCTCCCTCCCTCCCTCTTTCCTTCTCTCACTCCCTCCTTCTTTCTCTCCTTCCCTCCCCTCTCTCTCTCGTTCCTTCTCTCCCTCCCTCCCTCTTTCCTTCTCTCTCTCTCTCTCTCTCTCTCTCTCTCTGCCAGAAGGCAAGAACAGTTAAGACAAAAAGGGCGACTCGAGAGTAAGGCTGGGAGGTGATTGCCCCTTCCATAAGGTATAAAGAACAGGCAAAGGTAGGAAAACCTTTGCAGGAAGCAAAGTCGTTCGCTCTGTTCGGATTAATCCTTGAAGCTCTGTGTGGACTTTGTACTTCGGTCGGTTTTTTTAGAATTCATTTGGCACTTTTGTTGTTGGCAGCAATTCAAAGGAGAGAAAGGTGGGTGCTTATCTCGAGCAACTGTTTGGGACTCATTACGGGCTGGGAATGCACATAATCCCCAGCGTTGAAATAAAACAAGAGTTGTTTTCACTAAGCGTGGGCTTAATTATGGTCTCGAGAAGCCATGGTCAGAATACATTTTGGCCCCTTGAAACAGAGACTCACCAGCCGCTGTTGGTGGTGTGTTCCATGCCCACTTGCTGCCCCACTGGGTTCTCGTAGCCACCCCCGGCAAGACCGAAAGTGTAGGAGCGCCGGACGCCTGGACAGAAGAGTAAAATGGGCCACGTTGAGAGACTTGAATCAACTTAAGTTTGCTCTTCTCTGCACTTTCCCCCCCCCCCCCAAGGTTTCAAAATAACACCTGCCCGCTCCTTCCGAACTCTGGGATGTAATCTGGATAATGTAATCCATGGCTGGATTTCCCCATCACCACCATCCACAGTCACATGACTGCATCCTGCTCACTCAGCAACCAACCAGCCTGCATTTATAACCATGGGCCGCGTCCTGACTGCAATTTAAGTTTAACGACAACAACTTACAACTGTAATGGGCTGGCTTAGTGGTTGTGGCTCGCTGGCAGCCTGTGCGGACGGCAGAATAATCGGACAGTGGGGAAGAACGGGGACCAGACTGGGAGTCTGGAGAGGATTCAGATGAGGGTCCTGCCTCCGATGCAAAGATGGGGCCAGGACCACCTGGGAGTGGGGTGCTGACTCCAGAGCCTCCGGAGTCTGGCAGCGGTGAGGCCGAGGAACAAGGGGAGCCTGTTCCCAGTGCGCTTTTGCACAGAGCTGCCAGAAGGCGAGAGCAGCTGAGACAAAAGGGGCGACTCGGGAGTAAGGCTGGGAGGTGACTGCCCCTCCCCAAAGGTATAAAGGACAGGCAAAGGTAGGAAAACCTTTGCAGGAAGCAAAGTCATTCTCTCTGTTCGGATGAATCCTTGAAGCTCTGTGTGGATTTTGTACTTTGGTCGGTTTTTTATAATTCATTTGGCACTCTAGTTGTTGGCAGCAATTCCAAGGAGAGAAAGGTGGGTGCTTATCTCGGGGGACGGTTTGGGACTCATTACCGGCTGGGAATGAACGTAATTCCCAGCACTGAGATAAAACAAGAGTTGTTTTCACTAAGTGTGTGCTTAATTACGGTCTTGGGAAGCCTTGGTCAGAACAGCCACCAGTACAAGTTCCCTCCCCGTTAATGGAGCTGCCAGGTCCGTCCTCCCCCCCAACTCCCCCCCCCCCCCCCCCCCCCCCGCCCAGGAGTAAAGGAAAGGCCCCCCCCCTTCAGAAGTGTCGTCAAAGTTGCAGGCTTCATGGATGGCGCCGCGGGGCAGCAGAAGCGAGCTGGCAAACTGGAGGGCCGAGGGCAGGGTCAGCGCCCGGGAGTGGGAGGAGGCTCGGCCCCGCTGAAGGTCCTGCAAACTGCACATAAAGAACGGAGAGAGAAGGGGGGGGTATGTGAGAGGCCAGAGAGCCCCAGCTGCCGTGGGCAAAAGCCACTGGCAGACCGGCTTACCTCGGGGGGGACCCCATTACGGAGGATGGCGGGGTGGGGTTGCTTCCTGCGTTGTGCCTCCTTCGCATCGCCTGCACGCGCTTGATGTTGCTGGATTGGTCCGTCTTGGACAGCTCCTCCCCGGGGGCAGCTGGAAGAGAAAAGGAGAAGCCAGTGTGGGCGTGACGGGGTTGTGAACCGCTGAACAACAACTGGCTCGAATGTTCTCCCCTGATCAGCTGAGCTTCGTGCCCTGTGTTTGCTGTGGGGTCCTTGGTGCTCTCTGAGAGCTTGTTGTCTTGCAGACCTTTCATAACCCAACTAGGTAACATCGTCAGTGTTTTGGTCCTTCACCAGCAATCAACACCCAGAGGAGTAGAATGAATGCCAAAATTAACACTGGATCAACACTCAAGAAATACACAAAACTCCAATCCAGGAAAAACCAACTCCGACCGACAATCGAACAGTAAACAACAGCCAGATCTAGGAAGAACCACCGAGAAGACTCTCACCAACACTGCCAGGGAAAATCACTCCCTTCCAGCACTGATGATGTTAAATAGTTCGGTAATGAAACATCTGCTAGCAAATTGACAAGCTCAGAGAGCATCAAGGACTAACTTTTCCTCCTCCCTCTTCTTCTTCCTCTTCTTCCTTCTTCTCCTTCTCCCTCTCTTCCTCCTCCTGCTCCTCCCTTCTTCTCCGCCTTCCTCCTCCTCCTTTCTTCTTCCTCCTCCGCTCTCTTCTTCTCCCTCGTCTTCTTCCTCCTCTTCTTCTCCCTCCTCTTCCTCCTCCTCCTCCCTCTTCTTCCTCCTCCTCCCTCTTCTTCTTCTCCTTCATCTTTTTCCTCCTCCTCCCTCCTCTTCCTCCTCCTCCCTTCTCCTCCTCCTCCCTCTTCTTCTCCTCCCTCATCTTCTTCCTCCTCCTCCCTCTTCTTCCTCCTCTTCTTCCTTCTTCTTCTCCTTCATCTTTCTCCTCCTCTTCCTCCCTCCTCTTCTTCCTCCTCCCTCCCTCCTCCTCCTTTCTCCAAACCCCACTCCCTTCCAGCACTGATGATCTTCCCTAGTTGGGTCATGAAATGTTTGCAGGAAAGCAGCCAAATTCAGATACTCCCACCCACGGAAACCGCCCCCACCACCACCACACACACACACATTTCCACCCTGAACTACAAATAGTGCCTTCCGTCGGGAGCACAGCCCCATTTAAGAGGCCTTACCTCCCCCGATGGCCCCCTCGGCTTGCAGCTCTCCCCGCCAGCCGGGCTGGTTGGCTGACTGGCTGCGCACGGCACTGCCCAGCTCCTGTTCCCCAGTCAGTTTCCCCGCGTGAGACTCCAGGTCCGACTTGGAAACGGTCAGAGGGCCGGGAGGCTTCCCTTCGGCCAGCTGGCCGCTGCTGTCCATGCTGAGCACCCGGGCGTGAGTCTTGGCACTGGTGGTGCTCCCGGTGCGCTGAGCGTAATGGCAGGGCAGGGCGGGCAGCGTGGAGCTGTCCGGCGGAGGGGGAGGGGGTTTGGTCTCGGCCACGGGGACGCCATGCCGGCTGTGCTGGGCCGGGGCGTGGCGCTCGGGAGAGTAGCAGGAGGTGCTGGAGGAACTGTCCGAGCTGTAGTTGTGTTGCGAGTGCAAACTCGACGCCCGGCTGAGGTCGCTGCAATCGCTGGAGTCCTCGTCGGCAAAGAACCCTTCGGTGTAGGCCTTGCTGTCCAGGAGGGTGCGCATGGGGAGGTAGGAGCTGCCGTGCTTCCGGGAGAGGCGGGCCCGGCTCTTCAGCCCCAAATCCTTCGGCCGGACCACTTGCTCTGGCTTGGGGCCCCCCCACGCCTCGCCGTCCCCTTTGACCGTCTCCAGGGAGTTGAACGTGTTCTGGGTGTCGAAGCTCAGCTCCCCCAGGAAAGCCAGCTCGGGCGAACGGATCAGCTCGCTGTCGGACAGGGCGTCCGTGTCGCTGCCCCCGTCGGCCGGGGGAGGCGAGGAGGGGCCGGCTTCCTCTCCCGGGACCCCCTCTTCGTGGCCGGGCCCCAAGGAAGGGCTGTCCAAGTGGGTAGAGTTGGTTTTCTCGCTGCGGTAACTGCTCAAGGTGCTGGGGGTCTCCTTATCGGTGCCGCTGAAGCAGCTGTCGGACGAGCCGGCCTTGTGGGGGCCTTCGGGACGGGGCTCCAGGGGTTGGTACTCGGCCCCCGAGTGGTGCTTCTCCCGCCGGCTGTGGCTGCTGGACTCCGGCAGGGCCAGGCTGAGGAAGCTGTGGCTGAGCTCCTCGCTCAAGCTGCCCTTGAGGAGCGGGCTGAGAGGGGTGTCCCCCACGCTCTCTGACTCGCTGGGTGTCCAGCGTGGGGCCTGGGCCCCGTCCGTGCCCTGCGGAGATTGCTCGGAGGAATCGGTGCTCTGGACAGAGGTCTGGACAGGGAGGGGTGGGGGCTGCTTCCTGAGGTGGGAGGAGGGGTCTCCTCCCTTGGGAATCGAAAGCAGGGGGGGCTTCGGGCCCTCCGGGTCTGCAGAAGGAGCCGGAGGTTCGGCTGCAGAGAGAGAGAGAGAGAAAAGACACAGTTAGGGTCACATTTCCACCTCTGGGATATTGAAGGAGGGGGAGGAGCCAGTTTTATTTATTTATTAGATTTTTATATCCTGCCTTTATGTAGTTTTTAACATAACTTCAAGGGAGGAAACATACTTAAATACTCCTTTCTCCTCCTATTTCACAACATCAACCCTGCCAGGTGGGTTGGGCTGGCAGAAAGTGATCGGTTCAACGTCACCCAGCTGGCTTTCAAGGCTAACTTGGCACTACGTCTCACCATTTCCTGGTGACTGACCTAGTCACCCAGCTGGCTTTTGTGCCTAAGGCAGGACTAGAACTCACCATCTCCTAGTGAATTGTCCATAGTCACCTGGCTTTCGTGCTTGGCAGGACTAGAACTCACCGTCTCCTGGTTCTTGGCCCAAAGTCACCTGGCTATCTTTTATACCTAAGGCGGGACTAGAACTCACCGTCTCCTCGTGATTGACCCAAAGTCACCCATTGACTTTCCTGCCTAAGGCGGGACTAGAACTCACCATCTCCTGGTTCTTG
>NW_020769404.1:762473-772549 GCF_900518735.1 Pseudonaja textilis
GTGGCAGGAAAACGGCCTTATACAGGTAGTCCTCAACCTATGACCACAATTGGGCCCCAAATTTCTGTTGCTGAGTGAGAAACTTGTTAAATGAGTTTCGCCCCATTTTTACTGCTTTTCTGCCGCATTTGTTGAATTAGCCGCACGTTGTTAAATGAAGCTGGTTTAATAAATTGACTTGGTCAGAAGGGTTGCCAAAGGGGGCCACGTGACTCTGGGGCACTGCCACTGTCATAAATATGAGTCAGTTGTAATCCCCCTGGGGGAAAAAGACAGGGAAAGCAACGTGGAGGGTTGAGAAAGCTGCCACATAACATCGATGGGGAGAATTGAGGGAGGCCTCGTCAGAGCAAGAGGTGAGCCTGGATTAAACCATCGCCAGTTCCTTTCCCAGCACTTGCTAAAATCGAGCAGAGGGGGGGTGTTACAGGAGCCTTCATTTTTACGTGTTTTAAAGCAGGGGTCTCCAACCGTGGCAACTTGAAGCCTGGCAGACTTCAACTCCCAGAATTCCCCAGCCAGCTTTGCAATTTCTTTGCTGGCTAGGGAATTCTGGGAGTTGAAGTCTGCCAGGCTGAACGTTGCCACGGTTGGAGACCCCGGTTTTAAAGGAAAGGAAAAGAAACAGGGAGATAAAGAGAAGAAGTGAGGCGCTTTGGGAAGTTTGGAAAGAATTGCAGGCAGCCTTGCACTTACGACAATTCATTTAACAACCGTTCTAAGTTACAACGGCACTGGAAAAATTGACTTATGACTGCTTTTCACACTTACCACCGTTGCACCATCCCCCATGGCCACGTGATCAAAACCCAGGCACTTATGGTTAGAGATAAGAGGTAGAAATAGCAAGAATGTTCAAGAATAAATCTGAAAAATGTTGGAAATGTCATCAGACACCTGGCTCATATTACCATATGTGGTGGACTTGTGCGGATGCTAAAAAATACTGGACTAAAATCCACACGTGGTTGGAAAAAATGACAAAAAAACATATAGACTTGAAACCGGAGATATTTTTATTGGGAATTTTACCTGAAATATATAGTAAAGACTTGAACTACCTGATTGTAAATGTATTAACAGCGGCTAGGATTGTATTTGCTAAAAACTAGAAAAATGAGAAAATACCATCACAGGAGGAAATCATTAAGAAAATATTGGAATGTGCTGAAATGAGTAGATGGACATTTGAAATTAGAGAACAAGAGGATAAACAATTTTATAAAATTTGGGATCTTTTCTATCAATGGTTAGACAAAAAAATACAGTAATGAAATATGTAGACTTTTAGAAAATAATAAATATATAAAGAGGTACTTCTTTCTTATTATATCTACAAAATGATTTTAGGATAGATTTGGGATGATAATATGAACTGTTATAAAATAAACTAAGTAAATTATGATTATCTTGTAAAACATGAATGAATAAAAGTATAGTCAAATGATTAATAATGATATTAAGGTATTTAATTTTTGATTGACAATATGAGATTATATGCAATGTAATTGTAATTGAAGACTATGAAATGGAAGCACAAAACAATTTGTAAACCAACCGGCACACTGTATGTACACCTATGGAAGATAGCTTGATGT
This sequence comes from Pseudonaja textilis, assembly GCF_900518735.1. The sequence continues at coordinate 764,072 of NW_020769404.1, forward strand.
TTTTATGTTTTGTTTGTTTATGTTTGTTTTTAAAAACCAATAAAAATAAAAATAAAATAAAAAAACAAATTAAAAAAACAAATTAGATGCAGAAAGATTATTAGGTAAGAATTAAACATAAAGCGGGTCGACAATTATAAACACGTTGATCTAATTAATAGAACTACGGTATAAATAAGCTAATACAAAGAAATTCAGTTAAGATTATTTTGTTATACTATCATTGTTGTTATAAGTATATGTGTTGATAGTTCTGTTGGTTTTTTTCTTTTGCTTTTTTGTAAATGACATGCCCTGACAATGCACTGTATTCAAAATGTTCATGAATAAAAATAAAACATATACTCAAAAAACAAACAAACAGATGCTTGGCAACAGATTCACATTTATGACGGTTGCAGTGTCTTGTCCCTTTTGCGACCTTCTGACAAGCCAATGGGGAAATCAGATTCACTTAACAACCATGTTACTAACTTGATTTCCTTAAGGTGAGTCCACATCTCTGTGGTGGGGGGGAAGAGTCTGCCTACCGAGATGAGGTGGACCAATGGTTGCTTTTGTGGTGCGGAGAGAATAACTTGGTCCTCCACACCAATAAGACCAAGGAGCTGATAGTGGACTATAGAAGGATCAGATCAGACATCCAGCCCTGGCTTATCAACGGAGACCGAGGGGAGCAAGTGGCCAGTTTTAAGTTTCTGGGTGTCACCCTAAAAGAGGACCTGACCTGGGGGGCTCACATTGCAGCCCTGGTCAAAAGGGCCCAGCAGAGATTCTACTACCAGAGGCTTCTCAGGAAACAACAATTGAATGAGAAACTGCTGGTGACCTTCTACCGCTGCACCACAGAGAGTATCTTAACTCACTGCATCTCTGTAGGGTTTGCCAATTGCACAGGGGCAGATAGGACGGTGCTCCAGAGGGTGAACATCGTTGCCCCTCAGGGGATCACTGGTTGCCCTCTCCCCTCTTTGGAAGAGCTTTATATCTCCCGCTGCCTTAAGAAAGTTCAAAACATCCTCAAAGATCCATCTCATCCTGGGAACCCTTTTTTTGAACTATTACCAACAGGATAATAATAAAAACAAGGACAAATAGGCTGAAAAACAGCTTCTATCCCAGGGCAAAAGCTCTTCTGAATTCCGCTGTACAGTGCAGGGTTGGTGCGGTGTCGGGGGTTTTTGGTTCAATGTGTGGAGGGTGAAGGATGTGTGTTTGGGTTTATTTTCATGGTCGTGGTCATGATGTGCACTGAAGAGGGTATTTGATTTTGCTGTATGAAGTACTATGACAATAAAGTAAACTAAACTAAACTTTTGCGACCTTCTGACAAGTGAAGCCAGATTCGCTTCACAACTGGGTTGCTGACTTTAAGTGGCTTCCGCACTGACTTCGTCATGTTTTACTCACTTAAGTTCAGTGAAACCCTGCAGCGATCCACTTAACGACCGTGGCGAGAACGAATGTTCACTTACTCAAGTAAGTTCAGTGAAATCACTGCAGCGATCCACTTAACGACCGTGGAGAGAAAGGTTCCGCAAGTGAGGTCAAACTCATTTAACCAAGGTCTTGCTTAGCGACAGATAATTTGGGGCTGAATTTAGGTCGTAAGCCGAGGACTACCTGTCCAGAAATTAACTGACAGAATAGGAAATTAGCTACAGAAGTTCACCCACTTAACGGCCGTGGCTAGAAAGTGCTGCAAGTGAGGCCAAACTCACATAGCCAACATCTCGCTTAGCGACAGGTAACTTGGGGCTGAAATTTAAGTCGTAAGCTGAGGACTGCCTGTACCTGCCCAGGAATTAACGGATGAATGAGGAAATGAGTGACAGAAGCTCAGGCCCCAGATTTTAGGGGTTATGACCCCCCCCTTCCAGCCCCTCTCCCCTGGACTCACCATGTAGAGCAGGAAAGGGAGGATGAGCAGAAAAATCCAAGTGTAGAGGTGGAAACAGTTGGAGAAAGTGCTCTGATGCGGGTCGAAGAACCAGCCGCCGGTCAGCGAAGCCCAGACGCCCTGGCGTAAGATCTGGAGCACCTGCGACCCCATATCCACGGTGGGGCCTCCTCCTCCTCCTCTTCTTCTTCGTCCTCTTCTTCCTCTTCCTCCTCCTCCTCCTCCTCCTCCCGAGGGAACACCACTGGCCAGCTGGCGCTCCCAGGGGCCTTCATTAAGGCAGCTTGAGTCCCATGATCTGGAAGGGCTGGGGAATCCAGAACCCGCCGCCTCTGCCCCTCCGGGGTCCCGGGAGGTGGGGAGGCCCACCAGCCCTTCCTGGGGTGCCAAGGGCTCTCCAGGGGCCCCGGACGACCCTGCAGGGATGGCAGGCGGAGGGGAAGCTGCCCCCCCACAATTTGGGGCACCCTCTTCTGGGTGCCGCTGCTCCTCTTCTTCAGGCCCGCCCCTCACGCCATGGGGGCGTCCCGAGGAGGACCCAGGCAGGGTAGCCACGCAGGGGGTTCTGGGAGGGGAGGCCGCCCCGCAAAAGGGGGTCCGAGGCAGCAGGGGTGACCAGTGGCCCCCAACACTGCCTACAAGGGGAGGCCCCTCCACGCCTGGGCCATGAGAGCCTCTGCCGGGATTGCGGGGGGTGCTATAAGGCCGGGGGGGCGCAGGGAGGAGGCTCCGCTTCCAATTCCCGGGGGTCCCCTGGGGAAACCGGGGGGCACCATGAATCCTTTAACGGCCCCCGAGCCTTCCCCTCCCCTGAGTCAAACAATTCCGGGGTCTCGTTCACTTCCGGGGTGAAGGGTCAGCCCCGCTTGGCCTTAAGGAGCCGAGTGTGGAGGGCGGCTGCGGGGGGGGAAACTCTCGGCGCTCGCACCTCATCGGGGATTGGGGGGGAGGCCGGAAGAAGCGCCCGAGCAGCTGCAAGGAGAAGCGGCGGCACTGCGCATGCGGAGTCCCCTCACGTCCGCTTTCCGAGACCGGAAGTCAAGGCGGAAGAAGGAAGGAAGAGGGAGGGACTCGGCCGCCTGGCCGCCTAAGAGCTATGAAAGAGCAGAGGGGGAGAAAGAGAGAGAAAGAGAGACGGGGCGACGTGAATCCGAGTTCAGGTTTTAATTGGCTCCCGTCAATTAACATTCTCCTATTGAGCAATTTGCAATATGCTGGAGGCAGAAATGAAGCAAAAAAACCCACTTTTCCCTAAATCGGTGCAGATGAAATTCAGATGTGTTTTGTATTTCATTTTTGTGTTTTTAAATTATTTTCTATTGAAAACGTCTGATGTGTAGTTTTTAGACAGTAAACAGGTTCAAAATTATATATGAAATATATACATAAAGTATCTATTTTCCCATCTTTCAATATTATTTTGAACCCATTTGCAGGTTCATATATGTGTATATGTGTGTGTGTGTTTGAATATATATGTGTGTATACTGTATGTTTATATACACACATACACACATAAACACACGTCTATATTAATACGTAAAGTAAGAAAGCAAACAGATGGGTGTTTATATTTACATACTGGTTAATATTAAAAAATAGGACAAAAATAATCATCTAAATGAAAATAAGCAAGTTAAACATGTATAGCAAAGGTATATGTGTGTATGGATGTGTACAGGGATACTACATAAAGGATAAAGAAGATAAACTGTATGGAAGAAAATGTGTGTGTTATATTTGTGCTGTTTAATGACCATAATAAAGTTGTTTATTGATAGAGAAAAATATGAGTAGATAAATAGTGCACAAGAAAGCAAAACTGTGTGCACTATATCCATCTTATGCATTTTACATATGTGTGTGTGTATTTCATTAGATAAGAATAAAATCTTATACTTTATATGTAAAAATATAAAAGTATGCACAGATAGAATTTATGAAAGCCAAGGTATGTGTTGATAGATAGCACAAAATATGCAAAGACGATGTGAAAGGATATAAACCATATGCCATGAATACTGAGAGAGAATAAGCAGGTAAACATTATAAATTGAAGTATAAATGTGTGTACTGACAATACTAAAATACATTGTAGGATTATGGATGTTCTTCCTACAAATATAATCCAGCCAGCATTACCAGGTTGGCGTAAACTGTACTCCTACCATTCAGTCCAATTCAATCCGACCGTGAACAGGCTGCACTTACACGATACTATTGGGGAAGGATGGTAAAATATCAGTTCCCACTCTCCTACCAGTGATAAAAACAAATATGTCAAAGTCGTTAAAGCAACCCAGAAACATTCCACTCAGATAATGAAATGACCACCTCTAATTTACTATCTCTAGGTGATAACCCTTCCTACAGTCTGTCCCAACAGACTTCACGCTTCCTTATCCACCGTTTAAAGGAAACGGTGGTGCGCGTGCGCAAAAGACTGCCACGGAACAAAATGCGCATGCGAATCAGCTCGGCCGAGGGAAGACAGGCGGACTTCATCCTCCAAGGGAGACCCTTGATGACAATGCGCACGCGCAAATTCTTGACGTCAATTGTTCTGGTAACTTTACTACAAAAGGGCGGGCATTTAAGCATTATCCTACTTGCTATGGGTCCGTTCTCATTGAATGGCGATCTTCTCCCCCAATGAGAAACGAGTTTCAATTCCTGGCTTTGCAAGTCATGAGCCATAGCTTGGTTCTTGCTGACACTATATATTAAAATTAATTGCAAAATTTCGATATAAAGCCCCAGGACCGCCTGAAGGTCTCCAAGATGACCACTAGATGGTAGCAGAGATACAGAAAAGAAACTTTGCCACCATCTATTGGTTGTCTCAAATTTTGCATCCCCAATAATTTTTATTTACCGTAGCTATTTTTTAATACTTACTAAATAACCTGTCATAACTGTTGCATCCTCATTTTGGAGCTATTTCCATAAGCGAAACACCAAAGCAGAATGATGATGGGCAAAATATCAGTGGGAGACTTCTGATTCCCTAACAGCTTGACCACTATTGACCGGTGGTAGCTGATGGAAGGACCTGGGCTAGGCATCAGTCTACTAAACCTCTGGGCAAGGGCTGTGGCCATAGGGCAGCGCTGAAGCAACCACAAACACACACACACACACATACACATCCAAATTTCCCTACCCCCAAGAATCATGGATCCCAGATTTTAGAGGCCTCGTGTAAATTAAATCTAGGACTATCCATATTGATACAATTGATACTACACAGAGTGCAGTACTTCTGCTGACTGCCGGCTGCCTGGAATTTTAAATCTCATCAGGGTCAAGGTTGACTCAGCCTTCCATCCTTCAGAGGTAAGTAAAATGAGGACCCAGATGGTTTTGGGGGCGGGGGGCTGACTCTGTAAACCACTTAGAGAGGGCTGGAAAGCACTGTGAAGCTGTGCTGTGCTATCTTCCTTCCTTCCTTCCTTCCTTCCTGCCCTCCCCAGTGGTTATAATGCAATATTTTAGACTAACTCTGCCAGCAGTTCGATTCTGACTGGCTCAAGGTCAACTCAGCCTTCTGTCCTTCCGAGGTCGGTAAAATGAGGGGTCAGATTGTTGGGGGCCATAGGCTGACTCTGTAAACTGCTTAGAGAGGGCTGTAAAAGCACTGTAAAGCGCTATATAAGTCTTAAGTGCTATTGCTATTGCCATCAGCTAAAAACCCTTCTGAAAAAAAAAGGAGTTATATTTCAATCAATCAGAATAAGAGTTGGAAGGGGCCTTGGGAGGTCTTCTAGTCCAACCCCTTGCTCAATCAGGAGACCCTATATGATTTCAGACATGTGGCTGTCCAACATCTTTTTTAACAACTTCCAGCGTTGGAGCATTCACAACATCTGGAGTTAATTCAGACCAGCTGGAAACAAAGAGCCAAAGAGCCATTCAGACGTTCCAAAAGATGCACGGGTTTCCTTATTCGGTGCAAGCAGCAAATCCCGCAAAGAAAAGAAATAAAATAAAAATAGATAAAGTAAAAAGCCTCCCCGGGCACCCAGATTCCTCCTTCCTTCCAAGCCCCGACCCCCGCCCAAGGGATCCCCCCAGGGCGAGGCACTCCAGCTCCCATCAGCCCCAACTTCATGGGAATCTGGAGCGGCGGCGCAGCCTCGCTCCCCCATCCCCCACCTCCGGGTTGGCAAAGCGGGCGAAGGCGGCGCTGGGCTCGGTTCCAGCTCCAGGCCAGCCTCGCCTTGTCTTCCGAGCGCCAGGCAGCCGGGGAGACCCGCCTCCAAAGCGGGGCAGTCCCGGCCAGGGGGAGACCCGCCCTCGCCCTGCCTTGCCCGCCTCGCTCCGTCCGGCGCTCTGCGCGGAAAAAGGACCGCTCCGCCGCACCGACCCGGGGCGAAGCCGGGAAAGAAGGAGCCGTCGGGGCGCGCTTTTCCAGAGCCCGGGTTGCCTCCGCTGCTAGCCGCGGGGCTCCTCGGGAGGGGTCCGGGAAACCCACCGCTGGATCGGATCCGGGACGCTTCGAGGAGGAAGCAACCCGAGCGCGGAAGGCGAGATCTTACCCGGGGCCTCCGCCCGCGCCGACGGAGGAGGAAGAGATCGCGGCGCCGGCGAGGGCGCCAGGGAAGCCTCGGAGGGCATGTAGAGCCCGGCTGGGGGTTGCAGACGTGGCTCCGCTTTTCCCCCTCGTGATGGGAGGGGGTTTGAGCTAGCTCCGAGCTCTCCCCGTGGTCTCCCTTCCTCCCGCTGGCCGAGGGAAGGTCCATGCTCCTGGACCCGATGAGGCCGGGAGGGCGCCATGGAGCCACTGAAAAGCATGTTCCGGAAAGCCCCTCTGGTGGGCGGCTGGGGTCCAGCCGGCCCCCGAGTCGGGGCTCCCACCACTTACGCCAACCCGGTCTGGACGGCGTTGTTTGACTACGAGGCCGCCAGCACGGACGAGCTGACCCTGCGGAAAGGGGACTTGGTGGAAGTCCTGTCCTGGGACTCGGCCATCTCCGGCGACGAAGGCTGGTGGGCCGGGAAGCTGAACGACCGGGTGGGCATCTTCCCTTCGAATTACGTCTCGCCCAAGACGGGGGGCTATGCACCGCCGGGCGGGGACCCCCCTGAGGCCGACTTTCGGGACCTGACGCTGGAGGAGGTGATTGGGGTGGGCGGCTTTGGGAAGGTGTACCGGGGCAGCTGGCGGGGGCAGTTGGTAGCAGTCAAGGCGGCCCGCCAGGACCCGGACGAGGACATCAGCACCACGGCCGAGCGCGTTCGCCAGGAGGCCCGCCTCTTCGCCATGCTGAAGCACGCCAACATCATCGCCCTGAAGGCCGTCTGCCTGCAGGGGCCCAACCTGTGTTTGGTGATGGAGTACGCGGCCGGAGGGCCGCTCAGCCGGATGCTGGCCGGACGCCGCATCCCGCCACACATCCTCATCAACTGGGCCGTCCAGATCGCGCAGGGCATGGAGTACCTTCACTGTGGTGCCATCGTGCCCGTCATCCACCGGGACCTGAAATCCAACAACAGTAAGTCTTTCGGGGAGAGATTTGCTGAGATTTGAACCCGGGTCTGGCTACAAGGGCCACAGCATAGCAGGACGTTGGCTCCCAATTCAGACTGGCTCTGAATTGTTTACTCCTTTTTTAACACCACGTGGATTGTTCTTGCCAGTTTTTTACACTTAGTCCTCGACTTATGACTGAAACTTCTGTTGCTAAGCGAGACATTTGTTTAAGGCATTTTTGCCCTGTTTTATGGTCTTCCTTGCTACTGTTATTAAGCGAATCGCTGCCGGTGTAAAATTGGCTCCCCCATTGATTTTGCCTGTCAGAAGGTCCCAAAAAGTGATCACATGATTCCAGAACACGGAAACTGTCATAAGTACATGCCAGTTGCCAAGCAAATTTGATCATATGACCGTAGGGAACTGTCAGTCATAAGAGCAAAAATCGTTTATAAATCACTTTTTTTCAGTGCTGTTGCAATTTCGAACCACCACTTAATGAACTGTTTAAAATCAAGGACTACCTGTATTTATTTATATTTATATTTAGATCTATATTTTTATTTATATTTATATTTATATAGATATATAGATATAATTTATATTTATTTACCTAGGATTTTATTTTTTGTTTTTCTTTCTGGGTAAAACCACCTGCCTAGAGAAGGTACCCGTGGGACGTTCCGAAATGTCAAAACAGCGACTGGTCCAATCAAAGTCCTGTTTACAAATTGTGCAGAAAAAGAGGCCATTTTGAAGTTTTGGACTTTCCTACATCCAGAAACCTTAAAATAAATTCTAATTTGGGAGGTTCCCGTTCTTTTTGTTCCCAACCAGTTTCCAGATTCCTCCGATCTACCTGGGGTTCCTTGAAGGGGTCCCTTGAAATGTTGGGGTAGCGTTCAAAATCTCTCACCCCCTCCCCATCTTGCTAACAACCTGTGTGTGTGGGGGGGGGGGAATGTGGGATCCAGCACAAATTAATTGATTCCCTCAAATTCTAGATTATTGCTTCTCAAACTCGGCCCCGTTAAGTTGTGTGGACTTCAACTCCCAGGATTCCCTAGCCAGCTGTGCTTACTGGGGAATTCTGGGAGTTGAAGTC
>NW_020769404.1:806188-820454 GCF_900518735.1 Pseudonaja textilis
AAACATGATGGCTGGGGGATTCTGGGAGTTGAAGTCCACCCAACTTAAAGCATGCTGGTTGGGGGATTCTGGGAGTTGAAGTCCACCCATCTTAAAACATGTTGGCTGGGGGATTCTGGGAGTTAAAGTCCATTCATGTTAAAACATGATGCCCAGGGGATTCTGGGAGTTAAAGTCCACCCAACTTAAAGCATGCTGGCTGGGGGATTCTGGGAGTTAAAGTCCATTCATGTTAAAACATGATGGCTGGGGGATTCTGGGAGTTGAAGTCCACCCATCTTAAAGCATGCTGGTTGGGGGATTCTGGGAGTTGAAGTCCACCCAACTTAAAGCATGCTGGTTGGGGGATTCTGGGAGTTGAAGTCCACCCAACTTAAAGCATGTTGGCTGGGGGATTCTGGGAGTTAAAGTCCATTCATGTTAAAACATGATGCCCAGGGGATTCTGGGAGTTAAAGTCCACCCAACTTAAAGCATGCTGGCTGGGGGATTCTGGGAATTGAAGACCATTCATGTTAAAACACGATGGTTGGGGGATTCTGGGAGTTGAAGTCCGCCTATCTGCAGTTTAGATGCACCCGAATGTCTTCCCTAGAGTCAATTGCAGCTTTTCTCTTCCCCTCTTTCTGCAGATGGCGCTTTCCCATCTCCCTCCTCCCCCCGCAGCCCCCGTTCCCCTCGCCCCTCCCTTCACCCAACCCTCATTTCCCGCCCCCGCCCCTCCCCTCTCCGCAGCCGGATCGACCCCTGGAGCTTCGTGTCGTCGGGATCCCGGGCCTCGCCAGCGGTCACCCCAGTCCAGTCGCCCTCCCTGGGTCCACGTCACTTCAAACCACTCGCTCCCGAAAGCACCAATCCTTTCGGGGCGCCCGTTTCAGATCCTTTCGCCTGGGGGGACTTTTCGGCGCCCGCCGACCCTTTTCTCGGGACCTCCGCACGGGCTGCCCCAGGGACGCTCGACCCCGCAGTTTGCTGGACCTCCAGACCTCTCCCAACTCCGCCAGACGACTTGCCAGCCTCCTCCTGGTGGGGGGAGACCTCCTGCCCACGGGGAAACCCGGTCCCCAAATGACCAGGGACGCACCATTTCTGGAAATACGCCTGCCGGGCTTCACGGGACACGGGCCATGGCCCGTCGCGTGGCCAAAGATCCGAGGACCACAGACGGCTGTTCTACAGGGAAGGAATTTTTTTTTTAAAAAAAAAGACCTTGAACCTCAGTGGTGAAAACTTTGCTGGGGGCGGTCACACAAAGGGAGGAGGGGCTAATTTCCTCCCCAAATCTCCACTATGCAATGAACACTAAGCTGTCGCGGCCAATGTGGATCGCCTTGTGGTGCCCTTTTCCCCATTGCCATCCCTGCTCCTCCTGACAGGCAGCTATCTGGGTTCTCACCTCGGCTCCCTTTCCTCCCACCACAGGACCCCCTGCCCCCCACAGTCCTAGTTAACTTTCCATTCCCTCCCTCCATCCCACCCGGAAAAAAAATATGCAGCCAAGTGAGGCCTTTGCCCAAAGTTTGTCTTTTTGCACACCAAGAGAGGCAATGTGATGACCCAAAGGGGCGTGGCACAAAGGCAACCCAGTCAGATGATCAGTAGGAGTCCCTTTATTAGCTCCAACTTTGCCCCCAATGTCCTGGTTACCTTCTGGGCTGGAGAAAAACTCTCCCAGGAACAGCCTTTAACTGCAGGGAATCCAGTCCAAAACGTGGTCAGCAAAAACTGGAACTATAACTCCAATCAAGGCAAAATGAGGTCATTAGTCCAACAGGGCAGGAGAAGGAATTCCAGGCGTGAAAGAACAGCAGTAAATCAACCCAGTTGGGAGGATGCCAGGAACACAAGATAACCAAAGTCAACACAAGATAAACTCATGTTTGCTCCCAGCAGCTGCCGCACTCAACTTGCATTTCTCTTCCCAGCTGCAGCTAATGAAGGGAATCAGGGCCCTTTCCTCCCCCGTAAGTCACCCAACCCACATTGCTCCCTTCTCCAATCCTCCCTGCGTGCCCTAGGATGAAGAGGGGGTGGGCCTGAGTCTTCCTCTGAACTCCCTCTCCCTTGTTCTACCTCTCTCCTGCTGTGCCCAGCCAGACTTTGCCCTTCCCCAGTTTTCTCCACTGCCAACGGAGCCACACTCCCGCTCCCTGTCAGCTGCTCGGCTTCCTCCTCGGATTCAGACTCCGACAGGGGCACGACAGCCAAGGGTAACAGGCAGGGGACCAAATGTGGGGGCAGGTGTCCATCAAGCGGCCCCCTCCTCAGCCCTTGACTTGAGGCCAAAGCGAAAAGCAGAGGAAATTCCCACATTCCCAAAAGCACTTTGAGTGTGCAATTCTACTGTGTTCTTCTTTCCCCTACTTGAAATTCACACGTGTGCCGGGCTCCCTCTGACTTCCTCCTCCATATATGTGCACGCATGCACACACTCCTGTGAGCAGGGTGGGAGCGGGGAGCCAACTGTGTTCAGGACCGTCCCAGCTCCGGACGGGCCGAGCCTGTGAAACGAGACCAAATAAACCTCCGGATATATTGCCATTGTGCGAAGGTGTCTGTTTGGGAATTCGGATCGGCTACAAAATAAAAGGCGATTGAGCATTGTTGCGCATGGAATTGGGTGGCATCCGCATTGCACTTATGCCACCCTCCTTATACAGGGAGTGTTCGGACTTTAGTTCATTTAGTGACCGTTCTACGTTCCAAGGGCCATTGAAAAAAAGCGACTTATGACCGTTTTGTCACCGTTACAACCCCATGCTCGTGGGATCAGAATGCAGAGGCTTGGTGACTGCTTCATACTTATGACGGTTGCTGTGTCCCAAGGTCACGGGATTTTCCCCTTTTGGGACCCTTGGGACACAAGCCAAGTCGATGGGGAAGCCAGATTCACTTAAAGACCTGGGTTACCGACTTAACAACTGCAGTGATTCACTAGGCCAGACAAGGAATCATGGATGGAAACTGAACAAGGAGAAATTCAACCTGGAAATAAGGAGAAACTTTCTGACAGTGGGAACAATCAACCAACGGAACAGAAGTTGCCTTCGGAAGTTGTGGGAGCGCCATCGCTCGAGGCCTTCAAGAAGAGACTGGACTGCCATTGGTCAGAAATTGGTGTAGGGTCTCCTGCTTGGGCCGTGGGTTGGACTAGATGACCTACAAGGTCCCTTCCAACTCTGCATCTGTTATATGCTATCTGCTTAACAACGGTGGCGAGAAAGGTCGTGCAATGACTCACTTAACAAATGTCTCACTTCACAACGGATTGGCAGAGTTGGAAGGGACCTTGTAGGTCATCTAGTCCAACCCACCCCTCCAGCCAATGTTGGGCTCCCTTGCGGTTGCAATTCAAGGACTTACCTCTATTGGCAAACGTGAGGAACTAGCTCCTTTATCCACAGTGGATGATCTCTGCAATCACAGATTTAAGGAAACTGGAATTTCTGTTGCTAAAGCGAGGCCCTTGTTAACTTTGTCCCATTTGATTTTCCGACAGTCTGGTTGTTAAGTGAAGCACTGCGGTTCTTAAGTGAATCATGCGGCTCACTTAACTTCACCTCTGAGGCTGTGAATCCATTTGCAAAAATGAACCGGGGAGGAGGGGAATCCCTGACATTTTTTTGCCCTCCTCTGCTTCAACTAAAACATTGCAATAAATTTAAATTTGCTGCTGAAAGCAGGTCATGTGCCTTCCTACCACCAGCGAGGAAAGGAAAGGATATGGTTACAACCTGATAAGGAATTTTGTTTTCTAATTTATCCATCCTTTGTGCTACGTGGCAGCTGGTTATCATCCCCTTAGCCAAGTTTCCAGGATATCCTGAGGGGTCCCCAAAATCTTTTTCCTAGAAGGAAGGACATCAGCCTGCCCAACGATTGTTCTTCTAATATAAATACTGATCAGTAGATAGGAACTACTGCCGCTGGTATATAGAATACTACATCTAGAATACTGCATCCACTTTTGGTCACCGCACTATAATAAAGGTGTTGAGACTAGAAAGAGTGCAGAGAAGAGCAACTAGGATGATGAGGGGACTGGAGGCTAAAACAGGGTCTTATTCTGTCACTAGAATAGAATAGATCTGGAAGGGACCTTGGAGGTCTTCTAGTCCAGCCCCGTGCTCAAGCAGAAGAACCTATACAATCTCAGACAAGTGGCTGTCCAGTCTCTTCTTTTTTTTTTATTAAATTTTATTGGTTTTTGAAAACAAACATAAACAAAACATAAAAACATCAAGCTATCTTCCTTAGGTGTACATACAGTGTGCCGGTTGGTTTACAAATTGTTTTGTCCTTCCATTTCGTAATCTTCAATTACAGTTACATTACATATAATCTCAAGGTTGGATGAAACCTCACTCAAGGTTCTTATCAATAAACAAACACAATTCCTCTAATTCTCGTGATGTCATCAAATACAGTTTAGGCTTAGGGAGCTTCGCCCCTGGCAGAATCTCAATGCTGCAATGTGTAGGGGGGTGACCGCATCCAACGCTTTCTCGCTAAAAAAACTCCCTTAAGTCTCGATACTCTTCAGGGATTTTTTTCTATCCCACAATGCTTTCACTGCCCATCGATGCCAACTCTGTGGAATTCTGGGGCTTTCTTACCCTGCTTCTGGGGGTTGGTCTGTGCATATGCGCAGTAGCCCTTTCCTCCAATTCACTTGGGGATTCCATTTCCTAAGCCAGGGCTGTCCAAGTAATAAGGGGCACTCCATCCCAAGGGCCACCATGAAACCCAACGTCTCTCGGTGCCTCCCCATTGACATTTCCACTGGCTCTGTTAGAAAATGGGCCAAGGCCACCCCCAGCTACTGATCCATCCAGTTGGCAAAAGGCTACGGGAGTTTTTAAAGTTCTTAGCCTCAATCCCAGTTTCTCCACGACTTCGGAGCTAACTACACGTCTAGTAACACCCAGAGTCCAGCAGGGCCAGTGTTTCCCCCTGGGGGCCAGAGGCAGGCACCCTTAATTTCACTGGGATGAGGGTCATTGTCGGAGTGGGATTCACTCTTGCCAGAAGGGGTCGGGGGAGCGAACTCTACAACCTCCTCCACTTTCAGGGCGGTTTCATGCACCTTGGCCGGGTTTTTTTCAACTTTTTCCCCTCCCGCCGGTGCCCCCTTTAGATCAAGCTTAGTACGGCAATCTGCAGATCGATCTCCACATCCGCGGCCAACACGTACCAGAGTTGCAAGTCTCTATGATCTCTTCTGGAGATACAGCTTGGATAAACATCTTCATTCAGCCCATCCTTGAGAGCTTCTTGGGACCAGCCTCGAATACGGCATGCCAGCTCTCTACATTCCTGGGTGTGTTCCTGGGTATACGTTCGCCCCTGATTTAGGGTTTTCATCCTAATCCTAGCTCTGAGTTCAGCAAGAGGATCTTCGGGATTGGTGAGCAAGGCTGCCATAAACAGATCATAGTTCATCCTCAATTGAGGCGCATCATCATTAGGCCAGGTGACCATCCACTTTGCTGCAGTCCCCTTCTAATGCTCTGGCGACACACCTAACTTGCCTCTGGGGCAAAATCCTCACCATATTCCTCCATATGGCTCCAAACTTGGACTAGGAAAAATCCTAACTCCTTGGGATCTCCTCCGTATTTTACTTCCAGACAAGGAACTTTTGGAATTCGGTACCTCCGTGGGACTGTTTCCCCCACTCCAGGGGGGACTTGGGCAGTAGCCACTTGAGCTGGCTTGGGCTGAGCTATGGGGATGGCTGGCAGAGCTCCAATTACTTTTGCCTCCCTCCCTCCTCTCTCCCCCAGGCTCTTCACGAGTCAGCCATTCATACCTTTCTTCAGATCTGCGCCCTTCCACGGCCTCACTAAACAGATGCAAAGCTTGGCTCAGCAAAAGTCTTTTTGATTTTCCTCCTGCCATGCGGTTTCTCCCTGACGCCATGTGGCAGTTGTCACCCCAGAAGGGGTCTCTTCCGGCAATTTCCATCCAACTCCCAAAGACCATTGGAGTCAGACCACCGGTTTTTCTTCGATTTGCAACCCCACCAGCCGCTTGGCTTCCTCTTGAGTGTCGAGAAGCTGTGAGGTTGTAGTTCTAGCAGCCCCCAGATCTCCTTGATAGCTGGCTGAGTTAGACATTGTTTTCAGACCCCGTTGGAAAATAAAAGAATAAATTTCCGGGCGGGCTGGTAAAAACTGAGATCTTGCCATAGAGTCAGTGTTAAGTTTGAGCAATGAGAGGCTGAACCAGAGCATGAGTGCAACAATACTTTATTATAACAATAAAGGGCTGACCGTGCTTGCCACGCCTGGAACTGGCTCGCAGCAATCAGCAACTGGTTGGACCCCGCAGCCTGCTTTTATAGCTGGCTGCTGGGGAGAATCAACCAATGAGGAAAGGGGGAAGAACGCCCACACAAAGTGAGTGGACCTGAGTGAGAACTCCTAGAGTCCTCAGGACATAACACCCCTTCCCCCCAGATGCGAACACGCATAGTCCTTGAGGTAGACGGGGGGTTTGTGTTGGCGCCCGGAACGGCGCAGCTCGGGAACATTGTCTGTCCGTTCAGGATTAGTCTGTGACGGTTGAGCCGGCAGCGTGTCGCCAACGCGCTCTCCGGATTGGGCATCCTCGGGACTCACAGGGTTGGATGCTGGGGGTGAGTTCCCGTGGGCTGGATCAGGCTGGTCAACTCTCGGGGCGCTGTTGTCCGAGTTCGGGCTGACCGGAACGACTGTTGGTGCGGACTGGACGTTGGGTGCGATGAGGCTGAGAGGCGGATGGGGCGGTTCCCCTTCGTCTGGTGACTCTGGATTTCTGCTGGCAAGGGTGCTGTGGCGCCTCCGCAGTTGGTCTATGTGCCTCCTCCAGACGCGACCATCCTCCAGCCTGACCCTATACGATCTCGGCCCGGTGATGGCGATGACCTCGCCCGGAGTCCATAGGGGGTCCCCAGCGAAATTCCTCGCGAATACCGGCTCCTGTAACATAAAATGTCTAACCCCCGCAGTGGAAGCGAGGGGAGAGTCAGGGCAGTATTGTGGGTGAAGTCTGTCCAATACAGTCCTCAGGCGCCGGCCCATCAGGAGCTCCGCTGGGGACTTATTGGTGACTGAACAGGGGGTTGAGTGCTGGCTCATCAGGAACCGTGAGAGTTTGTGATGCCAGTCATCCCTGCTGAACCTGGCGAGGGCTTCTTTCGTGGTCCTGACGGCTCTTTCCGCCAACCCATTACTGGCAGGGTGAAATGGGGCTGTGAAAATGTGACGGATGCCCAGGTTGGCAGCAAAACGGCTGAACTCTATTGATGCGAACTGTGGGCCATTATCGGAGACAATGGCGTCGGGTAGTCCGTGCGTAACAAACAGGTGCGTTAACACGTTGGTGATTGCTAGTGTGGTGGTCGTGGATAGCTGTGCTACATCAATCCAGAACTATAGATAAGTTGAGGCTGCGTGTGACAAGGAATGGCTGGGAGGGGAGGGGCCAGGTGAGGCACCCCTTGATGTGAGTGACATTGAGTTAGCCACGCCCACCCAGTCACATGACCACCAAGCCATGACCACCCAGTCACATGACCACTAAGCCATGCCCACCCAGTCACATGACCACCAAGCCATGCCCACAAAATAAGCCAAGCCCACAGAACCGGTAGTAAAAAAATTTGAATTCCACCACTGACTCAGTCCCTTTCTTTGATGGATGCAAACCATCTCTTCTGTACAGTTTTTCATTGGCAGACATCATGACTAATAAAATCAAAAACTTCCTTTTTACACCACTCCTTTAGTCACACATTAAACTCTGCTACTTGCTGGCCTTTCCCTTTTTGTTCCTAGTATACTGGTAAAACCTCTGAAAAGATAAGCCTACAGCCCATACTACTAAGTTCATACCCTAAGTTCTGGAAGTCTTTCTGCACAGAGTAGTACATCCTTTGGGGACAGATCATTTGTACCAAGATGTATAATAGCATCAACATCACAGTCCTTGCTGGCATTCTTGACTATTTTAAGAATACGCCTCTTGTCTCTACTGGCAGTAGCACCTGGCAGATACTTGATCTCTTTCAAAACTTCCGTATCCTTTCCTAAATTTACATCCCTTACAATTGAGTCCCCAGCCAGGAGGAGGCTCCTCTTTTGGGATAACTTGCTGTTCTTGCGTGACTGATGCGTAATACCTGATTCACACTTTCCCCTTTCCAAAAGTAAGTTCTTCTTCTTGGACCACGATCCCCAGCTTATTTGAGTTATCATTATCACAAGTATCTTGACCTGTCCCTTTAATGTCCCTATTAAGGTCAGCAAGGGCACTGTATCTGTTATGCTGGGACACAGCAAAAGCTTTGTGTTTATGGTCCACAGCTCTCACCCTGCCAGATCCCATGGTTGTTCATACTGCCCTTTTCCTGCAGGATCTTTGTGGTAGAGGGGGCTGATAGTGTGGCAGCACAATAGCTTGGCGTGGCTGGATTGGGCACCTAATTTCTGCTTGGAGAGCACAGATTAGAGATTCTAGGTAGGTAATCTGTCCTTGTAGACTAGTAATTTGTATACAAAGAGGACAGTATCCAAGTCTGAAAAGATTTCTGCGAAAGACAGCAGCAAAACAAGTACTACACTGAACTAAGCCAGTCATTTTGAAATAAAATAAAATCACAACTCAAACACACCAACCCTGAATGTATTATTGCTATTTTTGGTTTATAGTTATATGATCTCACGCTCTGCCTCCCCCACAAACAGCCAGCAGCTCCTCCCACCAGCCTCTAGGAAGTTAAAATGCAAAACACCTTTGTCCTTTGTACTCCAGCTATGGGTAGCTATTTGTCAAGACTTTGTACCCATCCCAGAGCTACCACAAGAGAAACCCAATGTTACATCATTGACAGAGTGGATAACCCAACTCCAGTTTACCTAGCCGGTTACCTGTAAAGCATTAGATGATGCTCATCAAACTCATAAAAAACAAGCAGACAAAAAGAGTGCTCCACAAAAACCATACCAAGTGGGTGATAAAGTCTTCTTGTCCACTAAGTATTTACGAACAACCCAGAAATCTAAAAAATTGGGACCTAAATATGTGGAAGTTTTCCCAATTGTATGAATTGTGAATCCGGTTGCAGTGCAATGACAATTGCCAAAGACGCTTAGAAGGATTCACCCTGTCTTTCATGTCGGTTTGTTAAAACCTGAACATACACCACCTGAAGATGCACCACGTGACATTATACACATCTCAGATTGGATGGCCAATTTGAACTATTGGGGGTGGGAACACGAAATAACTTTCTATATGTGATTTTCGCGCCTATTGCCTCAGATCTTGTATTCTTCTGATGCTACCACTTCAATTTTCAGTAAAAGTCCTTTTCTCTAGAACAATGGAGCCTAAGGTTTTCTTTCTTGGATTTTGAATGGAGCTTCACCTGACAGGGACTCTTGAAGCCTCCTCCAATGTTCTAGATGACCTCCAAGGTCCCTTCTAACTCTGTTATTCTTTGATTCTGCACGGTGTCTCTTCTTTTCCAGAACCCAGGCTACTACTCTCTTATAGTCCGAGATATCGCCATATGGCACGTTCCCAACAACAACCCGATGAAGAAATGGCGGGAGGTTTCCTTCTTGAGATACCACACCGAGACAGGCTTCTTGTCTGGGGAAGAGGGTAACCTTCTCCGGCTCTATGAGGTGAGCCCAACCAACCTGGTTTTTTCTGCCTTTCTGCCTGTTGACTCACCAAATATGAGCACGTCTGTCTCTTGGACCCGATCTGGCTGATCCTAAAATGCTAAATATGCATTGATTGATGGATTTGATTGATTGCATTCGTAGCAACTCTGGGCTTTGGTGATTGATTGAAAGACCACCAGAATCTCAGAACAATATCTTAGAACTAGGAAGGGGAAGAAGGCATCTCAAAAGAGGATCAAAGCCAACCATCTTCTTCTTGATCTCCAGAAAACTTCACTTGGTCCTCGTGGTCCAAGAATTCACCACAATTAAGCTCAGTTTTGATGACTGGTCCTAGAGCCGGGTTGACAAGGACACCATAAAACGTCTTCATCTTCTGTCTGCTTTGCTGACGGATCGGTCATGCATAGAAGTAATCCAGCTGTGGTTTTGTCAGCTTTGGAAGCCATATTAGCACCAGACGCTTCAACACTGCCACTTTCTTGAGCCTGGGAAAATGGGAGGGGGGAATTTCTTGGAGAGCATGAGGTTAGATATAATAGCATTCTTCTTCTAATTTGAAGGTCATGTTATTTCTGCACCTGGTGGAGAGGACGTCTCAAGCTGGGACGGATGGGGATTGGGGCATGTGATGCAATGAAGGGTGCAGGGGGTTGATTTGTAGTTTTTACTTATTGCAAGGAAACCGGAACTTTCAGATTTGGGATTCCCAGATGTGCCAGTTTATTACTCTAATAAAAGAACTTTGGAGAGGATGTCTGTCTCGGAGTTATTTGTTTGGAGTGGAGGTTTTCTGGAACGCTGACAGTATCCTGAATCTCCAAGTTCCAACCAGTACCCCGAAAGGGGGCTGTCCAGGATGCCCCAGTACCGACCTAAAGCTCAGGCAGTGCAAAGACTCAGCAAAGATGGAGTAGAAGGAGGAGATCACCGAAGGAGCAGTGGGAATGGATACCGGGGGACTGATCGAGACCCGGTGTTCTCCTTCTGAAGAATTTTGCAAACCATTGAATCTGCAGTGGAGAGACGAAGGCTAGGCACTCGGCCCAAAGAAATGGATACCTGAAAAAGCTGCCAGACTAATCTGAATCCAGAGATGGAACTGGTGGAGAAGCTGCCTAAACACCTTTCCTTCTCCGGCCCAATGAAGTCGGGCCACGAGCCAGAATGGACAGACATGGGGCCTTTGAAGTCGGAAAACTCCCTAGACTGGGACCTGTTGCCTCCATCCCAAAGCCAATTGTTGGCAGAGCTCCCGGAGCACTTTGAGCGACTTGAAGTGGGAAGTTATGTCCCACAGTCCCAACCTCTCTAACCGAGATGAACTTAACACAACCTACGTTCACTTTTCCTGGTTTAGGACCAGGCAGTGGAGCCAACGGGGCGTCAGCAACATTCCACTCGGCTAGAGAGGACCGAAGAATTGGCTCAGCATGGCAGGGACAAGCAGCAAAGGGGAGACAGCAGATGCAGCCAACATTTGGGATGCTACAACCTCCAATTGCCCCCCCCCACCAGCCAGCGGTTATGCTACCTCCGGCAGAGTGTATTCCCCCAGGCTGGGGGTTCTATTTTGGTCATGGGTGGGTCCAGTGCCAGTGGATGCCAGCACCAGTTGCACCACCTGATGCGGGATAACCATGGGCCCAATTTGCAGCAACAATCCTGGCACAGCAATGGGGTCAGATCCAGCAGGAGGCTGCAGCCAACCCCACTTTTTCGACATGGCAACATGTTCAGCAGACAGCCCCTATTCAGCAGCAGCAGCAGCACAGCAGATTCCAGCTCCGTCACCCCTCGGAGCACCCCTGCAGGGACCCCCTCCTGCTGCCCACAGCAGCACCCCCACAGATTCCAGCTCAGCCGGCGGTCACCATGGCGATTCCACTATCCAGGCCAGCGCCACCAAGGTTTTTAGAGCAACTTTTGATGGGAAGCCTGAAAAACTTGCTTATTTCCTCAGCTGAATCTGGGCACATGTAGATCAATTTGGAAACCAATACGAAACAGACCACGCCCTAGTTTCCACAATTACAGATGAGCTGAATGAAGGAGACGCTTCCGCCTAGATAGCCCAGCTACACAATGAGGACGTTGCAGAGCTAAATGATGCAGATATATTTGTTGAGCTGTTCGGGGCCAGATTTGAAGACCGCGACAGAGTAGGTGAAAATGAAGACAAAATAAAGGAGATGAAGCAAGGTAATCAACCCATAAAAGACTTTGTGTGGGACTTTAGACAGGCCACAGGTAATCTCATGCATTGGCCTGATAGGATACTTCTGCACTATTTTAAAGAAGCCATTGATCCCGAAGTCAGAAAAGCCTGTGGCATCTGAGGGGTACCAGAGCGACTGCAAGACTGGTATGCCGTGTCCATTGTTCTGGATAGAGAAATTCACCCACACCAAAAGTCTCCCTCTGAGAGACCCCGCAGGAGAACTTTGGCCAGACGTCCTCTGACCAAACCTGCCCAACCTACAGGAATTATCAAATGCTACCGTGGTGGCCAAGCTGGTCATCGGGCTTCCGAATGTCTGGCCCCTGCACAACCAAGTTCCACAACCAAGGCCCAGTACAGCGGCCAGAGGCAGGAGAGCTCCATGGAAGTCCCCAGACACCAATCAGTTTGCCAGACAAGCTGCAGAGGTTCCCCTCCCCACAGAAGAGAGTGGGGAACCAACGGATTAAAGAAAGTTGGGGCAATGGTTTATCTCTTATATCCTATTGTCCTCCTAATCCTGGAGGAAATAGGGGTGGCATTACTTGATTACAGGAGGATGTAATAGATTGCAGGTACATGTTTAACAATGAGTAAATGTATTAGAAAATATATTTACAGTAGGATTACATCAAGATAGCAAATATCTATAAAGAATTGTCTTCTTAATGCTATAATATACTATTCTCTTCATCTACATTTTATTTTTGAATTTTTTCTTATTTCTAACACAATGGAAATAACAACATTTGCACCTAGTCATCTCTGTGAACTGTCACCATTTTTATTTACAAAATTGGTTGTATATCTTTCGAAATCTTTGGGCCTTACTGAAAGGGGGGGGGGACACCTTTTCTTCTGCCTTTCTTTCACCCTCCCCTTTTCCTCAAAGTACTAAACTTTTTAAAAACAAATAAAGAACTTTTTTTTTAAAAAAAGGAAACTTTCCAATGCATCTTATTCTTTGACTTTAACAAGCTTTAAACTTCAATATCGCATTTAGCTTCCTCCCTCCAAACTACCCTTATATGATATAATATATATAATATAATGTATGCCTGGCAACTGACTCATATTTATGACGGTTTCACTTAACTGTGTTACTAACAACAGCAGTGATTCAGTTAACAACTGTGGCAAGCAAGGTCGTAAAATGGGACAAAATTCCCTTCACCACTGTCTCGCTTAGCAGGAGAAATTTTGGGCTCAATTGTGGTCGTACGTTGAAGACTGACTGTGTTTTCCAAACTGCTTCTAAACCCACCTGAGGTGCCAGCTTGTTGCACAGAGTCCCGCCATGGAATGAATACAGGTAGTCCTCGACTTACAACAGTTCCCTTAGTGACTGTTCCAAGTTACAACGGCACTGAAAAAAGCGACGTATATGACCATTTTTTGCAGGTGTGTCCATTGCAGTGTCCGTATGATCATGTGATTTGCATTCGGATGCTTGGTAACCGTCTCGTATTTATGATGGTTGCAGCATCACGGGGTCACGGGATCCCCTTTTGCGACCACCTGACCATCAAAGTCAGGAGAGAAGCCAGATTCGTTTAACAACCTTAACATCTGCAGTGATTCACTTAGCAACTGTGGTGAGGAAAGTCGTCAAATGGGGCCAAACTCACTTAACAAATGTCTCAGCAACATACATTTTGGGCTCCATTTGTGGTCATAAGTCAAGGCTTACCTGTCCTGAAGCAGCTGCACATTTGGAGGACTTTCCATCAGCTGTTCCTCCAATTCTCCTTTCCTTGGTATAGTTTCTGCACCACAGAAGCGTTATTACCTTTCTTTTTTAATATATTGTAATATAGGTAGTCCTTGACTTACGACCACAATTGCCACCATCTTCTTTTAATGACCCCATAATCCCTTGTGGAGTGGAGTCTGGGCCACTGAATGGAGCTAGCAGAGTGTTTTACTGGCCTGATGCCCTTCCTGTCACCAATACGGAGTTTTGTTCAGCAGATATATTCTCATCATGCCCAGAGAGAGAAAAATATCTGCCTCTACCTAGGATTGAACTCACAAGCCTCCTGATTGTGAGATGAGAGCTCCACCTCTAGGCCACCGCACCACTCCGACTTACGACCACAATGGAACCCAAACTTTCTGTTGTTAAGTGAGACGTTTCTTTAGTGAGTTTTGCCCTATTTCACAAGCTTTCTTGCCACAGTTTTTAAGTGAATCACTGCAATTGATAAGTTAGTAGCACGGTCGTTAAGCAAATCTGGCTTCCCCATTGACTTTGCTGGTCAGAAGGTTGCAAAAGGGGATCACACAATTTTGAGACACAGCAACAGTCATGCCAATTGCCATGACTCTTAATTTTGATCACGTGACCATGGGGATATTTTGAAGATTGT
>NW_020769404.1:820854-865050 GCF_900518735.1 Pseudonaja textilis
TGGCAGATGAGATTCTGCCAAAACGTTGCTACAACTTTAAAAGCACAACTACAATGACGTGGGAAAATATATATATATTTTGCAAGCATTATGCAAGTGTGTGAATACACCCTTATACAATTTGTGCTTTTTTAAATTGACTGGATTATCTATGAGGCTTGCTCATACAGATTCTATATCTATTGACTCATTAAATGTATCTTTATTCATTTATATGCAGCCCATTTCCGACTTTGATTTTGGCGGAATGCAGAATAAAATTACAGCCTCAAGTCAGTCAACAGTAGCCATTCCTATAACCACAAACCCTATTAACTTACACCTTTCTGTCCCCCTTTCCTTCCCTCTTTATTTTGATTTCTATTTTATAGTGGGATCATTTTAATAAAAGTCTTTTTAAAGAGAAACGGGGAGTGATCAATCAATTGGAGTAGGCAAGAATATTTGTAGCTCAGGGTTGACCTTGAGACTCTTGGAGCCTGGTAGTTTTCTTGCAGACGTTTTGTGACCCTACTAGGAACATCTTCAGTGCTAGAAGGAGTGATGTTTGCTCTTTGTTTATGTACAA
Organism: Pseudonaja textilis; assembly: GCF_900518735.1. Next base: position 821,423 of record NW_020769404.1, read on the forward strand.
GTGTTGGTGGGTGTGTTCTTGGTGATTCCTAGATTAGGCTGTTGTTGGCTGTTTGATTGCTTGCCAGAGCTGGTAGCACCTCGATTAGAGTATTATTTATGATTTGATTGGTTTGGCACTACAGGGAAAGCCTCTAGTTAGTATACAAAATGACAGCCAAACCCTGTTGCATTTTCAGGTTGGCACTCTGTTTAGGAGGTCTGTTGTAATTCAATGTATACTTTTTAAACAGACTCAGGACAATGTGCCTGCACAGAACGTGGGTGGGGTCTGCTTCCTGTGGAATCTGTAACGTTTGCTTCGTGCAAACTCTGGCTTCACCCAGTTCTTCTGGGGGACGAAAGGAAGAAAGCGAACATCTGTGACATGCTCCGGCTGCTGCCATCGCCGCATCACCCAGTGCGGTGCTCTTCCCGGAGGGCTGCCTGCTTGCCCATCCGCCAGCAGGACTGGCCTGGAAACAGCATCCCATCTTGGCCTCCTCCTGCCCGGCCGTCAGCTTCTTGACATGAGCAGAGGCTGCTGGTTGGAGTGAGGGGGAACCGCAGTGCTGGGCTCCCACGGCGGCAAGAGCCAAGGGCATAGCTAGAATTGGGGAAAAAATGCTGCGCGGATGTGGCAGAAAGAACCGGGGCAACACCCAGCAGCTTGGACGAGAAGGCACAAGCAAGGTGGCGGCTGCTTTCACATCAAGAAGCTCTGGTTTTTTCCACCATGGCAAAACAGGTTGTAAAATCAGGCGTGACTCACTGAACCACCACCTCACTTGGGGAAATTTGCCTAATGAAAAAAATCACAAAATCACATGCAAGTTGCTTAATGACCACATTGCTTTGCCACAGCAGTTCCGGTTCCATTTGTGGTCATAAATCAAGGACTACCTGTATGTTTTTAGACTTGAGAGTGATGGAGAGATAACGCTGAAATTATTTTTTTGCCGCAGAGTTGACATCAATCCAATATAGCTTTGGACTGCAAAATTCCCGAATCTGGAGATCACACTTGGCCTATCTTCAAATCTATTCCAACATAATTGGGAAACTCCACTTCGGGGTGAGATATGAGAAGGCAGAGCCTCCCTTTTTTGGTTCCTGGATTTTGTTCCCATGATGCTAATATGTGGGAAAATGGCAATGTGACTCTAGGAAAGACAGCATGGAAAAGAGGCTGTGAAACATCAGTGCCGAGACAGACATCCAAGGTTTTATAAAGCACACAGCCTGGTCATTCAAAGATTCTTCATTCAACAATGATCCGAAATATACAGAATCATAACAACCGGTTCTATGGAACCGGTCTGAACCATTAGAAGCCCACCCCTTCTTTTAGGGCTAACATCCTATCTGTGACTCTCATAGTGGCAGCCCAGGCCAGGTCACTGCACTGCACGATCACATTTTATCAACCCCTTCATGGTAAAAATATGCACGCAGGCCCAGTGGTGCGATTCAATTTTTTTACTATCAGTTCTGTGGGTGTGGCTTGGTGGCCGTGGCAGGGGAAGGTTACTGCAAAATCCCCATTCCCTCTCCACCCCACTGACCTGCTTTCTGGCTCCGTTCTCCTGTGCAGGGCAACCAAAGGAGACCCAGCCAATCAGCTGGGACTCAGGAGGCAGAGAATAGATGGGGGCAGGGCGGGTCAGAGGTGGGATTTGCCGGTTCTCTGAACGGCTCAAAATTTCCGCTACCGGTTCTCCAGAACTGGTCAGAATCTGTTGAATACCATCTCTGCAGAGGCTTCTGTTTTATCACACAACGTCTACTAACGCAATGTTCTCCCCTTGGTTCTTCAGATCTTCCTCCCTGGGTTGACCAGCAAAGTTAAGCTGTTGACTCCATAGGAGAATCAGGAGAATCAGGGCGGACTTCATCAACACGTTTCGGGACCTCTGTGAGGAAGATGAAGGGGCAGCCCTTACTGGGAAGATGGAGACCCATAAAACTGCTGTGGCTTATCCATACCGCAAGTACCCCAAAGTAATCCTGTGGGATCCATGTCTAGAATCCAGGCTTCAGTGCCAAGCGTTACATGGAGAAGATGGAGGTGGCCTCCTATGACTTCTTTTTAATCATTGCTTCTCATCACTTCAGGTCCTTCCATGCTAAGCTGGCTCATTATCTCAAGAAAGCTGGCAAAGGATACTATTTTGTCTGCTCCAAAGTAGAGGCAGATCTCCACTCAGTCCGTCAGAGCAACCCATCTAGCTTCAACAAGATGATCACCTTGCAGAAGATCCGGGAAGATTGCCTTCAAGATCTTCAAGCCGAGAAAGTGAGATCTCCTAAGATCTTCCTTATTTCCAGTATTTTACTCAGCAAGTATGACTTCTACCTTCTGGAAGAGGCTCTGGAGCAGAACCCGGATCTACCAAAGAGCCATTCATTCCTCCTTGCCACCCCCAACATTTCCCATCGCATCTTGGAGAAGAAGAAGGACATGATGCTAGAACACTTGTGGTTGGTGGCCGTGGTGGCCTGTGGCATCCGGACCGAAGCTATCCCCGATATTTCGGTGGTGTGTAATGTGGATCTGCTGGTCAGAACCATGCGAGGTTACTGCATCTGCTTTGACTTGGAAGAGGAGTCCTTAAGGAAGACCGCTGAACATGTAGTCCAGCCCGTTGAGCAGTTGAAGGCCCTGCTCAGGTGTCCACTGGCTCATGCAGTCAACAAAGCACTTGTGGTGGAACTGCTCGTCCAAGCAGCCAGCAGAGCGCCCAACCTACCAAAGCAGCTTGTGCCCATGGCCTCCGTAGGGTTGTCGTTCGCTGTGGTCTACAGCATGTTAAAAAATTTTGTGGAGGATGTGGCAACCGAAGCCCACAGGCTTCTGGTCAAGGTGTTTATGAGCCATAAGGACACAAGTGAGGCTGAGACATCCGTATCAAAAATCTTGGAGAACCAGGGAAATTCTTAAGGGGTTTTCAAGGATCTCTACGTCCAAGGTGGACACCACGAAGTTCTAGAAAAGAAGCTACACTTTTATCTTCTCCAATGTTCTTTCAAACCAGGGTCGTTTGCTTAAGAGAGTAAATCAGGAGTAACCCTCTCACTAATCTGATTTATTTCCCCCAAATGGAGTACTTCCCTGAGGTGTTTACTCCGTTGTCTCTCGTTTCCTGTTTCTCAACCATGTTAACTTTAAGACGGGTGGACTTCAACTTCCAGAAATCCCCAACCAGCTATGCTTATGAAATATCTTTGTGCAATGTGTGACTGGCCCATTTCTGTTTGTAACTTTGCCCAAGAGACCCGGAGATTGCCAACAGTTGAGCAGGCCGCAGTTTGTAAATTATTTTACAAATGTGTCCCATTTAAGTCCCCAAGACTCCCTGGAGTTTCTTTCTCTTCTCTACTCTGTCTGCCCCCAGTGATGTCTCTGGAAAGTAGCATTTTCCATCAGAATCAACATCTGGAAGGGTGATTGAGGTTCATCCTTGGAAACTTTCAAAGAGATTGAACAAAGACTCAGATTGAACGAAGAGTTGCAACAAAAGTCAAAGATATTTTTAAAAAGGTTTCTTCCAACATATAAATAGCCAAAAAAAATCAAGGAAACAAACAGTTCACTTAACAGAAGACAGCAAGGAAGTAACAGGCAGCATTAACTCATTCCTTGAAACAATAAAAAGAAAAAAAACAAAACAATAGTCCAAGCTACCAAAACCATAACTAGAACAGAATATGTGGTGCCCCTGGGGGAGAATGACTCCCAGGGAGAGGAGGAACAGCCAACAGGGAGTGGGAGTGTGGCTCCAGAGGTGGTGGAGGAAGCTGGGGAAGGGCAGAGGCCGGCTGAGCAGTCAGAGGAGGACCCAGGCCCATCCCCTCTCCATCCTAGGGCACACAGGGAGGAGAGGATCAGGGAGAGACATGGTCTACTCAGGAGGAGAGGGCCATGATCCTCTTCATGGGTTGCAGGTGTGAGATCTGCATAAAAGTCTGGACCTGCATGCTAACAGATGCTAGAGACAAATTAGCGTTTTATTCCTAGATGAGGTTTATCTTGGTTGGCGTTCTTCCAACAGACTGTACCTGGTTATCTTCCTGAAGTTGGTAATTATTTATCCTGGTTTGTCGTGGAACTTTATTCAGTGCGGTTTGTTTTTGGTTTTTGCTTCGTTATCTGCTCTTTGAATTTCATTTGGAATGTTATTTTGAAAATAGTTGAATCTTTAACTGTGACCAATTAAACAGGGAAGCCAAGTTGAAGGCATTAAAGGACCTTTATTTACATTTTGGTTTTTGTTATATTTCTGATACGCTCCGGGTCATCACAGACTAGACAGACTAGAAATAAAACTTAAAATAAACAAAAAAAAAATGGTAAGAGAACACCTGTCTGATCTTGATGAATATAAATCACCGGGACCTGACAGATTACACCCCAGAGTTTACAGGAGCTGGCAGATGTCATCTCAGAACCATTTTACCATATCTTTCAAAAATTCAAAGGCTTTGGACAGAGATACACAGGTGGTTAGAAAAGATGATAGGGAAACATATAGACTATAAACTGAATTGTTTTATTAGGTATAATATCAGAAAAACTTGATAAGAAAACGATGTATTTAATATTACATGTCTTAACAACAATGAGGATTATTTTCACACAATACTGGAAAAATGAAGAAACACTGTAAGTTGAAGAGATAGTCAGGAAGATACCAGATTGTGCAGAAATTGATATATTGACATTGAAAATTAAGCAGAAAGAGAGCATAGAATATTATCAAATTATCAAATTTATTTTACCAAAGGTTGGAAAAAAGGGTGGAGATTAAGAATGCAATTTGTATTGTTAAATAAATTAAATACCTAGACAACACAATCAGGGGTGGGATTCTACCAGTTCGCACCTATTCGCTAGAACCAGTTGTTAACATTCTAAGCAGTTCGGAGAACCAGTTCTTAGAAGAAATGACTGCCCTAATCCTGTAAGGAAGGCAGGAAGGAAACATTCTGGTGTTGCTTACAGAAACTGCCTCTCCGTTAACTCTTATTACATTCTTGGTAGGACTAGACTTCCTGTCTCAGGAACTTCTCTGGAGTTTTTTCCTCTCCTTTGCTGGTTCTTTGCTTGTGTGGAGTGACCATTCAAAGTTACAATGGCACTGAAAAAAAGTGACTTATGACCACTTTTCACACTGACGACTGTTGCAGCATCCCCATAGTCATGAGAGGCCAGGCGAGGAGATGCATGCCTCAATGTGAGTGATATTGAGTTGGCCACACCCAGCCAATAACATGACCACCAAGCCATGTCCACCCAGTCACATGACCACCAGGTAATTTAAAAAAAAACAGATCTGCCAACACCTATAAATGACTAAAGTAATAACTAGCAGCCAAGCACGGGTTTGTTGAAAACAGATCATGCCAAAGCAATCTTGTTTCATTTTTCCACATAGTGACTAAATTAGTAGACCAGCGAAATACTGTGGACATAATACTTCAGTAAGACATTCAACAAAGTAGACCACAACCTCCTTCTTGGTAAGCTAGAAAAAAAGTGGGATAGATAGCATCACCACTAGATGGATTTGTAACTGGCTGACAAACCATAACCAACTAGTAGCCCTTAATGGGTCTAAGTCTACATGGAGGGAAGTAAGCAGTTGGGGTACCACAAGGTTCTGTCTTAAGCCCAGGACTCTTCAATATCTTCATAAATGACTTAGATGAGGGAATAGAATAGAAGGGGAACTCATCAAATTTGCAAGCTGGCAGGAATAGCCAACACCCCAGAAGACAGGCTCAAGATCCATACTTGAACCCTGGGTCCTATCTAACAAAATGAAATTCAATGTACAGAAAAGTAAAGTCCTACACTTAGGCAAGAAAAACGAGCACACATATAGATTGGGCGAAACCAGGCTTAACTGCAAGAGGTATCTTGGAGCCTTAGTGGACAACTAGTTAAATATGAGGCAGCAGTGTGCAGCGGCAGCCAAAAAGCACAATGCAATCCTAAGATAGCATCAACAGAGGGATACTCTGAGGCCCACACTCTCTCCCCTTCAAACAATAAGAATGAACTTTGGAAAACTGGGTATTTCAAAAGGAATTCTTTATTGAAGAAGAAAAAGATCCAGGTGAGGTTCAAAGCAAGGTCTGATATCCCTCCAGGCATGCAGCTTAGATAAAGGGAGTTAGAACCCCTCCCCCCCTTAGTCCGGTGTGGATTTTGTCAATATAAAGAAGCAACGTGTTAATCCCCCTCCCCTTTTTCCTGGGAACATAGTTGAGAAGAGCTTCCCAAGAAGTTTCTTTTGGAGCTGGGATTTTTATGGCCCCTTCTCCTCTCTCCAAGAGGTGACAAGTTTCCAGGCCTCTGGACTCCAGTCCCCAGTTGTATATTGTGTGCAAGTTATACAGATTCAATACAAGAATTAAGATATTCAGGTTATATCAAAAAGGTTTACTTGTATCAAACCCCCCTCCAATTGAAGAATGGCAGATACACGGATCTAACAGATACAATCAAGATCTATAAAGCCTTAGTAAGACCACACCTGTCCTAGAGTACTGTTAGGAATATAAGTCACCTAACAGGTATTTGGGTTAGAAATATATAAACCAGGATAGACATTTTAAAACTGTATCTTTAAGAATATGCAAAACTGCAATTGGGTGTGGTTACTCAAACGGCCATAAGATGGAGCCAGAAACCTGGGTTGTTTAGTCTTAGTCTCAGAAGAGAGCATGTCTGAATGTGTATCTCTGTTTCCTTCTGTTGGAGAGTATTGCCGTTCCTTCTAATTGACTGATATTACTGGATTTGATGTAAGTCTGATACTGAACTGCTTATGATACTGGACTTTGTTATTGGATTATCCCTGGACTGAAAACTGACTGATCTTACCTGTGAATGACTTTGGACTGCCTATATTGAACTTTGCTTAAACCTTTCTTTTTGCTTAAACCTACATTTACTGTACAGTGTATCTGTGTACTGTGTGTGTATTATTCAAACACTTCTCTCAAATACATCTCCCTGTATGCGTTCATTCTCCTAACGGGGAATTACATCAACAAGTACTGCATCCAGTTTTGGTCACCACACTATAAAAAAGAGATTGAGACTCTAAAAAGAGTGCAGAGAAGAGTAAGCAGGATGATTAGAGGACTGGAGGCTCAAACATGCGATGAATAGTTGCAGGAACTGGGCCTGGCTAGTCTAGTCTAGGGAAGAGAAGGACCAGGGGAGACAGGATAGCAGTCTTCCAATATCTGAGGGGCTGCCCCAGAGAGGAGGAGGGGGTCAAGCTATTCTCCAGAGCACCCAAAGGCCAGAAATGGATGGAAACCGAACAAGGAGAGATTCAACCTGGAAATAAGGAGGAATTTCCTGACAGTGAGAACAATCAACCCATGGAACAGATGTTGCCTTCGGAAGTTGTGGGAGCTTCATCACTGGAAGCTTTCAAGAAGAGACTGGACTGCCATCTGTCAGAAATGGTGTAGGGTTCCTGTTTGGGTTGGACTAGATGACCTGCAAGGTCCGTTCCAACTCTGTTATTCTGTTGTAATCAAAACAACATCTGCTGGGAAAACACCAAGCTCATACAGCACCAAGATTATCCTATTTATTTGACTTCTGTATTGGCCAAAACTGTTCCTGAAACTTGTTTATCTTGTGGGTGTAAAAAGCCCCTCTTCATTTCAGGACTTCCTGCTTTTCATTTCCTCTTGTGACGGGGAGGTGAATTTCGAAATCCAGCTGCTTAATAAACCCGAGTGAGAAGACCAGGCTGATTTGAGCTTCCTGGTTTCTTCAGGCGAAGTGATCTTCCTCGTCCAGGTAAGACAAACCTGTGCTCAAGGCATTCATCAAAGAAACACTGGAGATTGACCAGGTAAGTCAGAAATTTGCCAGGAAGGTGAATGGGGTTTGATTATTGGGGTGCAGATGGAAAAGCCAGGAACAAGCATGGATTCTGCAACGTGCAATACTTAAATGTGCCTTTTTTATTTATGGTAGTAGAAAAATGGAGACATTTGTTAAATGGGGATTGAAAGCTGCGTTCTCACAGCAGGCTCAACCCAACAGCCAAAGACCAGCTTAAGACCAGCATTCATAAGTTTCTTAATATTACAATATTAACCATCATTGCATTTTTTAAAATCTGATTTAACATATGGTGAGGTTTGGTGATATTGCTCACTGCACTGTGCAATTCCAGAACCGAACTGATTTCAGTCATCAGATTAAGCAAGAGCCATAGAATTACAGATATGGAAAGATCCTTGAGGTCACCTAGACCTTTTTGCCTCTGCTTCCCATCCAATGAAGGAGACTCTTGTGTCCCTGGATCTGCTGTCACACTGTTTAGGAAGCTCTTGCTTTCGACTCTTCTTTTCTTTTTAGAGTTCACTAGTATGTCATATAAAATTAACCTCTAATAAATCACATAGAAAAATAAGGTTGGAAGGGACCCTGGGGGTCTTCTAGTCCAGCCCGCTGCTCAAGCAGGAGACCCTATAACAGTCTGGGTTTACTTCAGGGCCTTACTTGCTTCCCAAACCAGTCTTAAATCAGTGCCTTACCTAAATTGTGTCCCCCCAAAACCTTTTAATTGCTTTTTACGATCCTCTGCTGTTGCTTCTTTTTGTGGCAACTTCTCCCAAAGTCTCCATCTAAAACAGAGCTCTCCAAACTTGGCAACTTTAAGACTTGTGGGCTCCAACTCCCAGAATTGCCCAGCTAGCACGCATAAGTCTTCAAGTTGCCTAGCTTGGAGACTCCCAATCTAACAGATTAACAGAGTTGGAAGGGAGCTTGTAGGTCATCTAGTCCAACCCGCTGCCCAAGCAGGAGACCCTACACCATTTCTGAAAGCCTCCAGCGATGAAGCTCCCACAACTTCTGAAGGCAACTTCTGTTCCACTGATTGACTGCTCTCACTGTCCATCTAAAAGAATTCAATTTTTTATAAGCCAAACTCACAGGGATTATGATCCAAAAAAGTCTTGTAAATCTACCGTAAAAGCCGAGTAGCCAAGTACTTTGAGATTTAAATCCTGTTTATTCCTAAAAAAAGATCTGTTCTTCAGAAAAGGCGGTATGAATATTCACATTTTTCTCTAGAGGCTCATCCACAATGATGTTCTTGGCTCTTCTACTGCTGGCCTGGGCTGCCTTTGCAAAGGCACAACCTGCAGGTGAGTGACTAACCGGTGGATTTGTGGGAAAATGGGTTCTCAAAGAATCATTGAATCCTGGGGCTGGAAGGGACCTTGGAGGTCTTCTAGTCCAACCCCTTTCTCAAGGCAGGAGACCTTAAAATGTCATGGACACATGGCTGCCCAATCTCTTTTTAAAACCCTCCAGCGATGGAGTGCACAACTTCTGAAGGCAAGCCTTTCCACTGGCTACTTGTCCTCACTGTCAGGTGCTTTGTCCTGCCTTCTGGTGCTTTGCAGAGCAGGTTGACCCTCTCTTCTTTGGGGCAGTCTCTCAAGTATTGGAACAGTGCTATCCTGTTACCCCTGGTCCTTCTTTTCTCTAGACTAGACATACCCAATTCCTGCAACCCTTCATTATACATTTTACCCTCCAGTTCCCATAATCATCTTTTGGGCTCTTGTCTGCACTCTTTCTAGAAATTATTTCATCAATAGCACTGAGCAATAGCACTTAAGACTTATATACCGCTTCACAACTTTTACGGCCCTCTCTAATCAGTTTACAGTATCAGCATGTTGCCCCCAACAATCTGGGGCCACATTGGACCCACCTCGGAAGGACGGAAGGCGGAGCCAACCTTGAGCCTGGTGGGATTTGAAACTGCCAAATTGCAGGCAACCGGCAGTCAGCAGAAGTTTGCCTGCAATACTGCACTCGAACCACTGTGCCACCAAGGCTCATTAATATTAAATTAATATTAAATTTATTATTAAATATTAAAATGAATAATGAAATAATTGAATAGAATAGAATATAGAATATAAAATAGACTAGAATATGAAATAATGGAATAGAATAGAATAGAATAGAATAGAATAGAATAGAATAGAATAGAATAGAATAGAACAGAGCTGGAAGGGACCTTGGAGGTCTTCTAGTCCAGCCCTCTGCTCAAGCAAGATATCCTGTACCATTCTAGACAGGTGACTGCCCAGTCTTTTCTTGAAAACCTCCAGTGATGACCAATATTAACATTTGTAGAATCTACTCCCGCGGCCTTCAAGCTTTTGTCAATGCCTGTCTTCTTCTTCTTCTTCTTCATGAAATACATCAGATTATCTGCCATCACTTGAGCAGGTTTTCCTGTTTTTGAGCCTTTCTCTGGAGTGAAATGATAAAGATATCCTCCGCCAAGCTCACTACACACAGAATAATGTTCTTTGATATGTACTAGGGAATTGCTGGTCTGAAAATTTATGATATTTACATAGTTGTTTACCATCACATCTAAATTATATGTAAGTAACCAGAGTATATTTACAATTACCAAGGCATGTCACAAGGTTTGAGCATGCCTAATGTTTAGAAATTGGAAGCTGGAAAATGTGACACGCCTAATGCCATACCAGAAAACATCTCCCTGGGTACAGCTGCTGGCATAGACTGTTTTCAGGAAAAGAACAAACTGAAACAGAGGGATTAGGAGAAATGCAACAGGAAAAAAAAAACAAATTAGTATTTCAGATAAGTGACTGTCCAATCTCTTCTTAAAAACCTCCAGTGATGGAGCTCCCAGAACTTCTGGTGGCAAGCAGTTCCACTGGATAATTGTCCTCACTATCAGAATATTTCTCCTTAATTCCGGTTGCATCTCTCCTTGATTAGTTTCTATCTGTTGCTTCTTGTCCTGCCCTCTGGTGCTTTGGAAAATAAGTTGACCCCCTCTTCTTTGGGGCGGTATTCTTTGTAGAATCCTGCTATCATCCCCCCCCCCCCCCCCCCATGGTGTGGTATGCTGGCTTGACAGCTGCGGATAGAAAGACATTACAGAGGGTGGTGAGCACAGCACAAAACACCATGGACTGTTCCCTGACACCACTAGATGACCTCGCTCAGGCTCGCTGCCTTAGAAGAGTGAGGAAAATTCTCAGGGACGACTCACACCCCAGTCAGCACTTCTTCACTCTCCTACCATCAGGCAGGAGATATAGAAGCAGAGCCAGCCGCACCAACAGGCTGAAGTACAGTTTCTACTCGTGGGCAGTCAGACTCCTGAATGGAAAATAAGTTCACGTCAACATAGTTGGACAGACTTGTGGAGCCAGCATGTTGTACAACAAGGTCACCTAGTGTAATAAGATTGGGACCAGGTTAGGGATTTCTGTCCTCACTGTGAGTTGTGTTGGTGGTGGTGGGAGTTTGCAATGAAGGGAGGCTCAGCCAATCTCATTGTACACATGTTGTACTCTGACAATAAAGTAACAATAATAATAGTCTTGACAGCCAGCGGCTGCTGCATCGCCACAGCCCAGAAAGATGTCCTGGACCTGCTGAGGAAATGGGAAACTTCCTGCCAGCCCTCCCAGCCAGGCCAACCCCAGAGGCCCTACCAGAGCTGCAAGGAAATCAAGGCTGCCGTGCCAGAGTCTCCAGGTGAGTAAAGAGGATGCTTTAGCCCCATCAAATCTCTCCACTTCTGGGTATTTCGGTCCATGATGGGCACTGCGAGGCATGGGAAAGAGAGGAGGGGGCTTTGACTGCATGGTTGTGGCGGCCGTTTTGACTTCTATTTAATTTCTATTAACATAATTTGTATAGATCTCAGTTGTATAGTTTGGAGTCATTACAGCTCTTTTTACCGTTATAATTCAAAATTGACATTATCTTCTACCATTTATGGACATTGGTTATTATGAAATGGTGTTTATAGATATGAAAAGCAGATGGAGGAGGAGATAGAAAGGAGGAGGAGAAGGAAGGGGACAAACAGAAGGGGAAGGAATTAGGGGGAGGAGAAAGGGAGGAGGAAAAAGGGAGGAGGAGGAGGAGGAGGAGGAGGAGAAACAGAAGGAGAAGGAATTAGGAGCAGGAGGATGCGAGGAGGAAAAAGAAAAGAGGAAGAGGAGAAATGGAGGAAGAGGAAGGAGAAGAGGAGGAAAAAGAAAGGAGGAAGTGGAGGAGGAAGAGGAGGAGGGAAGGGGGAATGGAGAGGCGGAGAACTGTAGGTTCCTGGTCATTTTGAAATACCAACAATTGAACATAAATATGTATGTGTGTGATATAGATGTGTGTGTGTGTGTGTGTGTATTTATATATGTAGGCGTGTGTGTGTACATGTACATATACATATACATATACATATTTGCTGATTGGCAGATGGACTGTACATCCTGGTCAGTGAAGATGGTGAGATCTACCAGACCTTCTGCGACATGACCACTAACGGAGGGGGCTGGACTCTGGTGGCCAGCGTCCATGAGAACAACATCTTCGGGAAATGCACCACTGGCGATCGCTGGTCCAGCCAACAAGGAAGCAATGCCAACTTCCCCTACGGAGATGGAAACTGGTCCAACAATAACACCTTTGGGACAGCCATAGCAGCCACGAGCGATGACTACAAGGTAGGAGTTACTCATTGGAGCGGGGGGGGGGGGAAGCAAACTTTTTAAAGGGCCTTTTTTTAGCCACAGGCCAAAATCAGACTCAAAGAGTTGGTCGTAACAGGGAGCTCCGGGTTATGTTTAATATTCGATGCAAAAACAGCAAATGTCGTTCATCCACAATCATTGATGAAACTCTCAACATCGGTGGTTACCTTGAACCTAAATGTGGTATGTCCGAAGATGATCGCACAGGCCAGTTTGGGCACAAAATGTCCTGACTCATGTTGGGTTGGGCACACGTGGCTATAGACTTACACAGCAATGATTATGTTGAATTTTTGGAGTGTGCCTTACTTCATAAGCTTAACAGAGTTGGAAGGGGCCTTGGAGGTCTTCTAGTCCAGCCCGCTGTTCAAGAAGGAGACCTTATAACCTTCTGGAAAAATGGATGTCCAGGCTCTCCTTGAAAACCTCCAGTGACGGAGCTCCCACAACTTCTGGAGGCAACTCCTGTTCTACCAATTAATTGTTCTCCCATGGCAGGAAATTTCTGATTAATTTTAGGTTGCATCTCTCCTTGATGAGTTTCCATCTGTTGCTTCTTGTCCTGCCTTCTCGTGGTTTGGAGAACATGCTGAACCCCTTTATCTGTGACAGCCCAGTAATTTTGCTCCTTTTTCAAGAAGTGTTTCTAGTCAATGGGGGAAGGGGAGAGGTCACCCCTCTGGAGTGTTGCTAGGGTCAAACCTTCTCACCCGTAATCTTTATGTCCCTGAAGAAAAGCAGATGGACAGGACAGATAATAGGTCCTCTCCATGTCTTGTATCATATCAATGTGTCATTCTGCAGGATCTCAGGATTCAGAGTTCCTCAAAGGCTCTTAAAAAGGGACTCTTGAAGCCTCGTCCAGTGTTCTAGATGACCTCCAAGGTCCCTTCTAACTCTGTTATTCCTTGATTCTGCACGGTGTCTCTTCTTTTCCAGAACCCAGGCTACTACTCTCTTATAGTCCGAGATATCGCCATATGGCACGTTCCCAACAACAACCCGATGAAGAAATGGCGGGAGGTTTCCTTCTTGAGATACCACACCGAGACAGGCTTCTTGTCTGGGGAAGGGGGTAACCTTCTCCGGCTCTATGAGGTGAGCCCAACCAACCTGGTTTTTTCTGCCTTTCTGCCTGTTGTCTCACCAAATATGACCACGTCTGTCTCTTGGACCCGATCTGGCTGATCCTAAAATGCTAAATATGCATTGATTGATGGATTTGATTGATTGCATTCGTAGCAACTCTGGGCTTTGGTGATTGATTGAAAGACCACCAGAATCTCAGAACAATATCTTAGAACTAGGAAGGGGAAGAAGGCATCTCAAAAGAGGATCAAAGCCAACCATCTTCTTCTTGACCTCCAGAAAACTTCTAGTTGGACCTTCACTTGGTCATTGTGGTCCAAGAAATCACCACAAATTAAGCTCAGTTTTGATGACTGGGCCTCAGTTCATCTCAGAGTCCTATAGCCGGGTTGAAGAGGACACCATAAAACGTCTTCATTTTCTGTCTGCTTTGCTGACGGATCGGTCATGCATGAAAATAATCCAGCTGTGTTTGCTTTCCAGAAATACCCGGTGAAATATGGCGGTGGCAACTGTCCAAAAGATAATGGCCCCACTACCCCTGTTGTTTATGATGTTGGCGATGCCCAGAAGACTGCAGAGTTGTACTCTCCCAATGGGCGGTGTAAGCATCCTTGTCTTGGTTAGAGGGCTGCCCCACAATATGGGTGGTTGGACCTCCTGTGGCTCCTAGGCTGGGACATCCTCTTTTGAAGCTAGGATCCAGGAGGAAAGTAAAGGAAGGAACTCCTTTCCAAAACTGGTGGCCCATTTGAAATAGTTTAGAAAGCAGGTTGAGCAGGTTAGGTTAACAATGTATTTTTCTCACCTTGGGGGGCATTTTGTAGCCCTCAAAAATCCAGCTGCAAGGAAACAGCAATAGGAATGGGAGTATTATGTAAACATGGCCACTTATAGGTGGGTGGACTTCAGCTCCCAGAATTCCCCAGCCAACATACTTAAAGATGGGTGGACTCAGAGGTGATATTCAGCAGGTTCTGACCAGTTCTGGAGAACTGGAAGTGGAAATTGTGAGTAGTTCAGAGAACCGGCAAATACCACCTCTGACTGGCCCCGCCTCCCCTCTATTCTCCGCCTCCCGAGTCCCAGCTGATTGGCTGGGTCTCCTTTGGTTTCCCTGCACAGGAGAACGGAGCTGGAAAGCAGGTTAGTGGGGAGGGAATGGGGATTTTGCAGTATCCTTCCCTTGCCACATCCACCAAGGTACGCCCGCCAAGCCATGCCCACAGAACCAGTCATAAAATGTTTTGAATCCCACCACTGGCGTGGATTTCAGCTCACCAACATGATGTGGGGAATGCTGGGAGTTGAAGTCTCTGATTATCGATTGTCATCAACCAAGATTGTGAAAATAATTACAGATTGTTAGGGCTCCCAACTGCATTTAGTATCTCTCTTCCGTTTCTCAGCTGAATTTGTCGCTGGCTTCGCCCAGTTCCGGGTGTTTAATAATGAGAAGGCAGCACTGGCTCTCTGCTCTGGCGTTAAAGTCACCGGATGCAACTCAGAACATGTGAGTATCCCAGCCTTCCTGACAAATGCTGCGTCAACATCCCACTTGAGTATCCAAATAGTAGCCCAGGATCATTTTATTTCTGAAAACCTTACTGTTTATTGAATACGTGGCATGGTAACGGTGAAATAAAACTAATTCTGAAATTCCCAGCCATGAGAACATAATATCGTGTTTCCCAAAAAATAAGACCCTTTTTTTGCCACCAAAAAAGGCACCAGGTCTTATTTTCGGGGAATGTCACCCACTGACTAGCCTTACTTGCACGCATCGCCCCCGGCCTCCTTTTCACTGTCAGAGGCCTTCAGAAACTTCTTCTTTTGTGGCCGGCAAGTGTTTCCTGAAAGACTCTGCAGCTGATAAGAGAGCTCTGGATCGATCCAGAGCTTTGTTATCTGCTACATAGACCTTCAGGAAAGCCTTGCTAGCCTTGCTGGCTGCAGAAGAGATGGGCCAGCAAGGCAGGTGTCAGGGTGTGTGAGGCCTGGCTACAACTGTCCAAAGGTAAGTGGGAGGGCAGCTCTACCTCCCCCCATCCCCACCCTAGCTTAATTTTTACCTGTGCGCTCTGGAGTGGGTGGGATCTTAATTAGGGCTTATGTTAGGGGCAGGGCTTACATTGGGCGCACGTGTAAAAGTCAAACTAGGACTTACTTTCAGGGTAGGTCGTATTTTTGGGGAAATGGGGAAACAATGGTTTTCCCAGCCAAACCCCCAGACTTACACGTAACTCATGTAAATGAGTTTTCTTCATTATGGAAACATCTGCCTTCTTCTTCACACCTGTTAATATGTCCTTTAAGAGCTTTCAGGATCCTCTCACCAGCTTCAGGGGAAGCTGGAGAAGTTTTGTTTCTCTAACTAACCCATTCGTGATCAACACTTCCCCCCCTTACTCTAATGGCAAGATGAAACGAAAAGGCACATAGCTGCCATGTTTTTTACTCTTGACATACTGCAACAAACAGCCAGAAACGCCACCTCCCCATAGAAGCTGAATAATAAAATTAAATATATAAGCATATGCTAGGGATCTAACCAGGTGATCATGTGATTGCAGGGGGGGTGGTTAGACAGCTGTCATAACTTTGAATCTTGATCCTAAATATCTTTTGAATGGGGGTGTGTCCATTGTAACGTTGAAGAGTCACTAAGTAGCCGGTCATAAGTTGAGGATTATCTATACATTCCCTTGAGCTGTGCTTTTCATTTGTAGAATTCAGTTTCACCTCTGATGGAGGAGGGGAATTGGGGGGGGGTTCTATAATTTTGTACCCCACCTTCCATGTACACAGCCCACTGTGGAATTTAATTGGTATATTAGAACATAAAATCATAGAGCTGGAAGGGACCTTGGAGGTCTTCTAGTCCCACCCCCTGCACAAGCAGGAGACCTTATACAGATAAGCCTCATCTTAAAACCATTTACTGACCATTCGAAGTTACAACAACACTGAAAAAAGTGACTTACCACTGTTTTTTCACACTTACAACTGTTGCAGCATCCCCATGGTCACGTGATCAAAATTCAGACACTTGGCAACTGACTCATACTTATGATGGTTGCAGTGTCCCGGGGTCACGTGTTTCCCTTTGGTGGCCTTCTGACAAAGCAAAGTGAACGGGGAAACCAGATTCACTTAGCAACCTTATTGCTAACTTCACAACGGACATGATTCACTTGCAAAGCAGAGCCTCTATATATCAGTGGAGACTTGTGTGGAAAGAGTTCATAGTTTTAAGTTTCTAGGAACTCATATTTCCAACAACCTTACTTGGTCGGTTCACGCTATGGCCACTGCAAAGAAGACCCAACAGCACCTGAACTTTCTGAGGTTGCTGAAAAAGTGTGGTTTAGGTGAGAAGTTGCTGGTTACTTTTTACCGTTCTACTATCGAGAGCATTTTGGCATACCGTGTAACGGTGTGGTATGCTGGATGCTCTGCAGTGGATAAGAAGATGCTCTAGAGAGTTATAAACACAGCACAAAAAATAATCGGTTGCTCTCTTTCTTCTTTGGAAGAGATTGCGAAGACCAGACTCCTCTCTAGACCACTAAAAATCTCCACAGACCATTTTCATCCTGGACATTCATATTTCGAACTGTTACCATCAGGGAGGGCGTTATAGATGTCTTAAAATGAGGACTAATAGACTGAGAAACAGTTTCCTTTCCAAGGCAGTAATTGTCTTGAATCAAACAGTGCATTTGGGATTCATTATTATTGTTGTTGTTGCTGTTGTTGTTGTTAAATACCCTGTAGTGTGACTGTGATGTGGTGTTTGGGGCACTGTGCTGGAGTAGCTTTCAAATTTCATTGTATTTGTGGAATGCAATGACAATAAAGGTATTCTATTTTATTCTATTCTTAACAACTGTAACAAGAAAGGTCATAAAAGGGGGCAGAACTCAACAAATTTCTCACTTAGCAACAGAAATGTTAGGTTCCGTTGTGATCCTAACTCAAGGACTACCCGCAATGTGATCACACTCACCAAACTTAAAATCCAAGTCTTAAGTATCTTTCGGAGAGTCTGTTGTAACTTTGAACAGTTGCTAAGCATCAAGTCAAGGACACGTATATCCTTTTGAGCTGTGCTTTTCCTTCCTAGAATTCAGGTTCGCCTTTGCTAGATATGAATGTGTGTCATAGTTTTACACCCTGTCATGTATGCACACAGAACACACTTTGGCATTTTAGAACATAGAATCCTAGGGCCAAAAGGGACCTTGGAGGCCATCTAGTTCAACCTGCTGCTCAAGCAGGAGAATCTATACAGATGGCTGTCCAATCTGTTATGTCCTGAGGACTCATGGAGTTCTCACTCAGGTCCACTCACTTGTGTGGGCGTTATTCCCCCCATTCCCATTGGTCGGTTCTCCCCAGCAGCCAGCTATAAAAGCAGGCTGCGGGGTCCAACCGGTTGCTGATCGCTGCGAGCCAGTTCCAGGCTTGGCAAGCACGGTCAGCCCTTTATTTGTAAAATAAAGTACTGTTGCACTCATGCTCTGGTTCAGCCTCTCATTGCTCAAACTTAACACAATCTCTTCTAGAAAACCTTTCATTTTTTAGAGGCTTTTGGAGGCACTAATTAGTTATCGTCACTCTCAGGAAATATGTAAATAAGAGAAACAAGAGTTAGAAATTCAAATATTACAAGAGAAAGATTAATCCCACGATAAGGGTTGTTGTTTATTGCAACTTATTAATTGTGATTAATTTTGATTAGTTTTACTAATTAATGTGTATCAATGTGATGAGGGAAAAGCACTGTTTTCATGAAATTATCATTAGAGAAGACTATTACTATGTTTATGATGACTATTATTCCAAGAAATGTAACCAGGCAACGCATTGTATATATGGATTTTGAACATATTGCTTTCTTTTTATTTATATATTAATTGTATGTATGTATGTATGTATGTATGTGGAAATATGTAAGATGTTTAAGTCCCTTTTTACCTTCCTCAGCACTGCGTTGGAGGAGGGGGCTTTTTCCCAGAAGAAAACCCCCGTCAATGTGGTGATTTTGCCGCCTTTGACTGGGATGGCTACGGGACTCACCGTGGATGGAGCACTTCAAAAACCATAGTTGATGCCGCTGTGCTGATCTTCTACCGCTGAACGGCCAAATCAGAAGCCGGATATGGAGGTGCCTGTCCCAGACCAGAGAAATTTATGATTAAAACACACAATCTGACAATGCTCTGCAACAAGAATAAAAGCAGCACGTTCAAATTTGACCTCTGTTTTGTCTTTTCTTTTTTCCCAAAATAAACCTTGGCATTAAGGTTTACAAATGCAAAGATAAGGAAACAATACAAAGCAAGAAAGATATAAAAAGAAAAAAAAAATACAAAACTTAGAAATTAAGGGATGGAGATAGGAGAGGAAAGATATAAACTACAAGTGTTTGCAGATGATTTGGTATTTATTGTAGAAAACAATTCTGAAATTGTTAAAAGAGACAGAGAAGTTTGGAGAGATACCAGGACTGAAAATAAATAGAGAAAAAAAACTAAAGATAGTTAAAAACCTTACACCAAAACAAAAAGAAAATCTGGCAGAAAAAAGTGAATTTTCAAATAGTTAAGAAAGTTAAGTTAAATATTTGGAAATATACTTATTCCCAAACAATAAAAGCTACTTATATAAAGCTACTGAAACAAAATTCGATTTAGAAAAATGGAAAAACCTACATGTATCAATGTTAGAAAGGATTGCTACGATAAAAATGAATATTCTACCAAAACTGCTCTTCCTGTTCCAAATAAAAATTGAAAATAAATTCTTTGATGATCTGAACAAATTGATGCTGAAATTTATTTGGCAAGGGAAAAAAGCAAGCATAAAATTTAAAATGTTACAAGAATCTAAAGAAAACGGTGAGTTTGGACTACCAGATTGGTTTTTATATTACCAAGCATGTTCTTTTAACATGGTTAAAAGAATAAACCTTAGACACAAGAGACTGTTATATT
The DNA here is from genome assembly GCF_900518735.1 of Pseudonaja textilis. The sequence goes on from NW_020769404.1 coordinate 841,074, forward strand.
TAGAAGGACATGATTTGAGGGGCTGCCCCAGAGAGGAGGGGGGGGTGGTCAAGCTATTTTCCAACACCTCCGAAGGCCAGACAAGGAATAACGGATGGAAACTGATCAAGGAGAGATTCAACCTGGAAATAAGGGGAAATTTCCTGACAGTGAGAGCAATCAATCAGGGGAACAGAAGTTGCCTTCAGAAGTTGTGGGAGCTTCATCCCTTGAGACTTTCAAGAAGAGATTGGACTGCCCATCTGTCAGAAACGGTGTAGTCCGGGTCTCCTGCTTGGGCAGGGGGTTGGACTAGATGACCTACAAGATCCCTTCCAACTCTGTTAATCTATAATCTACAATCAGAATGGCATGCCTTTCTATGGTATTATCAAAATGAAGTTTATAGATACGTTCAAAATCACTATATAAGAAACTCGCTAATATCGATATGGAAAAAAAATAAAACCTAAAATATACTTGAAAATTCCAGAATCTGGAGACCGAGGCACCTGTCTCAGAGCAGAGAAATTTACTATTAAAACATACAATCTGACAATGCTACGCAATAAAAATATAACAGCACATTGAATTTTGGCTTCTGTTTTGTCTTTCTTTTTTCAAAACAATCCTTGGCATTAAGGTTTACCAATGTGAAGGTAAGAAAACAATACAAAGCAAGAAAACTATAAAAATAAAAAAAATGCAGAGACAAAGAAAAACAATAAGGAAAATAGAAAAGAGATATATATAAAGAAATCATAACGTCAAAATTGCCAGAAGTACCACTATCTTAAAAATTTCTATAATAACACAATTGAAAAACTAATATCGAAACAGCAAAAGAAACAGAAATAATTATTTTATCCTTTCTACGAAGTCAGCTAGCCCTTTTCTGATTAACATTTTTGATTAAATGACCTGAAACAGAAAGTCAGAAAAATCAAGAAATACAGTACAGATTTTCTTTCACAGATTTTCTCTCTTTCCCTTTTTCTGGTTTGTTCCCTTTTTTCTATATTTTTCTTAGTTTGCGTTATTCTGCTGTTTTTGTATTTTTAAAGTTTCAATAAAAATATTACCATTTAAAAATAAGAAGGTCAGAAAAAATCTATTTCGGATGACTAGCAGGGAAAACACCTGCCTTCCTGGTGGGCTGGGCTGGATGCTTATTTATATAAATAATAAAGGTGGGATATAAATAAAAAGATAAATAAATTAATTAGGCATTCCAGCTTATAAAGATTAGTCCTTGCAAAGAGCCAAGATTAATTTTTTTTCTAGTGCTCTCAGGTCAGAATGCCAGGGTGAAGTCCTAACAATCGCCACAAGAGGACAGTATTTATCCATAAAACTATGATCATATCCCACAGAAAAGATTTGTCATTCGGATACTAAAGATTATTTGCTTAGCCTTAGTGTGTCATCGCATGTCACAGCAAATATAGGATTTAGGGAAAGAGAAAAACCACTCATAATTCTGTGTGACTGATTGTTCTGAGTTGTTTATGGGCACAGAGAGTGGATTTTGAGTTTGCAGGCAGACAGTGCTTTGCTCTGACTTACCGTGGCACAGATTGTGGTCTTCAATCCCCAGAATTCCCTAGGCTGGCTGGGAATTCTGGGAGTTGAATGGTACCCACAAAGGGGCCAAGGCCAAAAAACAAAAAGCTGAACTTTGGCGAGATGATCTCTGGTTAAATCCAAGGCAAAAGTGAAATTGAACCCAAAAATGTCTGGCTTCGCAACTGAGGACTTTAGATGTACAACTTTATATACTCTCAGTCAGATCATGTGAGATAAGTTGTCATATCAATTATTTAAATACCTACATTATTGTTTTTCAACCTTGTCAACTTCCAAATGGCTTGGCGTTCAACTCCCAGAATTTCCCAGCCAACCAAGGGAATTCTGGGAATTGAAATCCATCCATCTTTTTTAGAATAGAATAGAGCTGGGAGGGACCTTGGAGGTCTTCTAGTCCAGCCCCTTATATGATTTCAGACAGTCTAGTGGCTAGTCTCTTGTTAAAAACATCCAGTGTTGGAGCTCTCACAACTTCTGGTGGCAAGTTGTTCCACTGGTTAATTGTCCTCACTGTCAGGAAGTTTCTCCTCTATTCCAGGTTGCTTCTCTCCTTGATTAGTTGCCATCCGTTGCTTCTTGTCTTGCCTTCTTTGGTGCTTTGGGGAATAATTGGACCCCCTTTTCTTTGTGACTCTTGAAGTGTCCGAAGGTAAAAGAAAACAATAATGGTGGTCTCCTTCTTTCCTTTCTTTGGTTGTTTGTTAGCAGGGGAAGGAGCATTATTTTTTGCCTTCGTTCTAAGGATGTCCAACTTTGGTGCGGTGGCAGCCAAAAAAGCCAAGGCAATCCTAGGCTGCATTAACAGAGGGACACAATCGAGGTCAAGGGAGGTAACTAATCCCACTCTATAAAGCCTTAGTAAGGCCACACCTAGAGTACTGCATCCAGTTTTGGTTACCATACAATAAAAAAGAAGTCGAGACTCTAGGAAAAAGTGCAGAGAAGAGCAACCAGGATGATGAGGGGTCTCTGGAGGCTAAAACATATGATGGACAATTGCAGGAACTGGGCCTGGCTAGTCTAGTGAAGAGGGATACAGGATAGCGGCCTTCCAGTATTTGAGGGGCTGCCACAGAGAGAAAGCGGGGTGGGGTGGGGGTGTCAAGCTATTCTCCAAGGCACCTGAAGGCCAGACAAGAAATAATGGGTGGAAACTGATCAAGGAGAGATTCAACCTGGAAATAAGGAGGAATTTTCTGACAGGGAGAACAATTAACCAGTGGAAGAGAAGTTGCCTTTGGAAGTTGTGGGAGCGCCATCGCTCGAGGCCTTCAAGAAGAGACCGAACTGTCAGAAATGGTAGGGTCTCTGCTTGGGTGGGGGGTTGGATAAGATGACCTACAAGGCCCCTTCCAACTCTGTTAATTTAAACCTGGGGACTTCAACTCGGCTAATGCTGGCTGGGGAATTCTGGGAGTTGAAGTCCATAAGACTTAAAATTGCTAAGATTGGACACCCTTGCTTTTGTAACCTACTATGCTTTGAAAATTAGAACCACGTCCTTGACAGCCATTAGTGGAATTGGAGTTCAAGCAGTCCACAACTTACAACCATTCATTTAATTACCAAAGTTACAACAGCAGTGAAAAAAGTGACTTAGGACCATTTTCCACACCTACGACCATTGCTGTATCTCCACAATCACATAATCAAAATTCAGATGCTTGGCAACCGACTCATATTTATGACGGTTGCCATGCCCAGGGTCTTGTGATCTCCTTTTATAACCTTCTGACAAGCCAACGGGGAAGCCCGATTCACTTCACAACTGGGTGACTAATTTAACAACTGCAATGATTCATTTAACAACCGTGATAAGAAAGGTTGTAAAATGGGTCAACACTGAGTTAAACTGTCTTGCTTAGTAACAAAAATGTTGGGCTCAAATATGGTCGTAAGTCGAGAACTACTTGTAATTGCATTAACAAGACATGCTAGTCCAGGCTAAAGATTTATTATCCTTGCCACGGGATAAAAATAAAGAATGACACTTGGACTAAACTTGGAAAACAGACTAAGCAATACATTAGCTGGGATTGATAAGCTTGATTAAATTATTTTATGTGATAAGTTTGTTTTTGTTCTGGCTCCACAGGCATTTGAAGCTACTGCGAGCATATCAGGAATAAAATGATATCATGACTCAAACATCAGCCTCAAATACTCTCATCCCCTTGGTGTTGTATGCGAGTGTGATGTCTCAGGTTGTGAGTCATTATGGAATGAGGTGTTTTCTTGCTTAGCGTTGCCACCCCCGTGAACATCTAAGGGGTGATCAGTCAGCTATTCTCTTTCATAGAATCATATCACTTGAAAGGACCTTGGAGGTCTTCTAGTCCAACCCCCTGCTCAGGCAAAAGACCCTCTACCATCTCAGTCAAATGGTTGCCCGGTGTCTTCTTAGAAATGTCCAGTGTTGGAGCACTCACAACTTCTGGAGGGAAGCCATTCCACTGATTAATTGTTCTCACCATCAGGAAATTCCTCCTTATTTCTAGGTTGCTTCTCTCCTTGGTTAGTTTCCATCCGTTGCTTCTTGTCCAGTCACTTTTTTCAGAGCGTTGGAACTTCAGTCACTAGGTGAACAGTTGTAAGTTGAGGATTACCTGTATAGAACAGAATATAGACTAGAATAGATCAGACTATAGAATAGAGCAGGATAGAATAATAAGAGTTGGAAGGGACCTTGGAGGTCTTCTAGTCCCACAAAACTCCCCACTGTAAAAATCTGGACATCGATGTTCTCTAGGACAGGGGTCTCCAACCTTGGCAACTTTAAGACTTGTGGACTTGCATCTCTGTATAGAAGACAGAAACACACCCGCAGGTCATTGGGCAACATTGGTGACCACATTGAGTTCAGGGTGCCAAAGGTTAAACGCCCTGTGGCCAAAAAAGCACTTGAGGAGGCTGCTATGCCTGGAATCTGTTTCGGATTGCAAGCCAGGCTTGGCTACTGGCCCTGCAGTCTTCTCGGGTATTTTCAGAATGCATGACTTGCTTAAGAGAAAGGGGAGAGGGTTAGTCCCTTAAGATCAGTTTAAGCCCATTCCGGATGAAACGGGTGGGGGGATAAACTTTATTAAACTTTATTAATAAGCAGGGTTCTCCAGATGTGGCCACTTTAAGGACTTCTGAACTTCAACTTCCCAGAATTCCCCAGCAGCAGTGCAGACCCCTGCCCTAAATGACATTTCAATGCAGTGGGGGGGTGGGATGTAATTTGCAGGGAAGTGAAACAAAGACATAAGGGAAAGAGGAGAAAACAGGCAGGAAAAATTAAAATGTATTTGTGTCTTAGAAGCTTCCTGTTTATTTGTACAGCCCCATTTCTAAAAGGCAACCAGCCTTTTCAGCTGAGGTTGTGTTTCCTTTTGGTTTCACAGGTTGGTGAACTGATGAAAACTATGTTTTTGATACATAATTATTTCATAATTTTACAAAGTCTTGAAAACAAGATAAAAGTCAAAAAAAGGAAAAGATAGAAACAAGGAGAAAGAAGGAAAAGGGGAAGGAGGGAAGGAGGGAAGGAGAAAGAAAGGATAGAAAGGAAGGAGAAAGAAAGAAAAAGAAAGAAGGGAGGGAAAGGGAGAGAAAGGAAGGAAGAGAGAGGAAGGAAGGAGAGAGAAAGAAAAGAAAAATGAAAGAAAGGAGGGAGGGAGGGAGGGAAAGAAAGAAAAAAGAAAGGGAGAAAGGAAGGAGAGAAAGAAAGGAAGGAAGGAAGGAAGGAAGGAGGGAGGGAAGGAGAAAGGAGAGAGAAAGAGAAAAAGAAAGGAGGGAGAAAGAAAGGAGGGAAGGAAGGAAAGAGAAAGTAAAAAAGGAGGGAGGGAGGGGAGAAAGAAAGGGAGAGAGAAAAAGCAAGGAGAAGAAAGATTTAAAAAACTAGAAAGGAAAAAATACTGAAGAAAAACAGAAAAGAAAAAAGATATAAAGAAGCTGTTTTCTATATTTACAGCAGATATAAGTCCAAATATAGTTTAGCCTCTCTAAAGTTACATCATATTCTTCTTTCTGTAATTTATCCTGTCTAAATATGAAAGGCATAAATCACAAACTCATTATTTTCATTTTAATGTAAAAAAAAGCCAACAAAAGGCTTCCAATCACCAATAAAAGTAGAGAATAGAAGGAACAAACTAGAAAATATATCACGTTTTTGTGTATTTCCTAGCATTTCCCATTGCTTTGCTGCCTTTCAAGTCACATTTTGACCTTTTCAAAATAAAAATTATCCTCAACCAGCTCTGATCTAGGAATATTGGCTAATTATTTAAGGGGACCTCGTGTTTGCTTGTATTTTACTAAATGGAGTTCACTGTTTTATTCTCTTGTATGTGGCTTTTATCTTTCTATCTTTCATGGTATATATACACATTTACATGTAAATGTGTGTATTAAAAAAAAGATGGCACAGGATTCTTTGCTCCACTTGGATGGACAGGTTTGGATCTGTAATAAATATATGACTTTATATGATGCTTTTTTTAAAAAAGCCTTCAATTTTGTTTTGTTTTACTAAATGTTTAGGGCCACTTTTTAGCCCTGAGTTTTATTTTTATGTTATTTTTATGGGTCACCCCTGTCCCTCATTGGAGAAGCGGTTGAGAAAACGTCGCGCATTTACCTCAGGATCTTTTTTAGCATTGCTATGCCATTTATTTTGGCCAAAATTATTGCTCCTTCTTAGCCTTAATCTGGAAATTGCAACGTAGAGGTTCCCCAGCCAAGGTTACAGTCCCTTTATCAAATATGCTGACCTGTGTTATTATTGATAGGAGATAAAATATTTATATATACGTATTCAGGTTTGAAATTGAATCACGCAAGCAAGGAGGTGAGAAAGCAGAAGTTTCTGCAATTAGAACAACCCCACCCGAGACGCCGCACCTGATTGGCGAAGGACGTAGCGTTCTTTTCTTTTGTCGGATTTGGATTGGTCGCCTGAACCGTCACTCAGGGTGATGGGTCTTTCCCGGCTGCTGGGGTGTTCAGCACGGCCGGCAAGGGCTTTCCACACACGGTGTCCACGCGCCGCCGGCTGGTCTCCGATTGGCTGCCGGGATCGTAAACTCGGCGAGGGAGCCAATGGGAGCGCTGTTCACGAGCTCAGCACGCGGGTCCACGAGCCGGCCGCATGGCGAGCGCTGAGATCAACAACGGAGGGGCGGGGAGAGGAGGGCGGGAGCGGGTATAAAAGCCCCGCCTGCGGCACAGACCCGGCCAGAAGCTGGGAAGCAGCTGAGCGAGAGCAGGTGTTTGCGTTCGTTCCGAAAAGTGACATACGCCGCTCGTTCTGTCTCGCTTCTCCTGTTCTTTAAAAAAGGAACCTCTCGGGAGTCCGGAGAGGCGTTGCATTTTATTTTTTTTGCAATCTCTTCGCGTTTTTGCCATTTGACATACACCGACCCACAAAACCATGGTGGTCTTTAAGCGGGTCAAGGCGTTCCGGCTGGAGTTCGAAGAGAACGGCCGCGTGTATTCCAGCGGTGAGAAAGTGGCCGGCCGCGTGGAAGTGGAGGTGGCCGAGGTCACGCGTGTCTCGGCCGTGCGCTTCCTGGCCTGCGGGGTGGCGCGCGTGCTGTGGATCCGGGGCCCGCAGCAGTGCAAGCAGGAGATGGAGTACCTGCGCCACGAATCGGTGCTCCAGCTGGAGGACCAGCCCACCGGTGAGCCAGCGGGGAGCTTCGCCGAGGAGTTCGGCTTTCTTTCTTTTGGGGGGGGGGGGGGGGGGGGGGGGGGGGGGGGGGCGTCCAACCCCCCAGCGCCGGGGGGGGGGGGGGGGAGAGAGCGCCCCTATCGGTGGCTTTCCATGTTTGGCATGGCTGGGAGCGAGTGGGCATCCTCCGGATCGGGGCGTCTCGACCCTCAGCCGCTTCTGAGAGGATGGACTACAACGCCCAGGACTCCCCAGCGCAGTTATGGGAGTTGTAGTCCGATCCTCTTTAAAGAGTGGCCGGGCTCTAGTCCTGCCCTGGGGTGAATGAAACAAGCTTTTGGAGTAGAAACAGCAATCTTTCTCTGCTAAAAAATCTCTTCCAGGACCTTAAAACTTAAATGAAGTCGAATTTTAAAAAAACTTTCAAGCTTTTGGCCGAGGCTTCCAAAACTTTTAAGGTCCCAATTTTCCTAAGCAAAACCCAGTTTTGCACCCCTGAGTTGCCTGGGTCTGCAAATATATTGAATGCGTATATTCAATTTCTACAGCCACCCAGTTCATCCAAGTGAATCTGCCACCTTTGGAGTGAAGGAAGGTTTTAGGTGCGAGGAGGAACAGATCCTCTTTTAGAGAAGTTTGATAAACCAAGGAGAGCTCACCAAGGAGAGAGCAATTCCCTAGGGGGTCTTTAAAATGCCCTCTTTAAGAAAAAGACCCATTTGCCTGGAGTGGTACAAGGTCGTCTGCTTGAGCAAGGGGGGGGGGGTTGGATAGAAGACCTCCAAGGTCCCTTCCAACATGTGAGAGAGGGAACTGGGAGGAGGAGGGGCATCCTGGAGTTTTTAAATTTTGCCTGAGTTGGCTTTTTCCCAAGACGAGACATTTTGGGTGGTACAGGATGTCCCTGGCAGGAGGCAATTCTGGCAATCCGTTTTAATCGGAAGCGAATTCCCCAAACTACCCAGGTGTTCCCTTTAGAAGAGAGGCTCTAGCTGTCAAAACTTGGCTGGAGATCACAGCTAACTCCTTTCTGAGTTTTTAAAGAAGGGGAATGAACCCTGTTGCATTTTTTTTTTAATTTTAAAATGGGGAAACCTCTGGAAACCCTTTGAGGAAGGTTCCTCTTTGCTGCTGCTGCTGCTGCAAAGGTTAATTTTCAGCTTGAAAAAGAATCCACAAATCTGATCCCTTTCTTTTGTTTCTTGTCTTTTTCTAGATAAAGATGGTTCAGTTTTGCTGAGACCTGGAAACACCTACCAATACAAGTTCAACTTTGAACTGCCCCAAGGGTAAGTAAGAGATCAAGTAAAGACTATTTAAATCGGGGTAAAATCTTCCCATCCATCGTGGATCGGCCTTTGTTCTCCTTTGTCTGACCTCCTGCTTGGGTTTCTTTCAGGCCCCTCGGCACCACTTTTAAGGGCAAGTATGGCTGTGTGGATTACTGGGTGAAGGCCTTCTTGGATCGCCCCTCCTTCCCAACTCAAGAGGTGAAGAAGCGCTTTGAAGTGATGGATCAGATTGACGTCAACACTCCAGATCTGATGGTAACTATCCCCCTGTTGGTTTACTTTGAGCTTTGCTGTCCATCAATCACGCCAGGGTTACATTAGTTAGAATTTGCAACTTTAAATGCCTGGATGTTTTTCTGTCTTTTTCTGCCAATCTTCTCCCAAACTTTTTGGGTGAAGTTTTGGGCTTGTGCAGTGACTTCCTTGGATGGGAGTTAATCGCTTGCGTCCAAGGGAAGCAAAGCAGAACGTCTCTGGATCATTAGTTTCTAACTATGACTTGAAGGAAGTTGGCTAGGGAAGAGTTTGCAAGGGGAAAAAAAACCAGTCGAACATAATTTAGAGTGGATCAGATGCTTGTTATCAAGTACCTGACTTTTATTTTGTCTCTCCAGTCTCCTGTCTCAGCCAAAAAGGAGAAGAAAGTTTCTTGTATGTTCATCCCAGACGGACACGTCTCTGTTAGTGCGAGGATTGACCGCAAAGGATTCTGTGAAGGTGAGATTCCTGCAGCATGGCAATTCTTCTGCGTTTTACCTCCCACCTGGTAAACCTTGTTGGTAAAATTCATTTAGCTCACCCACTGAAGGCGGAGCAGATATAAAAAACAGGGTTGCCAACACTTGAGTTTTTAAGTCCAGATCTGGGGTTTTGATCTCTGTCTGGGATTCTGGGTGTTTTCATTCCAAAATCTTAAGCTTTTCTATGTTCATGACATTATATTGCATATGTTTAATAGGTAAAAGTAATTTCATTCAAGGCTCATTTGTTATCTTAGGTGTTTGCGTAGATTCTGGGTTGATAAGTGTGGAAAACACTAGGTAACATTTAGTTTAAAGGTTGGAAGGGGTTACCTAGGGTTTTTGTGTGTGTAGATCTGGGTTGATTTGAGTGAAAAATCTTGCCTTAAATAGATAAACAACGTATCTAGGTTTTTGTGTAGAATCTGCATTCAAACGTGAAATCTTGGGGGTGTCTTGTTTAGAAAACCTCACAGGGAAACATTGAATTAATTTGAGGGATTTATAGGTGACTGGAATACAGGGTCTTTTTTTCTCAGGGCAGAGGCTTTTGGGGGCTCTTGAGGGTCTAACACCGTCCTCTCCTCTGCCTTCCTCCAGGCGATGACATCTGCATCAATGCCGACTTCGAGAACACCTGCTCCCGGATCGTGGTGCCCAAGGCAGCCATTGTGGCCAAGCACACCTACCTGGCCAACGGGCAGACCAAGATGTTCTCCCAGAAGCTCTCCTGCGTCCGAGGCAACCACATCACCTCCGGCATGTCCGAGTCCTGGCGGGGAAAGACGCTCCGAGTCAGGAAGATCAAGCCATCCATCCTGGGCTGCAATATCCTGCGAGTGGAGTATTTCCTGCAGGTGAGCCACCTTGGAGGCAAAAGAGGCCCGCTCCCACGACTCTTGCCCCTGTTGCAGGTCGGGTTAGAGCTAGTTAAATCAGTAGAAGAGGGGGGGATATTTGTAGCTCGGGGTTTTATCTGTGAGCTTGCTTGGTTTCCTGGCGGACGTTTCATAACGCAGCCAGGAACCTCATCTGGTCTTCATAGAGGAAGGTGGGGATTGTGAAGAGGAAGATGGTGAGGGGGGGAGGGGTGTCCCTGGGGCTGTCTTGAGCTTGCTGGTTTTCTTGCAGCTGGTCTCATTGCCCATCTAGCTCAGGGGTCTCTCCAACCTTGGCAACCTTTTAAGACTGGTGGACTTCAACTCCCAGAGTTCCTCAGCCAGGGAAGCCAGTTGAAGTCCACCAGTCTTAAAAGGTTGCCAAGGTTGGAGAGACCCCTGAGCTAGTTAACATCAGCGCTAGGAGCTAACCACAGAGCCCTCTTCGAGCACTTAGATCAAGCCTCGGGGCCCGGTTTTTAATTCCTTAAGCTGTTGACCCTGTCCAGCTTCAAACTGGCTCTGGCTTGGCCCCAGAGCCTAAAGCCCAGGGCCCCACCCTAAGCCACTTTCCTCCAAGGACGTGCTCCGGAGTGCCCCTGTTTTGGCTGCCTGTGGGATTAAACTTTGGAGGAAGGAGTCCCTTAACCAGGTGTGGCTTTCCCGCCAAGCCAAGCCCCCTCACCCCGTGTTCCTCTTGCCCTTCCATAGATCTACGTCAGCGTCCCCGGCTCCAAGAAGATCATCCTGGAGTTGCCCCTGGTCATTGGCAACAAGTCCAGCTTTGGCAGCCGCAATTCCAGCATGGCCAGCCAGACCAGCTCCGAGATGAGTTGGGTGGACCTCAACATCCCCGATACTCCAGAAGGTGAGGAGCCCCTCTCCGAGGTCCTTTAAGTCCGCCTGCTTCAACGTCCAGGGGGAGAAGGGAAAGTCTCTGCACCGACCTCCGTTTGGAGGTTGGCTGTGATGGTGGTGGGGCCTTCTGAGGAACCTCTACCCACCGCCCTATGAGCCTTCTCTCTCTCATGGGTTTTGTAGTTGCAAAGGATCTAAACCTTGCGGTGTCCTCTGCAGCCCCTCGACCCTCCAGAACTGACCTTTGCTCTCTTTCCCCTCTTAGCACCTCCGTGCTACCTGGATATCATCCCTGAAGACCACCGGATCGAGAGCCCCACCACTCCACTCCTGGATGAGCTGGACAATTCTTTCGACAGCCCCATCTTCATGTACGCTCCCGAGTTCAAATTCATGCCGCCACCAACCTACACAGAGGTGAGGCTGCTTCTGAAGGGAAGTGGGGAGGGGCTACTACCCAAGTCAGTTTTGGGTAGGGCAAGTTATTGGGTCTTGTAAGCGAGCAGGCAGGGTCTTTCCATTGCGAGTGAGTTCAGTCAATAGAGCTGGAAGGGGACCTGAGAGGTCTTCTAGTCTAGCCCCCTGCCCAAGCAGGAGAGCCCTAGACCATCCCAGACTAGTGACTGACCGTCCAGCCTCTTCTTAAGAAACCTCTTAGATCTTTTTAGCTTGCACATATATTTCATCTCCATTTTACACGTTTTTTCCCCCCCACCCAGGTCGATCCTTGCACTGTGAACAACAACATTGTCCAGTGAACGCTGAAGGAAACTCCGGTGTGGCTGTGATTTTTATCCAGCTTCTTTCTGGACTTTTTTCTTTTTTTCAAAAAAAAAAAATTGCCCTCGGTAGCAATTCTGCAACGCAGCAGAAGAAAAGGCACAGAAGGAAAAAAAAAAAAACCTTCCAGGTTGTCAAATTGACCTCTCAGGAAACAAAAGTCGCCGCGGAGGAGCCGAAACCGACTTCCTTAGTGCCTTAGCACACCTGGGTTCCAGATGACCAAAAAAATGGGGGGGGCGTGTATGAGGGGAGGGAGGGGCGTTTCCTTCCTCAAAGCCCCTCGGTGGCAGAGCACGCGCCCCCCTGCAAACTGACCGGTGCCGATGCGATTGTGGGGGTGTTAAGAGGCAGCTTCTTGGAAGAAAAGTCCTGTGTGTGTGTCTCATTGTTTTGTCCCTTTCCTTGACAAGGAAAAGGGGGGAGGAAGGCTCAAGGTTTTGGGGGGGGCTTGGTAGTCCGCTCTACAGATTTTGTAGGCGGTGTGTGACGTGGATGGCGCAGGCCTGGAGGGTTTTGATAGGGGAGAATTTCTTTTGAGCTGCTCATATTGGTGGGGGCTGGTTTTTTTTCCAGCCTTTTTGGTTTGTTCAAACCCCACCAACCTTGGAAAGGGAAGGAGCATGTCAGGAGGGAAGAAGGGGGGCTAGGAAGAAAAGGGGATCGGAGGCCGGAAAGAGGAGGTGGTGTGAGGAGTGGGCTTCCTTCTCACCAGCCTCGAGGTGGGAGAAGAGGTGAGAGAAGAGAAGGAGTGTGCGGGGAACCGCTGTACAAGCAATAAACCGCGAGGCATCCGAAGGCGCAAGAGCCTAAATCTGCAAAAAATAAAATAGTCTGTAAAGCTTGTTGAACAATGCAAGGGGAGAGCGCTGACTTGGGTCCTCCTGGGTTGTTTTTGTATTTTTTATAGCACTTAAATCCTGTATTTTTTTCCTTTTGTCTATAAACCTGTTAAGCAAACCCCACCTGTCGTCCGCAAGGGAGAAATCCCTCTTTTGCCTAGGATCTCCTTGATAGGTGGGGATAAGTGTTAGTGTTCTGGTTCAGAGGTAGGGTGGGGGGCATAGGTCGGCAGGTTTGAGGTGGGAGGTCATAGATGGGAGGAGGAGGTTCAGCGGCCCCATTGAACCCCCCCACCCCACCCTTTCCGGGGGCCTCGGGAGACCAAAAACGCTCTTGTCAAATGGGTGCCAGAAAATCTGCATTTTTAAAAAATAAATGAATGTACGCAGAGATGATGATCCATAGCAAGAGCTTCAAGATTTTGAGAAAAGCCGTGTGGGAAAGCGTTTATTTTTGGTCACTGGCCGTCCTGCGACACTCCCGATGACTTTGTGTCGACTTTTGTGTGTTTTCTCCCCGTCGGGGAAACAAAAAATGCACTTGAAATGACTGCACTGCATTGCCAAAGTGTTAATTCATCCCAGATGTTGTCGCCACAAATACTTTTGTGTGTGTCACAAATGGGTGTGCTGGTTATTTTTTTCTTTCTTAAAAATGTGTTTTCATTTCACTTGTTCTGCTTGTGTTTTTGTATTATCTGCAACTTAATTATATTTTGTACCGTTGAACTAGGACTTATATAAAAAGCCATTTTTTCCTAATAAATTATCAAAACATTAAAACTGCCAAGTGTTTTTGGTTCTGATTTGGGGGGATCGTGGCTCAAGATTGGTGTCTCTGAACAAAATTTTACAGGTGCAAATAAATACATGCAAGTATGTAAGCACTTAATTTGCAGGTGATTCTTTACACGTTGTGTGACCGTAATGATTGCAATCCAAATAGAGCCTGGAAAGGGATGGTCTCGCTTAACAACTTGAACCCTTACTCTTCTTGACTCTGGACGTTAAGTGAGTGTTTCTCTTTAAAAGAGGAGCACAAGGTTATTTTTTCAGGGGTCACTGCAAGATTTGGGCCTGCTTCTCACCCCTTCAGGCTAGCCACCCAGCAGGATGGGGGCTACTACGTCCCTGCGGTCAGTTGTAAGGGTGTAGGAACACGGATGCGGGGGTCCTGCAGTGGCTTGAAACTTTGAAGCCAGTTTGTAAGTAGTTTTTGGGTGGGAGTGGGGGTGAAAACTGGGTCATTAGTACCCTTTGGGGTGGGCTCTGCCCTAACTTTGAAAAGACTGAAGTTTTTAACATCCTGATACTGGCAAAAATGAGTACAGCCATAAGTGGAAGATAGATCTGGAAAACAAAATCCCACTTTAATCATTCTATGCCTCAAATCTTTCCAGCGATGTTTCCTTCCAAAAATTTTCCTCCTGCAAGGAGGCAGGAAGAACAGAATAACAACACTCTTGGAAAGGACTTCAGAGGTCATCTAGTCCCAACCAAGCGAGAGATCGATATTCTGGACAAATAATTGTCTGGTCTTTTTTATTATACATTTTCATTTATTATACATCACGTTTCCATTTCTGCAATGCCAGCGTATGGTTGTATCAAATCTCATTTTAAGTACACATAAGTTTTATACACCCTGATTGCAACCATTTTTCTCATACAATGTGGTTTTCTTTTGAATATACATTTTACATCATAATTACAACCATTATTCTCCTAGTTATACCGTGCAGTAGTTAGTCTTCGCCTCCAGTGATGCACCCATAACTCCTTGGCACCAAGGGTTGGGTGGGAATCAAAGTAAAATTTAACTGATAAACTGGGCGTTTGGATATATCATCATCCTGCTGATACTGTTGGTTGTGTAACCTGGAAGTCTCCGTTTGGCTACTCTCCCAGTAGCTACTCTACTTTCAGTTCTTCGGACTCTCCCGCACAAAATGGGAACATCTGCACAGCAAGCCAGGATGCGTTTGTGGTTCAGCATAGTGTATGGAGTAGGTCATCCATCACAGGCAGACATAATCTGGTTTGGGTCTACTACAGGGGTGCCCAACCTTGGCAACTTTTAAGACTTGTGGACTTCAACTCCCAGAATCCCTGAGCTAACATGACTGGAGGAGGAAGAGGAGGAATTCTGGGAGTTGAAGTCCACAAGTCTTCAAGCTGCCGAGTTTGAAGATCCGCGTCTTAAAGCATGCTGGCTGGGGAATTCTGGGAAATGCAACCCACCCCTCAAAGCCTGCTGGCTGGGGGTGGCGGGGGGGGGGCGTGTTCTGGGACTTGAAGTTCACTTCTCTTAAAGCCTACTGGATGGGGAATTCTGGGAGTTGGAAATCCGCCCCTCTTAAAGCTTCCTGTTTGGGGGGATTCTGGGAGTTGAAGTCCACCTGACTTAAAAGTTGCCACGGTTGGACCCACATTGTATTTGTGTTTCATCCACCTGGATCGAGTGTGTTGTGCGAATCCTTTTTTCTAAGTGCTAGTTTATTTTCTAGTCTTTTCTCCCCCGATGCAACTTCAACACGCCAACCCAATGCAGGTACTCCTCCCCGCTTAACGCCCCTTCAGCGAGCAAAATTATCATGGCACTGAACAAAGGGACTGAGTGCACAAACTTAGATCAGTTTCAGCCCCCCCCGGCCCTTTCCCTGGTGACCTGGCATTAAAACCACCTTGACTTGTGACCCTAATTTTGGTCTCAATTGCGGTTGTAAGTCGAGGAATGCCTGTAACGGTATTGGAAAGTCGATTTTGAGCGAAGAGTGCGCCAACTCTGGCAACCAGGCTGGGCCCAGTGAAGCCTCCATCCTGGCCTGCCCTGAGGAACGTGGGTCTCCCAAGCCCTGGCCTTGAAGGAAGGCATTAATCAATCGATGTATTGATCCCTGGAGATTCGAATGCTCCCAAAAAGGACGTAGGAGAGAATTCGTGGAAATGTTCCTCTTGCTGCGCCTATTTTGGGACTTCCTTTGGTCAGATCTGCTGTTGAGGGAGCAAGGAGAGGCTGTGAGATAGGTGGGGCGGGGTTGTTTTTCAGCTCCCAGCAGAATGACAGAATAGCAGGAGAGTTGGAAGGCACCTTGGAGGTCCTCTAATCCAGCCCCCTGCTCAAGCAGGGGACCCTGCAACCATTTCAGGCAAGTGGCTGTTCAGTCTCTTCTTGAAAATCTTCAGTGATGGAGCACCCACCACATCTGGAGGCACGCTCGACTCAGAATCATAATCAGAACAGAGCCGGAGGGGTCCTTAGAGGTCTTCTAGTCCAACCTGCTCGAGCAAAAGGCCCTACTGAACTGTTAATTATTACTATTATGGCTGATTATGCAATCAGTCAGGTGCTGAGACTGGATTTGGCTTTATTTTATTTTTTGTAAAAGTTTAATTTCAGTTTTCCACGTCTTAAAAACAACTTTCTTTAGTGAACAGCGTGATCCCGGGTTTTCACATTCCCATACAAACATGACTTTGATTACATACTCATCTTTCACATTTAGTTTCATATCTTACCACTACTTTACATATTTTCTATTAATTTTCTCAAATACTTTCCTCAAGCTTATTTAATAAATGTTCAGTTCATTTCTTGACCTGTTTCTTTTAACTTTAAATAATTCTCATACCTTCATATTCATTGTGCTTTGTACTTTGATCTGTCAGATTTGCAACTGCATCGCGTATTGTTATTTCATCGTTTCAAAAATTCCATCTCAATTCAAACATTTCAAAAAGGTTTTCCCCACAATTACCAATGAGAGTGTGCCACCCCTATATTTATCATAAATTATCAGAGGGAGGAACCTCTCTGAGAGCGAAAATCCGCTAAAGATGGTGACACTAGTGGAGTCGCCGTTTATGGCAGTGTCATTAATCACATGTCACCCAAGATCCGGAATCAACCTTTCCCAGTTCCACGCGTGTAAACATTGTAACATTTGAGCGAGCCTGCGATGGTCAGGAGATCAACGTCCAGGCAGTCCCTGCGGCCCAAGCCCAAAGTCCGTAGCCCAGCACCGGATGGTTCATAGAGCAGTCCCAGGTTAGAAGTGATGACAGGGAGGTAGCGCACCGAGACAGGAGGGGAAATAGCGGCCCATCCGTGAATATCGGCGATGCGGTCAGGCTGTCTGTATTTGGAGGCCTTGATGTCCCGGGTCTCCCGCATTCGGTAACCGGACACTTTGGAGACATCCGCAACCCAGAGCCGGTTCATCGTCTCCACAAGTAAACCCGGTTTAATGAATGAAGTGCCGGATGTTATGATGGGCTCGACACTCAGACAGAGGTCCTGCCATCATGGGAATTGATCCAGGTGCTACACCACATGGTTGTGCTGTGCACATCGGGCATCATGTGTCACCTCACGAACTTGCAGGACGTGGTTGATCGTCTCCAAGGCCTGGCAGGCTCCCCTACAAGTCTTGTCGGTGGTCTGGCGATCGGCACCCCACGCACTCCTTGATCTCGTAGGGAGCACGCCGCCCCTCAACTGGATCCCCCTTAGATACAGGTGGGGGAACACTCGGGAGGGGCATAATAGCCAATCGTGGCTGGCTGCGTCGATCCTGGGGACCCCCAGCTCCCGACCGTCGAAGGATGTCAGGATCGCAGTCTTCCACTCCGCCCGTGCCTCAGCCTTCGTTGTTACAGCAGCAGCGTTAACTCTGCACGGCCAGTTCATCCGGCACTGCAGAAAACCAAGTGCATCCTGGCGCTGAACAATCTGAAACAGCGTGGTGGGATGGGTTGCTATCTTCTCGAGTCGTGACACCTGGAGCAATGAGATAAGAAATAGAAAAACAAGGCAGCCCCAGGCCTCCAACTTTGATGTGTGCATGGAAGTAGCCCAAGGGGATCTCTTTGGGCAATCGCAGCCAGTGCCTCACCGCCGCATGGATCAGACGGTCCAGTTTTCACAGAGTGTTCCTGTGCGCGTGACCCAGTATGAGCTCACGGATGAATTTGGGCACCGAGAATGTTCGTAGTAACAGCATCCGCTGTTGCGGCTTTAGCGGCGCCCACAAGAGCCCCTGGAGCAGAGAGTCCAATTTGCCAGTGTGCTTGGGGATCACGCGGCCTTTCTGGTTAAACTGAAGGCCGAGATAGCGAACCGAATCCCCTGGCTCAAGAGGGCTGATGCTGCCCCCCTCGCACTCGTAGGTGGTTGGTAACAGGGCCACGCACTTTCTCTTTCCATCCCTGGCGATGGTGAGGCCCAGGGACTTCTTGGCGTTGAATGCCATTCCAGCTTGAGTAAGGGCTTCGGATAAAAGATGTAGTTTTTCTTGAAGCCGAGGGGACTTCCTCCACAAACAGAACCAGGTCATCAGCATAAGCAATACTGCTAATCCGACGGCCGTTGAGGTCCTATCCAATGCTGGGCAGAGAAGCTGTGACAATGTCCTCCACGACCATGATGAAAAGAAGCGGAGACAGAGGACTGCCTTGCCGGACGCCCTGACCACAAGTCGTAGTGGTTCCTGCCAGTTAGACTGTGGAACCGCAAAGGTGCTGAAGGTACAACACCAAGGCAGGTGGTAGACCAGCAGCTACAGTGACACGAAACAATGTGTGATGGGATATGGTATCAAACGCCTTGGCAATATCCGGAAACAGCATTGCACAAGGCCCACGCTTTGTATGGACCCTTCAAAGAATGGTGTGGAGAAGGGTCGTCCCCTCAAGGCAGCCGTCCTGCTGGAAAAACCCAGCATGTTGAAAGGGCGAAAATGGAAGGGTATTGCGGAGACGCCATGCCAGGATCTTACGGCATTTTTGTCTACCTCTTGTGTTCGCCTCGAGGACCTGAGATAGGCAGATGGGGGTTACAAATATTATTGCAGGATTTTAAGCTGTTCCAAGTTTGTTTCGCAATTGACGGGCATTGAGTTTGTCAATTATGAGGGCGTTCAAATAACGTGCCAGATATTTTGCTATTGCCCTCAAGGTGCCTGTCACTATTGCTACTACCTTTGTTTTCTTTTGCCACGGTCATTCTATTTCTATTTCCAGGTCTTTGTATTTTATTATTTTCTCCAGTGCCTTCTCTCCAGCTACTGCCACTTCCACTGTTTGCACTCTTTTTGTCTCTTTTAATCAGTCGTTAAGTCTGGCAGGCTATGCAGGAGGCGCCTTTCTGTCGGAAGTCTAAAGTCCCAGAACAATGTCATGTCTTTATTTTCTAGGTCTTTCTCTATTTTAATATCTCACCAGCTCTTACTCACAGGCAAACGGTGTTTCTTGCACCATTGTTATGGCTTGTCATACAGTCAGCCAGATGTTGAGACTGGAGTTGACCTTTTTGTACACCTCTGGAGCCCTTCCCTGGGATAGACAGATGTGGGTGCTTGATCAGCAGTAGTGGAATTATTATTATTTTACTACCGGTTCTGTGGGCGAGGCTTGGGGGAATGGCTTGGTGGGTGTGGCAGGGGAAGGGTACTGCAAAATCCCCCTCCCTCCCCACCCCACTAACCTGCTTTCCAGCTCCATTCTCCTGTGCAGGGCAACCAAAGAAGACCCAGCCGATCAGCTGGGACTCAATGAGAGGCAGAGAAGAGATGGGGGCCAGTCAGAGGTGGGATTGGCTGGTTCTCTCAACTACTCACAATTTCCGCTACCGGTTCTCCAGAACTGGTCAGAACCTGGTGAATGCCACCTCTGGTTCGATGGGGCTCAAGGTCTCAGGATGGAAACTGTTCTCAAAACGGCCCCCCTTTTGCAATTGACTGATGCTGAGCATGTCAGTGCCGCGGGATGATGTTCAAATGAATGCTCCTGATGTTGTGGAATTATTAGCCAGAAGTTAATATCTTTCCAAATCGTCAGCTGGGGAGATGCAAACTTTAAACTTCTGGATTCATTCGGCTGCAGTTCCCACCAGGAGAAGACGAGTTTGCTGCCTGTTGAGTCAAGATTCCAAAGTCTTGGGCCAGAAAACACCTGTTTTCCCCCCGCAGAAAATTGTAACGTTTCCCTTTTGCTTTCACCCAGCCTCTCCTCTCCTTCAGGAACAACCTTGGGGACTGGCTATTAAGTGACTCACTCCGTGGGTTCCTCAACAGCGGGGAAAAAAACAAATAAAAGGAGAGAAATATCTGGAGCTGCCCCAGCTGACTGTTTATATGGGTAAGCTGCCAGCTCTGGTAGGAAGGAGGGTAAACAAGCCCTGTGGAAGCCACAAAACCGGTGAAATCTCGCTTGGGGAGCCAAGAGCCAGCCCTGCACCCAAAAGTCCCGTTCTGAGCTGCAAAGGAGGAGCCCCGAGCCAAACCAGTTTCATAGAATATAGAATCCTAAGGCAGGGAGGAACCTCGGAGGTCTTCTAGTCTAACCCCTCCCCGCTTGAGCAGGAGACTGTATACCATTTCAGGCAAGAGGCTCTTCTTAAAAGCCTCCAGTGACGGAAAAACACAACTTCTGGAGGGAAGCCGTTCGTCTTCAACCGTTTAGAGACGTCCACGTGTCTTCAGCTCTTGTTCTTCCAAAGGGAGGATTTGAGATTCCATGTCTTTGGCAAAACAACGCTTTCTCCTTAGACTGGACAACACCCTATAAGAAAGATCTCAAGACTCTGGAAAGAGTGCAGAGAAGAGCAACCAGGATGATGAGGGGACTGGAGGCTGAAACGTATGATGAACGGTTGCAGGAATTGGGCCTGGCTAGTCTAGGGAAGAGAAGGTCCAGGGGAGACAGGAGAGCAGCCTTCCAGTAGTGTTCCAGCATGCTCAGTAGCATTAATGGGGAAAGGAATCTTGGAGTCTTAGTGGACAACCAGCTAAATAGGAGCCAGCCGTGTGCAGCGGCAGCCAAAAAAGCCAATGCAATCCTAAGTTGTATTAACAGAGGGATGCAATCAAGATCAAGGGAGGTACTAATATCACTCTATAAAGCCTTAGTAAGGCCACACCTGCATTCAGTATCGGTCACCACACTATAAAAAAGAGATTGGAGACTCCGGAAAGAGTGCAGAGAAGAGCAATCAGGATGATGAGGGGACTGGAGGCTGAAACATATGATGAACAGTTGTAGGAACTGGGCCTGGCTGGTCTAGGGAAGAGAAGGACCAGGGAAGAGAGGATAGCAGCCTTCCGATATTTGAGGGGCTCCCACAGAGAGGAGGAAGAAGGGGTCAAGCTATTCTCCAAGGCATCTGAATGGATGGAACACTGGATGGATGAAACTGAACAAGGAGAGATTCAACCTGGAAATATGGAGAAATTTTCTAACAGTGAGAACAATCAACCAGTGGAACAGAAGTTGCCCTCAGAAGTTGTAGGAGCTTCATCCCTGGAAGCTTTCAAGAAGAGACTGGGCTGCCATTGGTCAGAATTGGTGTAGAGCCGTGATGGCAAACCTATGGCACGCATGCCACAGGTGGCACACAGAGCCATTTGTGCCGGCATGCGAGCTGCAGGCAGACGTACCTCACTGTGCATGTATGTGCCTCACAGTTGTTTTTCAGCGGGTTTGAGGCCTTTTTCACCCTCCCAGAGGATTGAGGAAGGCTTCTGCAGGCTTTGCAGGCTGAAAACTAGGCCTGTTTCATCACTTCCTGTTTTTCCGACAATACTGGAAAAGGCCTCAAATCAGCCGAAAATCAACTGTGAGGCACCATGCAGGTAAAGGGGTGGCGGAGGTGGGTGGGTGGGGATTGTGCACACATGCATAGGGGGCTTGGGGGGGTGTAAATTACCTTCTGGGTGCTGGCATGCAAGTGTGCAAGTGCATACACAATTTTTGGCACAGGAGCCCCAAAAGTTTAGCCACCACTGGTGTAAAGTCTCCTGCTTGGGCAGGGGGTTGGACTAGATCAGGGGTCACCAACCTTTTGGACTTCAGGGACCACCAAACTCATCATTTTAAACCCCGTGGACCAGAGACCCTGGGAAAATCCCCCAAAAAAAGTCTGCAGGAAAATTCCCCACCCTGTTTTCCTACCGATCAATCATTCTTTACTTAGGATCACAAGATACCGTCTCCAGCTCCGTTCTCAGGGAGGGGAGAGAGGAGAGACTTTGGGCTTCATGCAAAGAAAGCAGCAAAAGCAGCAGAGGTCTTTCTTTCTCTCCCCCAAACTCTGCCAGAAATGAGTCTTTGCCGGCGCAGCCTCTTGGAGCAGGAGGCCTTGCAGGGTCCCAAAGACTCATTTCTGGCGGAGTTTGGGGGAGAGAAAGAAAAACTTCGGCTGCTTTCCTTGCGTGCAGCCAAAAGCAGAAGAAGAAAGAAGCGGAAAGAAGCAGCCCGGTGGCCAGGCCAGGCGCGTGGGGAAAGTTCCCCCCCGCCCTTTCCCATCTCCCCTCACTACCTCGTGTTGTTCGCAATGCAAGCGGCGCAAACCTTGTGTTCCCGCGCGCCATGTGGGCATCGTAGCCTTGTGTTCCCGCACAGACTGGATTAATTGCTTGGGGGGGCACATTTCTCTGTGGACCACAAACTTTTTCTTGCGGACCACCAGTGGTCCCCGGCCCATTGGGCCTGGACTACAAGACCTCTAAGGTCCCTTCCAACTCTGTTAATCTGTCGATCTGTTAATCTGACTGCCTTTGGGGGCCTGTTGCAAAGGGTCTCCCTGCAACCCCCCCACACAGGAGGAAAGGCGGGGGCTCTTGTGCCTTGAGACTGTCCCTTGAGCCACAAGAGCAGGTGCTACTGCTACAGAATCAAAGTTAGGCTAAATAAGCTTCTGCTCAGCTACAGGGAAACCCTAGAATAACAGAACAGCAGAGGCAGAAGGGACCTTGGAGGTCTTCTAGTCTAACCCCCTCCTCAAGCAGGAGACCCTGTACCAGGTCTGAAAAATTTCCCGCAGGTGCTTTTCGAAAGGCGACTGGACTTCCTTGTGTTTGGTTTTGTTTTTCCTTGAAAATGTTTCGCTTCTCATCCAAGGAGCTTCTTCGGTTCTTGGATGAGAATTGAAATGTTTGCAAGGAAAACTATCGAGACAGTCCAGTTTCCCTTTGGAAAAGCAATTTTGGGGGATTCCCATGACATGAATGATTGACAATCTCCATAGAGCCTTTCAGATAAATGGTTTTCTGGTCAACAAAGATGATGAGGGGGCTGGAGGCAAAAACATACAAACCCAAGAATTGGGTTTGGCTAGTCTAGTGAAAAGAAGGGCTGGGTGGGGGGGACACGATACCAGTCCCCCAGTATTTGAGGGGCTGCCACAAAGAGGAGGAAGGGGTCAAGCTATTCTCCAAAGCACCAGAAGGCAGGAGAAGAAACGATGGGTGGAAACTCATCAAGGAGAGAAGCGGTCTGGAATTAATTACAAATTTCCTGACGGGGAGAACAACTAACCAGTGGGACAGTTTGCCACCAGAAGTTGTGGGTGCTCCATCCCTGCAGGCTTTCAAGAAGAGACTAGAGAGTCACCTGTCTGAAATAGTATAGGTTCCCCTGCTTGAGCAGGGGGCTGGACTAGAAGACCTCCAAGGTCCCTTCTAACTCCGTTATTCTGCCATTTTGACAACCTCCGGTGACGGAGCACCCACAGCTTCCGGAGGTAAGCCATTCCACTGACTGACTGTTCTAAATGTCAGGAAATTTCTCCTTCGTTCTAGGTTGGATCTCGATCTCTCTCCCTCTCTCTCCTTGCCCCCTGCCTGGGGACGGACTCAGCAGCTACCGAGAGGCTGACCTTTGTCCAATATCCTTCGATGCCCGGCCTCTGCCAAGCGGGCGTCTGACGCCCAGATCAGCTCCGCAATGGGGGCTGTCCTGGATCAACTCCATGGCACGGCCAGCCTGCGGGACAGGTGGGGAAGGCGGTTTGCGAGCCAACCGGGGCAAAGGGGAGGCCGGGAGGAGAAAGGATGTGGAGGGTTGCGGTGGAAACAGGGCCCATAGCGCAACCCAGTGCAGCGCATGCTGGCCAGAGCCGACCAATGCTCTGGAGCTAAAAATGGCGTTTGGGAATTAGAGTGACATTTTCTTTCACCGGGGAGCCCCCAGCAGCTCCCATTTTGCAGTTTGGTCTAAAGCTTAAGGCACCAGGAGACGGTGAGTTCTAGTTGTTCCTTAGCCATGAAAGTTCGCTGGGTGATTTTAGGCCAATCACCAGGAGACAGTGTGTTCTAGTTTCACTTTAGCCATGAAAGTTTGCTGGGTGATCCTGGCTGGGTCAATCACCAGGAGACAGTGAATTCTAGTCCTGCCTATGCCAGGAAAGCTAGCTAGGTGACTTTGGGCCAATCACTAGTAGAAGATTAGTTCTAGTTCCCGCTTAACCATAAAACCAGCTCGATGACTTTGGGTCAGTTACCAGGAGATGGTGAATTCTAGTCCTGTTTAGCCATGAAAGCTGGCTGGGTGATTTTGGGTGAATCACCAGGAGACGGTGAGTTCTAGT
>NW_020769404.1:865060-879514 GCF_900518735.1 Pseudonaja textilis
TGGAGAAGTGATAATCAGCATTTTGCATGTGATAAGAAATAATTTTGCTGAGAGCAAAAGACTAATTTGAAGAACGGTTGGACTTCAGTTCTCACCAACCAGCCGGGCCATTAGTAGGCAAGAAGGCAGAGTAGCCTTAAGCTTATTCCTCATTTAGCAACTGCTAAACCATTCGCAGTCACGGCATTGAGGGAAACAGAATTCTGCAACCTGTCCTCGCATAGATGACTTGTACAGGCTTGTCATATCCTGCGATCCAAAATGGGAGACTCTGGTTGCATCCTGCAACGGTCCAGAACGGCCGTTTGCAAAATTGGCCACTTTATACGCACTTCAAATCCCAGAATTCCTCAGCCAGCAAGTCCACAAATCTTAAAGCGGCCAAGTTTGGAGACTCCCGATTTTAATGATTTAAGTTTTAATGATTTTCCTACTTGTTTTGTAACTTGCAACCTGCCAAGAGTCACCTTCCAGGCAAGATGAGTGTCATAAAAATGTAATAATACACAAACAGATAAATAAATAATGCAATTTTGAAAATCTTTTTGGGAAAGAAATGATGCAGTAGAGGCCAAACAAACGCGCATCGCTTTGGCCCAGAATACATTCAGGTGTTGTTTTTTTTAAGATGCCTTGGCAGCAAAAACACCGTAATTGCAGAGCCTTATTTTTTTTCTTTTTCTAAGCGGAAACCTTTTTAATGATATTTTCCCACACTGTGACCCAGGAAAGCCCCAGGCCAGGACGCTTAATGAGCTGCGCTCTTAGTTTCATGTGAGGCCTATCCTTCAGGAGCTGTTTTGGCCGAGTCTTTCCCAAATCCCAAAGCACACCCCTCGTCCCGACAAAAAAACCTTCTATTTAGGCTAATGTGAATTCCTCTCATTCACATCCAGCAAAGTCCTGGCAAAACAATCTTTCAAAGTTGATTTACAATCACAGACCTTTATCAGGCTTGGAGAGTTGCCAGGCCGGTAGCTTCCAAACGCCAGGCTGTAGCAGCAATTACTTAGCAAGGAGTCAGGAACAAATCTTCACACTCATTAAACGAACTAATTGTCTCCTGCAAACCCCACTCCCCTTTCACTTCTCTTTTATTCCCTATGGGAGGGGCCATTCACCATCCACCTGTGCTTTTACTCACAAGTTAACCCTTGTTCCTCAGCTGTTCCCTTCGTCTGGCAGCTCTGCGCATGTGCGTAGTCGAAACAGGCTCCAGCTGTTCTTCTTCCCCACTGATCTCTGACTCTGAAGTCAGCTGATAACCGTCGGATGACACTGGCCCCATCTCTGCCTCCGACGCAGAGCCCTCGTCAGAGCCTTCCCCGACTCCAGGACTGGCCCATGTTTCTCCCCAACCTCCTCACTGTTCGAATCTGCCACCAGCTCCACTGGCTATTGGCGGGCCACAACAGTAGCCAAGTAAACATGCCAGAAAGTCCAAGAAAGAACAAGATGGAAGATTTTTCAGTAAGAGATCAGGATTCATTAGTTAAGAAAAGCATTTTTCTCTGCTCTGCTCTGCTCTACAGGAACTCCTCGAATTATGACCGTAAATGAGCCTATTAACTATGGTCATAAGTTGTGACCATCACAAAAACTGGTCATTGGATGACCGAACTGGTTTTATGACCTTTTTTTTACAATGGTCATTAAGGGGATACCGCAGTCATAAAGTGAATGATGTCATTAAGGGAAGCCATTGTTTGGGAGGGGTGGGGTCAAATGGCCCTCCCCTAGTTAACAGGAGTACAGGAAATCCTTGACTTACAACCATTTGGTTAGTGACCGTGCAAAGTTACAATGACAGTGAAAGCAGGGACTTATGACCATTTTTCATACGTACAACCAGAATAACAGAGCTGGAAGGGACCTTGTACGTCATCTAGTCCAACCCCCTGCCCAAGCAGGAGACCTTATACCCGGGATGGCAAACCTGTGGCACATGTGCCACAGGTGGCACACAGAGCCATTTGTGCTGGCACGTAAGCTGCAGGCAAACTTACCTCACAGCGCATGCGCATGCCTCACAGCTGATTTTCAGCCGGTTTGAGGCCTTTTTCGGCCTCCCAGAGGTTTCAAGAAGGCTTCTGCAGGCTTCTGCGGGCTTTTCAGGATGAAAACTAGGCCCAGTTCATCACTTCCTGTTTTTCTGGAAATACCAGAAGTGACGAAAGGGGCCTAGTTTTCGGCCTGCAAAACCTGCAGAAGCCTGCAGAAGCCTTCCTCAGGCCTCTCAAAGCAGCCAAAAATCAGCTGTGAGGTGCAGTGCAGTTAAGGGGGCAGCAGGGGGTGCTGACTGGGGGGGGGGCGTGCATTGCCTTCTGGGTGTATGTGAGCGCGAGCATGCAAACGTGCGCACAATTTTTGCCACGAGCCCAAAAAGATTAGCCACCACTGCCCTACACCATTTCTGATACATAACAGATTAACAGAGTTGGAAGGGACTTTGTAGGTCATCTAGTCCAACCCCCTGCCCAACCATTGCAGCATCCCCCGTGGTTGCATGATGAACATTCTGGCGCTTGACAACTGACTCATAATTACGACAGTCGCGGTGTCCTGGGGTTATGTGATTTCCCCCTTTGGCGACCTTCTGACATGTTTAACGACCGTGTTCCTAACCTAACCAACTGCCATGATTCCCTTAACAACTCTGGCGAGAAAAGTCATAAAATGGGCCCACAACTTGCTTAATCACTGTCTCACCTAGGAATGGAAATGTCGGGCTCGACTGTGGTCACATGTTGAGGACTGTTGTATGTTGCCCAAAACCATGTGTGCCAACCTTCACTGTCCGGGACAAGAACCTGGAATTTGGAGCAGCCATTTTGAGGTTGCCTCTGACGCCAACGCAGAGCCAGGCTGCGCATAAGAGATTTTCTGCACATGTTTTCCATGCCTTTTCTATTTTTCTGAGAAGTCACTGTGAAGCTATTAAAAACACACACACACAAAAAAAAAGAGGGTGGAAAAAAAGCAGAAAAAAACTCAACCAACAGCCACCATACCACTAAACAAAACTTCTCAGCCACCGGGGCTCAAGACCTCTAAATATGAAATAAACATGGAGGTTTTCAAGACCTTAAAATACTATCCTGAGCTCGTACAATCCCGCATGCTTGTACATGATTGAAATAGCCACTTGAAACATCATCTATGAGTAGAGAGAGTCAAGGAATGGACAACCATGATTTATTGCTTTGTTGTGTTCCACAACTTTCCCTATCAGAGCAACAGGAAGCTATTGTGTGTACAAAGGTCAGTTTGCTAGGAGTAACCTAATAGTAACAGCCTCTTGCATACACACGCATTGCAGACAAATCCCATGTTGGCGTAGTTGCATCCATAGAATTCCTTCTCAATCCCTTCGGTAAATAAATATTTTAGAGCAGCGTTTCTCAACATTGACCACTTGAAGATGGGTAGACTTCAACTCCCAGAATTCCCCAGTCAGTAAGAATTCTGGGGCTTGAAGTCCACCCAACTCCAAGTGGTCAAGGTTGAAAACACCCTTCTATAATTCTGGAAGTTGAAGTCTACCCATCCATAAAGTCTACCCATATTGACTTCTGGGAGTTGACGTCCACCCATGTTCAACTGGCCACGGTTGAGATAGGCTGATCAAGAATGTCTTGATGGCTTCACGTCTCCAATGTCAGATGACCTTGAGATGTTGTGGAAAGTGAGAGTGGTTCTTGGAAGCTTCTGCGGATCGAAAAGTTGAAAAGGCTGATCTCATTTATTTTGTTCTCACAGAGAAATTGAGTGTCCCGAGAAAATAGGTTGGTTTTGTAGACCAAGAATTATTATTTTTGAAGTTCAAAGGCTGCACAGCTCTGGATCTACCACACTCAAAATGGTTTTTCATAGAACATAGAAGCATAGGGCTGGTGTCAGGATTCTGGCGATTGCTCTAATTAAATCAAGAGCCTCGAGCCAAGCTTCAAAAGAATCCAAAATATTTATTAGGAGGAACAAGCCGCCATTAACCCGTATGAAGCAAACTCTGACATACATAATTTACAGTCACCGTAAATTTCCCTGTGATAACCCAGGGTAGGATACAAAATAAACACAGTCACAAAAAACAGGTGAAGTCCCTTTGATTCCTTCATTTTACTTCCAAGCTTCAAATATCCAGGCAAGATAAGGGCTGGAGGACAACCACAGATAATAACACACACTGGGAAGGACACCAAACTCAGAGAGGAACAATAAACTAGAGATATTTCCACACTTGGTTTCCAGCACTCGCCCGTACACATGTCCGTCCTCTTATCCTATGTCACAGTTGCAGCCCATGAAGAGGATCAAGGCCCTCTCCTCCTGAGTAGACCACGTCTCTCCCTTATCCTCTCCTCCCTGCGTGCCCTGGGATGGAGAGGGGATGGGCCTGGGTCCTCCTCTGACTGCTCAGCCGGCCTCTGCCCTTCCCCAGCCTCCTCCACAACCTCCGGAGCCACACCTCCCCTCCCTCAGAGTCAGTCTCCACCAGGGATATGACATCCCCCCACCCCATGTGTCATCAATCAGATTCTCCCATGAAGGATTTCCGTGGGCAGAAGATCCGGTAACCTAGCTACAATCTTTGTAAGATAAGCGTGGAATGCACTTCTGGTTTTAATTGCAGATCTGCTCCTTCAGGTTCCCGCCCCCCCCCCCCATGGCAACTCGGAAACAATCATAGGAATGTTTTACGAGTTGACAGCTGGAAGGGACCTCAGAGGTCTTCTAGTCCAACCCCCTGCTCAAGGCTGGAGACTTCACACCATCTCTATCAAATGGTTATCTAATCTCTTCTTTAAAATCTCCGGTGATGGAGCACACACAACTTCAGGAGGTAAGTTCCGCTGGTTAATTGTTCTCACTTTCACTGAAATGGGTCCATTGTAATTTAGCGATCAACGTTAACAGCGGTTAGACCAGGGCTCCCCAAACTTGGCAACTTTAAGACTTGTGGCTTTCTACTCCCAGAATTCTCCAGCCAGCATATTCCTGAATTGTTCCTGAATTAATATGGCTATCAACAATAGATCTCAGTCGATCAGCAGTGGATCATCAGCCTTGATCTGCCAAAGGCAATTCTGTCTCTGTCCACTTCAGAGTTTTTCAAACGTCACAACTTTAAGATGGGTGGACTTCAGCTCCCAGAATTCTCCAGCCATGGTCCTGGCTGGGGAATTCTGGGAGTTGAAGTCCACAAGTCTTAAAGTTGCCAAGTTTGGAGGCCTCTGATTTAGACAATGCAAGCTTGGGTTTGAGAAGTATTCTGGGTTGTAGCATGTCCTGCCAATGAAGGGAGGTTGCATCTGCAGGAAAATGCAACATTGGCCACCTCTGTCATCCTTAAAAGACAGCGTTTCGAAGTGACTTTTCTGGGAGAACTTTTATTTTATTTTATTTATTTTGATTTGTCAATCGCTTACAAGATAATAGGTATAAGTATATACATAGTTATGAACACATGAAATGGCTACATATAAGAAAAATAAAAAATAAAAGAGACAACAGGACAGGGACGGTAGGCACGTTGGTTATGGTACGTTATGCACGCCCCCTACAGACCTCTTAGGAAAGGGGTGAGGTCAATAGTAGAAAGTCTAAGGTTAAAGTTTTTGGGGTTTGGGGAAGAAACCACAGAGTCAGGTAGAGTATTCCAGACATTGACTGGAAGTCGTATTTCCTGCAATCAACTGGAAGTCTGTTGCTGAAGTCGTATTTCCTGCAATCAAGTTTGGTGCGGTTAACCTTGAGTTTCTATCTATTGTTTGCTCTTGTGTTGTTATGGTTGAAGCTGAAGTATTCATTGACAGGTAGGACATTGCAAGGTATGATTTTATATACTATACTTAGATCGGACCAGAGGCAGCGTAGTTCTAGGTTTTCTAGGTGTAGAATTTCAAGTCTGGTGGCATAAGATATTCTAAGAGTAGAGGAGTGGAGAACTCTTCGTGTGAAATATTTCTGGACTTTCTCAACTGTGCTAATATCAGATACGTAATGTGGGTTCCAGACTGATGAGCTGTATTCGAGTATTGGTCTAGCAAATGTTTTGTATGCTCTAGTTAGTAATGTAATATTACTAGACAAAAAGCTACGTAAGATTAGGTTAACAACTCTTAACACCTTTTTGGCTATGTAGTTATAGTGGGTTCTAGCACTTAGGTCATTGGAGATGGGTACTCCAAGGTCCTTGACAGAGTTTGGATCATCAACAAGGTCTTGACTATTCAGCCTGTATTTTATTTTCTGATTTTTTTTTGCCAATATGTAAGACAGAGTATTTATTTGTTGAGATTTGAAGTTTCCATTTGATTGACCATTCTGATACATAGTCGAGGTCTTTTTGAAGGGTAGCAGTATTGTCTGTGGTGTTGAACAGCTTTACATCGTCAGCGAAGAGAACGCAGTTGCTCTTGATATGATCACAGAGGTCATTTATGTAGAGTATGAAGAGAGTTGGTCCTACAACACTGCCTTGTGCATGTCATTCCCTGTGAACCGAGGGACCTGGACAAGCTAATGTTTTACAGATCAAGGAAACGTGTTCAGCTGGGTCCATAAAATGGTGGCCACCACGGAGGTACCTGCAGCTCCGGAGCGCATGTGACCCCTGGCATTTTCCCATCAAGAACTTGGCAGCAAATCGGACTTGCAATAAATGTTTATATTCCAGCCTCAGGTGGCCCCCACATAAACCTGGGGCTTCGGCAGAGTCTGCTGCCGCTTAGCAGCCCCCTCCTCCTCCTGGGAGGCTCCTAGTGGTTCGGATCGGTGGAGACAAAGGAGGAGCAGTTTAGGTCATGGGTTTTGAGAGTATGGGAGGGTGGTCTTGCTTGCAAAAGTGGCACTGTTTATGACAGACCAAACAGCATTATTGTGGCACTAAATAATATGTGGGAGGAAGGGAGGGAGGAGAGAGGGAGGGAGGGAGAAGGGAAGGAAGGAGGGGAAAGAAAGAAGGAGGGAAGGAATGAGGAGAAAGAAAGAGGGAGGGAAGGAAGGAGGGGAAAGAAAGAGGAGGGAGGGAAGGAAGGAAAAAGAAAGAAAGAAAGAAAGAGAAAGAAAGAAAAGAGAGAGGAAGGGGAAGGAAGGAGAGAGGGAGAGAGGGAGGAGGGAAGGAAGGAAGGGAAAGAAAGAGGGAAGGGAGGAAGGAAGGAAGGAAAAGAAAGAGGGAAGGAGGGAAGAAAAAGAAAGAGGGAGGGAAGGAAAGAAAAGAAAGAGGGAGGAAAGGAAGGAGAGGGAGGGAGGAGAGAAGGAAGGAAAGAGAAAGGAAGAGAAAGAAAGGAAGAGAAAGAAAGAAAAAAGAGGGAGGAAGGGGAAGGAAGAAAGGAGAGAGGGAGGGAAGGAAGGAAGGGAAAGAAAGATGGAGTGAAGGGAGGAAGGAAGGAAGGAAAGAAGGAAAGCAGGCATTGAAGACAATTAACCAGTGGAACGGCTTGCCTTCAAAAGTTGTAGATATTCCATTGCTAGTTAGTTAAGAATAGCAAATGGACTAGAAGTCCTTCAAGGTCTCTTCTGTTATTCTAGAAAGAAAGAAAGAAAGAAAGAAAGAAAGAAAGAAAGAAAGAAAGAAAGAAAGAAAGAAAGAAAGAAAGAAAGAAAGAAAGAAAGAAAGAAAGAAATTGGGCTAAAGGTTGCTCTCAGCTGTTTGCAGGGATCTTGTCCCCAGGCCAGGCCATCTGGGTGAAAGGTCAGCCATTGTTCTCTCCACCAAGCTGGACTTTCCATAGGAGGCTCCATCCTTCCTTCCTCCCCTTTTCCTCTCCCGGGGAGGGAGAACCGATTTTTTTCCATCTCCGATTCCACCCCAAAAGCTTTCCTGCTTTAGAGCCACTGGAACGAAGAAGCCCTTCTCTTTCCTCTTAGGACTGTGGTCTTCAAATCCCAGCTGCGCTCCTGGTGAGGTATCTGCTGCCTCTGGGAGGGGGAAGGGACGCTGTTTAACTCCCTGACTTTCTAGGGTTATTGCGGCAGTGTCCTTGTTTTGTGGTCCCCTTGGGTCCGGAAACAAGAAGGAGCTGGTTACAACTGGTCTTGGCCTGCCCAAAAAAGGCAGTCCTCATTTCCTTTGGAGGAACCTCCCAATGTGGCTTTCTTCCATGTAGACCAGAAGTCTCCAAACTTGGAAACTTTAAGGTGGGAGGACTACAACTCCCAGAATTCCCCAGCCAACATGCCTAAAGATGGTGGACTTAGTTGAAGTCCAGTCCACCATCTTAATGTTGCTAAGTTTGAAAAACCCTGACATGGACAGAGACAGAATTGCCTTTGGCAGATCAAGGCTGATGATCCACTGCTGATCGACTGAGATCTATTGTTGATAGCCATATCAATTCAGGAACAATAAAATGTAACATACGTGAACAACAGCCAAACTCCTTTTTTAGAGAGACATTTTAAGGTGTTAAAATGAAGAGGGATTTGAATGGTTGTATGTCAGATTCTGCTTTTTTCAATGGTTGCTCATTTCGAGGCTCCACTAATACCTAAAAAAAAAAATGCAAATGCAGCCCTTGAAAAACAATATGGCACCTAAGTAGCTTGCAGTGCAATTCAATATCTCCTTGTTATCTCCTGCCGTCCTGATCAGACAGGACACACACACACACACACACACACACACAGGCAAACACACAAACAGGCCTTTCATGGTTGTGTTGCTTGGTTGCTTGGCTGCCTTTAGCTTCGCCTCCTGCTTTGACCTGGGCAGGTGGAAGGGTGCAGCTTGGCTCTGCAGCTGGTTAAAACACACACACACACACAAACACACCACACACACACACACACACACACATCCATCCAGAGACATAAATCCCAGGGGCTAATTTTAAAACACTGACAGCAACGGCAATGGTGTTTTCTACTCTGTGTTTGGCATCCGTTCCGCAGAGGCTGTGACACTGGCCTGGGGCTGCTATTCAGTCGGGTAAGGTGGGGTGGCGGGTCCGTTGATTTCATTTATGCAACGTTGGAAAAGCACAATCGCCCATCCTTTTAGGGAAACCCCCGTCCCCCCAAATGCATCAAGGGCTTTGGAAACGAGCAATCCCAAGGGAAAAACATTTCGGTGATGGGAAGGTTTTCTTGGACTCGTCTCATAGTGTTGTTTGGTTTTGATTTGTTTATTTATATCCTTTATATTTATTATTTTCAAGGTGGCAAATACATACAACATGCCTTCCTCCATCCTATTTTCCCCACAACAACAATCCTGTGAAGTGGGTTGGGTCAAGAGGGAGGGGCTGACCTAAAAGTCACCCCATTGGCTTTCATGGCTAGGACAGGACTAGAACTCCCAGACTCCAGGTGATTGGCCCATTTTTTGCGAAACATCCTGTGACGATGATCTGCAACTTGGATCTGCTCGATCACTGGAGGTTTTCAAGACGAGATTGGACATCCGTTTGTCTGGAATGACGGGGTTTCCTGCTTGAGCCGGGGGTTGGACTAGAAGACCTCAAAGGTACCTTCCAACTCTCTTATTCTGTATTCCCCATTGACGTTGCTTGCTGGGAGCTGTTTGGGAAGGTCTCAAATGGCAGTCACATGACCCCAGGACGACGCCCCCCCCCCCATCACAAATGCAAGACAGCCGTCAGGCATCCGGACCCCGATTATGTGGTGCAGGGACTGGCGCTAAGTCACGGTTTAAGTGACATCATCACTTGAAATGGTGGCTAATTGAACAATCGTAAATCATGGATTAATTGTGCTGCATGTACACAACACGATCATCTGGTTTTATGCGGGTGTTGGAAGAATTATCCTTCTGGAGTGGGGAAATAGACACTGGAAACATGGAGGTTGTTTGGAAAGATGGTTTAATGGTGGACAGGACCACCTACCTTGGGTGAAGAAAGAAGGAAAGGGGCAGAGATGCTGAGATGGTTTTATACCCTCAGTTGAGATTTGAATTTGAGTTTGTATTCTGATTGGATATCAGATTCCCGTGGGGCCACGCAGGGGCAACTCTGTAGGCTGTCCTGAGTCCTAGGCTTGGTTGAGCCTTGCTAGATGATGATGTAATGAAAGGGCTTTTGGCCATTCCTATTATAACTCTACCTGGAGTAGATCTTTGTTATGTAGAATACTCTGGCCCAGGCTTTGATGGCCCGCCCATTAACAGGTGGGGCCTGAGCTTCTGCTTCCGAGGGAAGTTTCTGTTTCTGAGTTTCTACTTCTCTTTTTAGAGGAAATATTCTGCCTTTTTAGTATTTCCTAGGATATTTCATTTTTCTAGGAGAGGGGAGGGTGCTAACTTCCAACAGGGGGAGGAGAGTAAACTGTCAGCTTTAAGATGGGGTGGGTGAGTAGGAGGAATAACTGCTCACCAGTCGTGTGCATGCACTCATTCGCGAATCAACTCATCTGACCTAGACTTAGGACTTAGAATAACTTTATTGTCCCTTTGAAGGTACACTAAGCAGCATACATTAAAATGAAATTACCTTGCATGCAGCTCTCCACCTCTCACATAAACATAAACATGACAAACATGACAAGTACGGAAGTAAATAAATAAACCAAACGAACAAATCTATCTATATAAAAATGAAATGCCACTCACGCATCATCACAAAATCTCCAGAACCATAAAGCCTACAAACTTGAAATTTAGCACATATGTTCCTCTTGGCTTCTAGGGGCTCACTAAGGAAGGATTTTTAGAAATGACCATCAGAGCATTAGCATTTCCTATATTATACTATTATTCACACACTCTGATGCTAAGGAGTTCTACTCCCCATCCCCGCCTGGAAAGAAATCTCTTCCAAATGCAAAACAGAAGCAGAGGAGTTTCAGTTTCAGAGCACCAAGCAGCTTTAGTACACAACAGTTGAGTTAAGCCACACCCAGGCTCCTTGCTGTCTCCTCCTTGCTCACACAGTAAATATTGTTTCAGTTTCCAAACAGCCCTCAACTCTCCACCCACTGATAGGATGCTAGGAAGATGAATACCGATGGATGCTGGCAGGCAGAGGAACAAATTTTCCCTCTTATTTTTCTCCCCCCAAACTCAGCCCGGCCACATAGTTTCATAGTGAAGCGTGGGTATCCGGCTAGTAAAGGAATAAGTACCAAATTATACATGCGCCCACATGGATCACTGCCCCGGCTAACAGGTGCCTGTTCGGTCAGCCGAGGATTCAAATCCATAAAAAGAGTTAACTCAGCAATCAGTTCCGTGAGCGCATGCACACAGCCAGGGCCAGAGACAGAGGGGACTGTGCTGACCAGCCCTTATCTGGCCAGAGACAGAGACAGACGGGGGGCTGCGCTGATTTCCCCGCCTTCACCGAGGGGCCACCTCTCTCTCCAACATCTGCAGCTGCGCATGGTTCTCAACCTTCCCTCTTCAGCTCGAGCCCAGAAGAGGAAGAACACTACTACAAGGAGCATTTCCCACCACTAGGAAGAACTCCTAGGATTCCCCAGCCAGCTTGCTTTAAGTGGGTGGACTTCAGCTCCCGGGATTCCCCAGCCAGCCTCCTCTAAGATGGTCTTAATGCTCAGAATTACCCAGGTAGCGTGATACTAGAAGAGAAGAGTAGCGTAGAATAAGAATAAGAATAAGAATAAGAATAAGAATAAGAATTAGAATAGAATAGAATAGAATAGAATAGAATAGAATAGAATAGAATAGAATAGAATATTGAAATATAGAATAGAGACTAGGATAGGATAGAATAAATTTTGCAAGGAATAGAATAGAATAGAGAACAGGATGGAATAGGATAGAATATGGAATGGAATGGAACAGAATAGAACAGAACAGAACATAATAGAACAGAACAGAAGAGTAAACAGAAGAGAAGAGTGGAAAGAATAGAAGGAGAAGTAGAATAGAAATAGAAATAGAAGTATAAGAGAAATAGAAATGAAATAGGAATAGAATAGGATAGGATAGAATAGAATATTGAAATAAAGAATAGAATAGAGACTAGGATAGGATAGGATAGGATAGAATAAATATTGGAAGGAATAGAATAGAATACAGAATAGGATGGAATGGGATAGGATAGGATAGAATATGGAATGGAACAGAATAGAACAGAACAGAATAGTAAAAAGAAGAGAAGAGTGGAAAGAATAGAAGTAGAATAGAAATAGAAATAGAAGTAGAAGTAGAAATAGAAGTAGAAATAGAAATAGAAGTAGAAGAGAAATAAAAATAAAATAGGAATAGAATAGAACAGAACAGAACAGAACAGAATAGAATAGGAGTTGGAAGGAACATTGTATGTCATCTACAGACTGGAGGCTAAAACATACAATGAACAGCTGCAGGAACTGGGCCTGGCTCGTCTAGGGAAGAGAAGGACCAGGGGAGACAGGAGAGCAGTCCTCTAATATCTGAGGGGCTGCCCCAGAGAGGAGGAAGGGGGTCAAGCTATTCTCCAAAGCCCCTGAAGGCCAGACAAGGAATAATGGATGGAAACTGAACAAGGAGGGATTCAACCTGGAAACAAGGAGAAACTTTCTGACAGAGAACAATCAACCCATGGAACAGAAGTTGCCCTCAGAAGTTGTGGGAAGCTTTCAAGAAGAGACTGGACTTCCACCAGTGACAAATGGTGTAGGGTCTCCTGCTTGGGCAGGGGGTTGGACTAGATGACCTACAAGGTCCCTTTAGGTTAATCTGTTAACCTGGTCCCACTCCCTGCTCAATAAGGACACCCTATTTAAGATGGGTGGACTTCAACTCCCAGAATTCCCCACTCAGCCTGCTTTAAAATATATAAAGTTCAACTCCCAGACTTCCCAAGCCAGCATTTTGGGATGTTGGCTTGTCCATCCATTGGGCTGGGGGTTGGACCAGATGACCTACAGGGTCCCTTCCAACTCTGTTAATCTGAATAATCTATAACTCACTTTGCTTCCTTTTGATTTGACTAGACCATGATTTTAACTCTATAAACCATCCAGGCTTGTTAACTAATTCTTGCTGTTGGCACATTCATGCGTCAGTGATTCCTTGGGCCTCTGGAGGCTGTTTGGCACTGAGGTTGTTGATTGTTCCCTTCCAGACAGACACTTGATTTATGAGCCTTCCTGCATTTCGAGTAGAAGCTCCCAGGGTCATTAACCGCGGGCTCAAAAGCCAGAAATACTTTGGAGAATTTTATAGCCAGAGTTTGAAAGACAGAGGGGAGCCATTCCTGCCTCTTGGGAAGATCTTGGATTCAAGTTGAAAAAAAGGAAAGATCCTTACTTTTCAGATACAGATTAACAGAATTGGAAGGGACCTTGTAGGTCATCTAGTCCTACCCTCACCCACCCAAGCAGACCCTACACCAGAGGTCTTCAAACTTGGCAACTTTAAGACTTGTGGACTTCAACTCCCAGAATTCTCCAGCTAGCATAGCATAAAGCTGTCAAGTTTGGGGACCTCCACCCTACACCATATCCATGTCCTTATTTAAAGGAATTGGAGGGTTTTTTTGGCATTTCTGCCAGCTATTGTCTTGCTTTGCAAAAAAATCCGGTGACTTATTTGCGGCTTGAAAGTCAGAGGATCAAAGGCTCTGAAGAGTCACAGGCCAGTCGGTCTCAACCGTGGCAACTTTAAGAGATGCAGACTAGCCTGGCTGGGGAATTCTGGGAGTTGGAAGTCCACACGTCTTGAAGTTGCCACGGTTGAGTCATAAACTGGCTTCCCGAGCAAACGGGGACAACACTTTGCCCACTGAACAATCTTCAAAGGGTGAAGTGTGCTTTCTTACAGAAGGTAGAGAAGACAGAATGGAGGGGGGGGGGCACCTTGGGAGGTCATCTAGTCCAACCCCCCCGCTCAGCAGGAGTCCCAGAGGGTCTTCTCCACTCTCTGCCCTTCCTAGGGGTGGCAGAGGAGCCCCGGTGCTCAGCCAAAGCAGGAGAATGATGATGCTACGCAGAACTGGTGTGTGTGTGTGTGTTTGGTATGTGTGTGTCTGTGTGTGTGTGTGTAATTACTAGGAAAGGAGAGTGTAAGAGGAGAACCACACACAGCACTTTCTCTCTGACTTCTTCTTCATCGGGTGCCAAGATGCTGACTGGCTGAGAGAAGCAATGGGTGGCAGGGATTGGTGGAGCCCCCCGTTGCATGTGGGTGCCCACGGCTCAGCTGCATGTTGGGCTGAAGAAGGAAATGTTCCTGGGTACCAGGAAGGAGTAAACACCACCCAGAAAAAGCTCCTATGCCTATGCTGGGCTGGGCAGGGAAGGAGGGGGGGGCGCAGGGCCTTGAATTGCAAGCCAGGTATCTGGTTGCAAGAGATATGTTTAGTTGAGTCTGGGTCCTTTTGAAGATCCTTTCTTTAATTATAAGTTTTACCAAGGGGATAAAAACAAACGCAGACTAATAAATAGGAAAAACAGAGAAGAAAGAAAGAAAGAAAGAAAGAAAGAAAGAAAGAAAGAAAGGAAGGAAGGAAGGAAGGAAGGAAGGAAGGAAGGAAGGAAGGAAGG
>NW_020769404.1:881440-902445 GCF_900518735.1 Pseudonaja textilis
TCCATTCCACGTTCCAATCTATTCATAAAGCAAAACCCCAACGAATCAGCGCTAAATGAGGCCACTTCATCGAATCCACCGCCTTGCAATGGGCTCTAAGCTATCGGCGAGCCTTTCGGCCGCTTTTAAAACGAGGCGCCCAGGAGAAACCCAGACAAGATTGGGGAAGCGAGCGGCGATGATTCATGCGGGCGAGCGAGCGGGCGAGAAGCCGCCGGGACGGGCTGTTCCTTCCCCTCCCCCGTGGGAAGCGCGGGCGGCATCAGGCGGAGGACGCGTGCAGGCCGAGTGCCGAAAAGCTCTGGCCAATCGCGTGCCGCGTGATCCCTGCAGCCGGCCAATCAGAGGCCGCCTTGCGTAGCATCCTCTGAGCATGGCGAGCCTCAGCCGCCTCCGGGGACCGCAAAGCGCCCGCCCGGGTGGGAATTTCCTTCCTTCCAAGAGGATTTATTTCCTGTCGTCCCCCCATTCCTCCCCCCCCCCCCGGCAAACCGCCTCCAATTCTGGCCCTTTTTTTGGGGGGGGGGAGGTATATTTTGCAAGGGGGAGGGGGGAATATGAAACTTGCAAAATTGCATCTCTGCGATGCAATGGGGAAGAAGCGAGCGATCCCTGGATCGTTGGGGTGGGGATAGCTTAATTTTCAGGTTGCGTATTCTTTTTTTGGGGGGAGAGTATATACTTTATTTTTATTCATAATCATTTGGAATACAGTGTACTGTCAGGGCATATCATTTACAGAAAAAATGAGCATAGATCTTAACATGTCTACTAATAACAAGAATCATGGTGTAACAGAATAAGTTTAGCTAAATTTTTCTTATTTGTAATTTTCAGAGTGCATATTCTTTGGGGCGCCCCCATTTTTTCCCCACCTTAAAAGTAGCCCCCCCATTGGTCTAATGCAGTTATTTTCCAGCCTGAATTCCCCAGCCAGCATTTCTTTTAACACCCAAACAGAGGACGGGGTCAAGCTTTTCTTCAAAGCACCCGGAGGCCAGAAAGGAAGAATGGATGGAAACTGATCCAGGAGAGATTCAACTTGGAAATAAGGAGGAATTTCCTGACAGGGAGAACAATCAACCTGTGGAACAGAAGTTGCCTTCGAAAGTTGTGGGAAGCTTTTCATAAAAAAAACTGGACTGCCCTCTGTCAGAAATGGTGTAGGGTCTCCTGCTTGGGTGGGGGGTTGGAATAGATGACCTACAAGGTCCCTTCCAGCTGCCATTCTGTTATTATTCTGTTATTCAGAAGTTGTGGGAGTTTCATCCCTGGAAGCTTTCCAGAAGAGATTGGGCTGCCGTCTTTCAGGAATGGTGTAGGGCTGTGATGGCGAACCTATGGCACGCGGAGCCAATTGTGCTAACACACGAGCTGCAGGCAAACTTACCTCACGGCCCATGCGCACGCCTCCCAGCTGATTTTCGGCCTGGGTGAGGCCTCTTTTGGCCTCCCAGAGGCTTGAGGAAAGGCTTTGCAGACCAAAAAATAGGCCTGTTTCTTCATTTCCTGTATTTCCGGAAATACAGGAAGTGACAAAACGGGCCTGGTTTTCGGCCTACAAAGGCTGCAGAGGCTTCCCTCGAGCCTCTGGGAGGCCAAAGAATAATAATAATAATTATTATTATTATTATTATTATTATTATTATTATTATTATTATTATTATTATATTCTCTTATTCAGAGATTGTGGGAACTCTATCCCTGGAGGCTTTCTAGACGAGACCAGACTGCCATCTGATACTGAGGGGTAAGTTTAGATGTGCACAGGTAGTCCTTGACATACAACGGTTTGTTTAGTGACCGTTCCAAGTTACCATGGCACTGAAAAACGTGCCTTACCGTTGTAGCATTTCCTCACAGTCACGTGAGGAAAATTTAAACACTTGGCAAGGGGTTCATACTTACGACCGTCACTGTGTCCCAAGGCTCACGTGTTCCCCCTTCTGACAAACAAGGTTGATGGGGGGAAACGGATTCACTTAACAACCGGGTGACTAACTTGCCCACAGGAGTGATTCACTTAACAACAGTGGCGAGGAAAGGTCATGAAATGCAGCGAAGCTCACTGAACCGATGTTTCCCTTAAAACAGCAGAATTTTGGGCTTGGCTGTGAAGGGCCTGTTAAGGCCTGTGCCTGGATTTTCCCCAGGAAGAAAGATCCTTCCTGGGGTGGATTATTTCCAGGGGAATCTGGCATTTCCCAGATCTTGAGGGGCTTTGAGGGAGACAGTGAGAGGACGGCCTAAGTCAGAGGTCTCCAAACTTGGCAACTTTAAGACTTGTGGACTTCGACTCCCAGAATTCCCCACTCAGCCTGCTTTAAGATGTATAACGTTCAACTCCCAGAACTTGGCTTGCCAGCTAAGGAATTCTGGGAGTCGAAGTCCACAAGTCTTAAAAAGTTGCCAAGTTTGGGGACCTCTGACTTAAGTGTTAGGAGTCTATCTTTATTCTGAGGCTTCTAAGGGCTGCTTGAAGGGGAAGAGAAGTGAGAGGGGGAAATCAAAGGCTCTTTTTTAAATGTAAATTCTAATAGGAAGATTGATGGATTCCACAATGGAAAGAAATGAAAATTAAACAAGGCTTTGAACAGTTAACAAAGAGGGGAAATCCTAGGTTTGCTAATATTTGTTAAAGAGAAGGTCGAGGGCTATTTCATTCATATCTCATTCCAGTCAAATGGGTAACATAAATTTGAGAATAAATAAATTATAACATTCGTTTTTTTCCTTCCTTCCTTCCTTCCTTTTCCTTCCTTCCTTCCTTCCTTCCTTCCTTCCTTCCTTCCTTCCTTCCTTCCTTCCTTCCTTCCTTCCTTCCTTCCCTCTCTCTCCCTCTCTCTTTCTTTCTTTCTCTTGAGATTAGTTTTTTGCTCTGTATAAAATCCTCAATATAGATAAGTACATTTTTTAAAAAAGAAATAACAATTCCAAACTCATCAGACGGACATTTTGATACGTGTTCCTCTCTGCTCCAGTTACAACTCAGAGGTTAGGAAGTTCACAAAGTGTTCCCAAAAAAAATGCCCCACTTTCTGGGGGAGGCTTTGGATTTCAGTCCGGGGTGTTGAGGTCAGCAAGTAGGATTAAGTATTCCTCCTCAGATAACCAAAAGTTGTCTTAACCCATGCAGCACAGGTGGTGAAATCTGAAGGGGTTGGTGGATGAGGAGGGGGCACCAGCCTTGATGTGGAAATTCCCTGGAACTGCAAGGATGTTTGAAAATTCCAGGGCCGCCTCCAGAGACAAGGCGCTGTAGAAGAGTCTGCCCCTGTTTTGCTCAACAGGCGCAATTTTAAGACGGGTGAACTTCAACCCCCAGAATTCCCTACTCAGCATGCTTTAAGAGGGGTGGACTCCAACTCCCAGAATCCCCCAGCCAGTATGCTTTAAGAAAGGTGGACTACACCTCCCAGAATCCCCCAGCCAGCATGCTTTAAGATGGGTAAACTTCCACTCCCAGAACTCCCCGGTCAGCATAATTTATGATAATATAGACTTCAACTCCCAGGATTCCATGCTGCCTGAGGAATTCTGGGAGTTGAAGACCATGCATCTTAAAGCTACCCAAGTTGAGAAAACCTGGTCTAGAAAATGGAAATGATGATCAAGATGCGCACAAATAATTGTCTGTGACCGAGAAGTTGTCCAGTGCCACAATAACGAAGCAAATATTTGTTTGTTTGATTGATTGATTTTTTTTATAACCGCCTATCTCAGCGAACGACACTGGGCGGCTCACCATTCAAAAGCATATATTACTATTAAAACCATTTTAAAACAACATGCAACATGCATTTCAAAACATGCATTCTTTTTCAGGGAAGAAAAAAAACCACCTAATCCTTTTTTTTTTTTTTACATCCAGTCAAATTAAAATCTGTTTTGCGTTGAGTTCCCATCCGTGTGGGATTTTTTTTCAGGATTTTTAATCTTCTGCTCTGGGTTTCCCCTTCAGCTCCAAGCAGGACTCAACTCCTTTTAATTTTCCAAGCCACGGGCAAAAATATTTCCCACCATTCTAGATGTTGGAATGATATTAAAGTGTTGCAGACGGGCTGTGGAAATCCAGCCTCCGGTGCGTAACAAATTACGCAAG
The DNA here is from genome assembly GCF_900518735.1 of Pseudonaja textilis. The sequence goes on from NW_020769404.1 coordinate 885,543, forward strand.
CTTGTCAGTGAGTGTCGACTCTCGGGCCTCTGTTGAACACGCTTAACCAGATCCGTAGAAACCCTGGTGGTTTCCTTCATCTAGATTGCTAAATTGAGGCTAATTTTAACCTTTCGGTGTTGATGACTGCCAGGAGAGTCCCTGTGTTGGGTTTAAAATGCACCCCATAGATCGAAGGTCTCCAAACTTGGCAACTTTAAGACTTGTGGACTTCCAACTCCCAGAATTCCTCAGCCAGCAAGCCAAGATCCCAAAATGTTGGCTTGGGAATTCTGGGAGTTGAACTTTATATATCTTAAAGCAGGCTGAGTGGGGAATTCTGGGAATTGAAGTCCACAAGTCTGAAAGTTGCCATGTTTGGAGACCTCTGATCCATGGATGAACAAGCATGGGGTTGCTTCTGTAACCAGGTTAAGGGTTTCTTAGCCAAGCCTATGTCTTAAGGTTGTTACTGGGAAACACCTTGACAAGGGAGTCCCAAGGCCCACCACCACCATAAAGATATGTGAGAAGCCGCCCTCCTCCTAGAAGAATGAAATATTTTGAGAAATATTAAAAAGGCAGACTATTATATTTCCCTAAATGAAGAAATGGAGAAACATGCTCTTAAAAGACAGAAAGCAGACTCAGTCTCCCCAGCCCCAGGCAAAAACTGGAGAGGCCAGCGTTTAAAAATGCAGATTTGGTAATCCATTCAAGACAGAGTTAAAACCCCAAGGAAGGTTTAATTTAATCTAGGATTAATGACATTTGTTAAACAAGATGAAAAATCCAAGGAAGGAAGGAAGCCAGCACTTTTGACTCATTTATGAGCCGCAGTGGCACAGTGGTTAGAGATCTTGTAGTCTAACCCCCTGCTCAAGTCTCTATGGGTATTTGAGGGGCTGCCCCCCAAAAGAGGGGGTCAATTTATTTTCCAAAGCACCAGAAGGCAGGACAAGAAACAATGGATGGAAACTAATCAAGGAGAGAAGCAGCCTGGAATTAAGGAGAAACTTTCTAACAGTGAGGTTAATTAACCAGTGGAACTGCTTGCCTCCAGAAGTTATGTGTGTTCCATTACTGGAGGTTTTTAAGAAGAGACTGGGCATCCATTTGTCTGAAATGGTATAGGGTATCCTGCCTGAGCAGGGGGTTGGACTAGAAGACCTCCAAGGTCCCTTCCAACTCTGTCAATCTGTTATTCTTCTTGAAAATTTCCAGTGATGGAGCATCCCAACTTCTGCCTGTTTCAGTGGTTAATTGCTCTCACTGTCAGGAAATTTCTTAGTCCTATGTTGCTTCTCTCCTTGGTAAATTTCCATCCATTACTCCTCATTCTGCCTTCAGGAGCTTCGGAGAATCGCTTGACCCCCTTCCTCCTCCTCTCTGGGGCAGCCCCTCAGATATTGGAAGGTTGCTCTCCTGTCTCCCCTGGTCCTTCTCTTCCCAAGACTAGCCAGGCCTGGTTCCTGCAACCGTTCATCGTATGTTTTAGCCTCCAGGCCTTTGATCATCTTAGACAGATTCAGATTAACAGAGTTGGAAGGGACCTTGTAGGTCATCTAGTCCAACCCCACCCATTCACCCAAGCAGGAGACTCTACACCATTTCTGACAGATGGCAGTTCAGTCTCTTCTTGAAAGCCTCCAGGGGTGAAGCTCCCACAACTTCTGAAGGCAGCTTCTGTTCCATGGGTTGATTGTTCTCACTGTCAAAAATGTCCTCCTTATTTCCAGGTTGAGTCTCTCCTTGTTCAGTTTCCATCCATTGTTCCTTCTCTGGTCCTCAGGTGCCTTGGAGAATAGCTTGACACACACACACCCTTCCTCTCTGTGGCAGCCCCTCAAATAATGGAAGATTGCTATCCTGTCTCTTCTGGTCCTTTTCTTCCCTGGACTAGCCAGGCCCAGTTCCTTCATATGTTTCAGCCTCCAGTCCCCTCATCATCCTGGTTGCTCTTCTCTGCACTCTTTCCGGAGTCTCAACATCTTTTTTTATAGCGTGATGACCAAAACTGGATGCAGGATTCCAAGTGTGGCCTTACTCAGGCTTTATAGAGTGGTATTAGTACTTCCCTTGATCTCGATTAATCCCCTCTGTTAATGCAATTTAGGATTGCATTGGCTTTTTTGGCTGCTGATGCACACGGCTGGCTCCTATTTAGCTGGTTGTCCACTAAGACTCCAAGATCCCTCTCCCAGTTACTGCTATTAAGCCTCGTTTCACCCAGTCTATATGTGTACTTTGGGTTTTTCTTTCCTAAGTGTAGGACTTTACTTTTCTCTACTTTTGTCTTTGCTACCTACCAATTATCACATCAGGAAGCCTCTCATGGGGAATTCAAGTGCATTCCAAAATAAGTTTATCATTCCGCCCCAGCTATACTGAAAAAACACTGGGTGTGTTTACTCCAGATAAAGCCTTATGGGACCTTTAGATATTTTCTCTCCAGAGGTGAAGGAGTACACATGTGATAATTAAATGTTTACCATTAAATTTAATTTAAATGATAAATTTCATCATTAAATTTAGCATTAAATTGGGCCTGGACAATCCGGAACTGAGCCGCCTGCGGTCCGATCTAAGCATAGCACACAAAATTGTCTGCTATAATGTCTTGCCTGTCAACGACTTCTTCAGCCTCAACCACAATAACACACAGGGCAAACAACCGATACAAACTCAAGGTAAACCGCTCCAAACTCGATTGCAGAAAATACAACTTCAGCAACAGAGTGGTCAAGGCCTGGAACTCACTACACGACTCCGTTGCTATAGCCTCAACCCCTCACAGCTTCAACTCAAACTGTCTACCGTGGACCTCACCCCATTCCTCAGAGGTCCTTAAAGGGGGCGTGCATAAGCGCACCAGCGTGCCTACTGTCCCTGTACTACGGTTCCCATTTATCTGTATTTACTTCCTATCTTTATGTACCTATATCTATACTTGTTACCTTGTACGTGTTTGACAAACAAATAAAATAAATTTTTTTAAAAAAGTCATTTTAAAGTAAAGGCTCCTACATAATAACAAGAGCATTTCAGTTATTGATTTGTTTACTAAATATAAAGATGGTTTATAACTATAAATATGCCAATATATATAACCAACAGAATTACAAATAAGCTAATATAAAGAGAAACTTAGTTAAAACTATTCTGTTGCACGATTACTATTATTATTAATATCCATGTTGTTATTTCTTTTTGTTTTTCTTGTTTTCTGTAATTGATATGCCCTGGCAATAAACTGTATTCAAAATGTTTATTATTATTATTATTATTATTATTATTATTATTATTATTATCATTATCATTATTATTATTATTAACAATAATAATAATGAAAAGGAACAGCACCTGTGCCAACTCGGGCTTGTTAACTAGAAAACCAGGACTTTGAACCACACCAGGAAAAAAACAGCTTTCTGGCCACTGCAGGAGGTTAGACTGGATGACCTCAGAAAGTCCCATTCAATGAGTCAAGAAGCTTACGTCTGATTCATTTTAAAGGCCAGCAGCTTGTCACCCATCGAGGAAATAGAAATGTGGCTATTATTAATTGGGGGGGGAAGGCAGCCCAACAGGATGTGATTCAAATTTTGATTGTGGACTGTGACAGCTCAGGGTGAATTAATAGGCACAACAGAACCAAGCACTCAGGTGCTGGGCAGGTACAGGTAGACAGGTAGTCCTCGACTGACAGCCAGAATTGAGCCCCAAATTGCTGTTTCTAAAGTGAGTTTCGCCCATTTTGTGGCCTTTCTTGCCACCGTCGTTAAGCGAACCACCGCAGTTGTTAAATTAGTCACACAGTTGTTAAGTGAATCTGGCTTCCCCGTTTATCTTGCTTGCCAGAAAGTCGCAAAGGGGGAATCATGGGACCCCTCCCAGGACCCTGCAACCGTCGTAAATAGGAGTCAGTTGCCAAGTGCCTGATTTCGATCTGGCGACCATGGAGATGCTGCAAACGGTCATAAGTGTGAAAAATATAAGTGCTGTTGTAACTTCAAATGGACGCTAAATGAACTGTTGTAAGTTCAGGACTACCTGTACCTACCTGTATCACGGGACCACAGGGAGTCTGCAATGGTCATAAGTGCGAAGACCGTGTTTTAATTTTGTAACTTGGAACAGTTGCTAAACGAACAGTTGTAACAAGTTGCCGCTTTGTAAAACCTTAGTAAGGCCCCCACCTATAATCCTGCAACCAATTTTGGTCCACACATTACAAAAAAAGACATTGAGACTTTGGAAAAAATGCAAAGAAGAGCATAGAAGAGCAAGATGATGAAAGGCCTGGAGACTAAAACATACGAAGAATGGCTGGATTGGGGTCTGGCCAGTGACCAGTCTAATGAAAAGAAGGTCCAGGGGGGACATAATAGCCGCATTCCAGTATTTGAGGGGCTGCCACAAACTGAGGGTCCAGTTATTCTCCAAAGTACCAGAAGGCAGGACAAGAAGCAATAAGGATGGAAACTAACCAAAGAGCTAAACAACCTGGAATGAAGGAGAAACTTCCTAACAGCGAGGACAATTAGCCAGTGGAACTGCTTGCCACCTACTGCTGTGCCAGAATGGTTTTTTCTTCATCCTGATTGGTTGGGAGTCTTGGTCTGTGTTTGTTGGTCTTGGAGTTTGCTGTGTTCTGCTTGATCGGTGTTTCTAATATCTTCTGTCTGTTTTGTGGCTCTTTTTTTGTCTTGATTGGCTGGCAACATTGTGTTTGCTGTATTGGAGGCTTTTAGTGCGGCTTGGCTCCGGGTAAACGGACGGCTGACTCACAGACGAACCCAATACAGAAAGCCTGATGATGGCAGATGAGATTCTGCCGAAACGTTGGTACAATTTTAAAAGCACAACTACAATGACGTGGGAAAATACCCGAACAAAGCTGAATGACATATATGTAAGTACCCGCGAAAACTTAAGAAAAAATATATACACACACACACACACACACAGAGCAGCTGCTGGTTCGTTCCTTCTTTCCCTTCTAAGGAATCGTCTTGACTTAATCGGGAACTGACCTGAAAAGGGACTCCACCCACCGAACCCTGCACAAAAGTGACAACTGCAAAGGAACCACAAGGCTTTGCCCTCCGTTCTTCCTTCTTCCTTTCCAGGCGTGGCAGAGAACATGAGCTCACCACCAAGTTGCATCCACACTCCCGGAGGGCAGTTGCATTCCTCCTCCCTGTGCATGTCACACGCCTGCCCTGAGTGCAAGACCCGGGCTGTGAGGCTCCCTGATTGGCTGGCCAAGGTGGTTCATGTGCACAACCATGCTGGAGAGGCGTGATTCCTTCTCTCGTTGACAAGCTGATGACTCTCCCCAGCTCTCCGTCTCGCATTCTGGTGGGAAATTAGACTCCTTCAAGGTGAAAAAGGATCGTGTTCGGATGTGGAGATCTGCTCGCTGATCAGTTCTCCTTATAGTTGCCAGCGGGGCTTGCTAAAAAAAAAAAAAAAACCCACCAAGGTTTAGCACTCAGATCAACCCAGATGCTCATCCTCCCCCCCAAAAAACCTAGATCACAAAAAGCACAACACATCAGGTGCAAATTACATTAACAGATTAATAGGGTTGGAAGGGACCTTGTGGGTCATCTAGTCTACCCCCTTGCCCAAGCAGGAGACCCTACACCATTTCTGACAGAGGGCAATCTAGTCTCCTCTTGAAAGCCTCCAGCGATGAAGCTCCCACAACCTCTGAAGGCAACTTCCGTTTCATGGGTTGATTGTTCTCCCTGTCAGAAAATTCCTCCTTATTTCCAGGTTGAATCTCTCCTTGTTCAGTTTCCATCCATTATTCCTTCTCTGGCCTTCAGGTGCCTTGGAGAATAGCTTGACCTCCCCTCCTCTCTGTGGCAGCCCCTCTAATATGGGAAGATGCTCTCCTGTCTCCCCTGGTCCTTCTCTTCCCTAGACTAGCCAGGCCCAGTTCCTGTAACCGTTCTTCATATGTTTGAGTCTCCAGTCCCCTCATCATCCTAGTTGCTCTTCTTTGTACTTTTTCTAGCGTCTCAACCTCTTTTCTACAGTGTGGTGACCAAAACTGGATGCAGTACTCTAGGTGTGGCCTTAGTAAGGCTTTATAGAGTGGTATTAGTACTTCCCTTGATCTTGATTGTATCCCTCTGTTAATACAACTTAGGATTGCATTGGCTTTTTGGGCTGCTGCTGCACAACATTGGCTCCTATTTAGCTGGTTGTCCACTAAGACTCCAAGATCCCTCTCCCAGTTACTGCTATTGGGCCTGGTTTCACCCAGTCTATAGGTGTACTTTGGGTTTTTCTTGCCTAAGTGTAAAATTTTACTTTTCTCTACATTGAATTACTGTCAGGTGAGGTTCCATTCAAAATCCAAGCAAGAAAACCTCAGACTCCATTGTTATAGAGAAAAGGACTTTTACTGAAAATTGAAGTGGAGGCATCAGAAGAATACAAGATCTGAGGCAATAGGCGCGAAAATCACATAGAGAAAGTTATTCCGTGTTCCCACCCCCAATAGTTGGCCATCCAATCTGAGATGTGTATAATGTCACGTGGGGCATCTTCAGGTGGCATTTCACACATCTGGTGTGCCAAGACGGTTGACCCTGGCCTGAATGGATGAGAGGTTACAGCAAGTAAGCATAGTCAATAAAATTTTCCCAACTTTTACATTTTACCATCTCAAGCCTCCAGCACTCTTCTCCCCTCATGAGGTCCAATTAATCTTCCCTCCCCTCATTTCGATGGCATCCGGAAAGACTAGCAGAAGAAAGATTCTTGGAGACTGACATTTACATCATTTTTCTGGTTTAACATTTTTGTTGGGTTATAAGATCAAATAGGATACAAAATACAAAGGTGAGGAGTGGGAGGAAAATGGGGAAGAGAAGTGAGGAAGGATAAGAAAAAGAGAAAAAAAACCCACTGACTTCCGACTCTTTCTGTTGTCATAAAATAAGGCATTAACATCAAATCACAACTCTTTGTTTTTTCATGATAATAGGAACAAGTCATTTCTATAAAGATCTATCAATCTAATTGGTAAAACCCAATTAGTTTCATTCTTTTCCACTTCAAGCAGAAACCTTGGAACCAATCTCCATGTGGAAACCAAAGTTCTCTATTCTTTTCTTTGATCAAAATAGTCAGTTTTTGCCGTTTCAGCCAACTCCACCCTCTTCCAAAATTACATTATCTTTAGCAGTTTAATCGAGGTTCCACACTCAAATAAACCCAGATTCTACACACCAAACTCCAAGAATCCAAAAAACCCCACGACAAATTGGTTTTAAAACCAAATTATTTGTGCAAGATTGAATCTGGGTCGGTCACTGGCTCCAGAGGTTTTGTTTTCCGATCTTTTGGACTCGTAAGGAGCCCATCCTGAGGGAAACTTTCTCTACTGGAATTATTTTTACTTATTTACTGAATTAATCATGGTTTCATGCTAAAATAAATCCAGGTTCTAAACCAAAAATCCAGACAACAAAAAGCACAATAAGTTTCAAACTACATTATCTTGACTTCTTTAACTGGGGTTCCACACACAAATAAACCAAATCCTACATTAAAAAAGATAGCAAAAAAACACAACAAATTAGTTTTAAACTAAATTATTTTTACTTATTTAATCGGGGTTTCCTGCTAAAATAAACCCAGATTCTAAATCAAAAGTCCAGATAACAAAAACCACAATAAAGCAATTAAAATTGGACAACCGTTTTTCTAGAATGGTATAGGGTCTCCTGCTAAAAGCAGGGGGTTGGACTAGAAGACCTCTAAGGTCCCTTCCAAATCTCGCCGTTCTGTTAAAAAACTGAAGGTGCCTTTGCTGTGAGAACTAGCAAGAAACCAAGGAAACTGGTGAAGGATGCACAATGATGGGCATTTGTCTAATCCCAAATGATCCCTGAGAGCCAGTTGGCATCGCAGTGCCCATAATCCCCAGCCAGTTTGTGAGAGGGGATTTAAAAAAAAAACCACAGCTATCTGAGCTCCCAGAAGCTAGCACACTCTATCTGCTCATTCGGTGCCATAGTTATGTGCATCAGCTTGGATGGCATTGCCCGTGACAACATTGCACACCGCATAATTATGACAATCAAAACAACAGCCTTTTTCATTCCAGAGCAATATATACTTTTTATTCCCAGGAAAGTGTCTTTTAAAGCATTGTCTCTCAGCCTTGGCAACTTTAAAGTTTGTGAACTTCCAGAGTTTCCTGACCAGCACATCACAGTTCTGTAAACCCAGGGACGACTCTTGAAAAAAAACAAAACCCACCACTTTTAAAGAATAACACCATCACTTCCTTATTGTTGAACTGCCTTGGTTAGAGAAGTAGGTGGTCTTTATTAAATCCTGTTTATCAAAACTCTAATAAATGCAAAAATCCTGGACCCAGTAAAGCCACAATGGCCCTGTTTGAGCGAGAACAGACCCTTGCAAATATCCAAAAGGAAAAGGAAAAGCGAAGTTCAAAGTTTGATAACCTCTGCTGGATTTTTAACCTCAACAGATCCCAGCAGAAAATTTGAGTGGACGAAAAACAATAAAGGAATATTTCCCTGGTGGGTTTGTTGCTTTGTTATTCATTTGTTATTGTTTTGTCTTTTCCTTCTTGGTTTGAGTTATTAATTTTTTGAAGTTTTTATTTCTTTTTTAAAAGATTAAATACCTTTTTGTTACAAAAAATAAAGACGTGGAATTAAAAACATCAGAGACTAAAAAAGTATTTGTTTGTTGGATTTGTTAATCAAGTGTTGCTGATGCAGTTACACTGATAGATGGGCATTAGCTGCTAGTCCTCAAGAGGCTAGTCCTCATTAGCTGCTAGCCCTCTGTTTGACCTCCATCTATAGAGGAACTGATACTTGAGGGTGCCAAAATTACATTTCTGGATATATGACCACCCCCATGAAACTAAGGTTCAGATAGCATATTTTTTTGCTGAACATTTAACTTTAACAAGATACTTCCTTTGCATGATGTCAACTTGCAGAAAAAAATGAATTTTGAAAGAGCAGATGTTAATAGTTTCCCTATTTTATTTGCAAGCGTTGAATGCTTAAGGGTGAAAAAATATCAATGCAAGTTCCTTGAGGCGTCTTAGTAGCTGCCAGTAGAAAATGTTCTTTGACATAAAGGTTAAAAAGTTCAGTTAAGTAAGAACTGTAAACTGTTTTGATCAGAGACCAACTTAAGGTAATATAAAATCAAATAATCTACGACCAATCTAGTGTTTTTCAACCTTGACAACGTTAAGACATGTGGATTTCAACGCGAAAGTCCACACCTCTAAATGTTGCCAAGGTTGAAAAACACTCTTCTGGGGTAGAATATGTGTGTGTTTGTTTGTGTGTGTGTGTGTGTGTGTGTGTGTGTGTCTAGGTGTGTTTGGGTCTTTCCCCATGTAAGATTAAGAGTATCTTGGTGACTTTTCGGTGAGGTCCCACTCGCCATCCTCAGGCTGGTGCTTTCGGCTTCATGCCAGTGCAAGCAGTGTGTGATCGGAGCTGCCATCTCTCTATAAATACTGGTGGTGGGGGCTGGTGCGCTGGGCTGGTTGGCTGTGCTGCTGCCTCTTGATTGGTTGATGGAGTTGATGTCGATGTTGGTATAATGGGCTGTGTGATGGCCTTGTGAGTTTTGTTGTGGAGATATCCTGGATCTTGTGCTGTAATCTCCTGGGTCGTTTATTTTGTAGTGATCTTTTTTCCATTGGCCTCTCGTGTTTTAACGGCTTGGGAAATGGGTTGTGAGGTGGGCTTGCGAGTTCTTTTGTTGTGGTATCCTGGGTCCTGCATTGTAATCTCCTATATATTTGCAATAAGATGTATTTGTAAATGTATCACCAACATTGACAACAAACAAGGAACCATAGACTGTCGATAGTAGAATTGTTAGTTTTTTAATCATTTTCTTTTTTTTCTATTTCTTTTCTTTCTTCTTCTGTGTGTTGTGTTTGTTTGATATTTTGGTTTTGTAATCAATAAAGTTTGTTTGTTTTTTTTAAAAAAAACCCTACAACCATTCAAAATTATGGCGGTGCTAAGTGACTTACTATGCATCTTCACACTTATGACAGACGCAATACTAATCATGATATGATCAACATTTGGGCGCTTGGCAACAGGAATGCAGTTATCACGATGATTGCCATTTGCGATCTTTCCCAGCCATCTTCTGACAAGAAAACCCGATGGTGGTCACCACAGTGTAAAAATGATGTTGGAACTCTGGAAAGAGTGCAGAGACGAGCAACCAGGATGATGAGGGGACTGGAGGCTAAAACCTACGATGGACAGTTGCAGGAACTAGGCCTGGCTAGTCTAGGGAAGAGAAGGACCAGGGGAGACAGTGTTCAATATTTGAGGGGTTGTTCCAAAGATGAGGAGCTCCATCTATTCTCCAGATCACCTGAAGGCAGGACAAGATGCCATGGATGGAAACTAATCAAGGAGAGAAGCAACCTGGAATAGAGGAGAAACTTCCTGACAATGAGGACAATTAACCAGTGGAACAACTTGCCACCTGAAGCCGTAGGTGTTCCATCACTGGAGGCTTTTAAGAGACTGGATTAGAAGACCTCCAAAATCCCTCCAATTTTGTTATTCTGTTATTCTGCAGGATTTACTTCACAAGGTTGTAAAATCTGTTTAGCGATGGACATTCCAGTCCCCATTGGATTCCTAGGCCAAAGCCTGTCCGTCATTGGTTTCAGCTGAATGAAAAGAGCTCGTGAAAATTTTGAAACACCATTTTTTACACGCATGTTAGTGAAAGGTTAAAGGGGAACGACCATACATATTTATTTACAGAAAGGTTTACAGAAAGGAGCTCGCCTTGGAGTAATGGGAATGATAAATGTAGGAAAAACAGATTTTTCTGCCTTGTCATGAAGGAGGCTGTCCAATTCAGAGTCACCGAGTACAGCCCAGTTCTCTCCGCTGAGCCAGAAACTTTGCAGAAAAATATCCACTTCTTCTTCTCAGTTGTCTTTTAGTTCCCAATGAGTTCAGTTTTCCCCAGATGCTTGTGGGGCAACCATCCAGCCTCAGGCCTGTGCGTCACCCTGAAAAGAAATAGCTGCACTTTAAAAATAATCTACCAGTAGCTCTCTGGCAAATATATATATATATTGCATTATTTCCCAATCTTGGTAATGTGAAGTTGTGTGGATTTCAATTCCTACCTAGACGAAGCCAAGTCTAAAAACAATTCTTGGAAGCCTGGTGCTTATCAGACAAATTGCCCATCATCAGGCACATAGAGATAAGCAACATTTACACACCATTCAAAAGAGACCATCAAAAAGCCAAAAAAGGAACAAAAAAGACCGAAATATCACAAACAACACCCCCCAAAAAGTAGAGATTAACATCAAGATTAACATTAAGACCCACAATCAAGAAGTAAAGAATATCTCAATCAAGGAACTGCCAACTCAGACAAACAAGCTAATATTGTTAATAAGAATAGCTCAATCAAGGAACCTCCAAGGACAAAATCCACACTCCCACCAATGCTGACAGGGCACTTGTATATTAACAGAGAACTAATCCCACTCCTTTCTAGCACTGATGATGTTACCTAGTTTGGTAGTGAAAGGTCTGCACAAAAACTACCAAGCTCCAAGAGCACCAAGGACTCCAATGTAAAATGAGAGCATAACTTACTCCCTACTGGCACTGATGATGTTATCTAGTTGGGTAATGAAATGTCTGCAAGAAAATCACCAACTCAGAGAGCACCAAGGACCCTTGTTTCAACACCAAGCTACAAATATTCTTCTCTATCCATACAATTCTTTTTTTTTTAACGATAATTCAGTCCTTGAGATTTGTTCATTTTTCAAAACCTCACTTTTATTTTGATCCTTTAACTTTCACCATGCAAATGACACCCCTTAATGCACAGTTTTTCACCGTTGTCTTCTTTAGATAAATTTGCACAGAGAACTTTAGATATTTTGTTAGGTTCATGGGTTTACGGTCCCACTTTTGCGATTTTGAGAAATAACTCAAGGTGGGGAACATTCATGCCTTGTTGTAAAGTTTTTCATAGCTTTGCTCTTAAATTTTCCCCAGTGAAGCAAAGGAAATATAAAAACAATTAAAATGTTTTGAACTCAGGGACTTCTTTCAGAATTGCTCCTCTTTTTGGTATGTCCTTTGTTTTCCAAGAAAATGTGGTCATCATAACTGTATATAGATGTCTATAACTGAAAATATTCCTATTTTGTAAGCACATTGGAGCCTGGAACTTTGCTTTGTTTATTCTGGCTTGTTTTCATCTCTGAACTGATTGCTTAATCGCAGCTTTGCGGTCTGGCTGATCCTTAAGTGCAGGAACATTGTAATCTAGTCACAAGAACAAAATATTTGCTTAGTTGTTTCCAGAAGCCAAACACTGCTTAGACCAGCTGTTCCTTTCTCTTCTCCTTTCCCTGAAGCAGACTTTCTCAACCTTAACTACTTTAAGACCTGTGGACTTCAACTCCCAGAATCCCCCAGCCAGCATGCTTTAAGATGAGAAGACTTACACTCCCAGAATTCCCCCAGTCAGCATTCTTTAAGATGGGTGGACTTCATCTCCCAGAAGTCCCCACCCAGTATGCTTTAAGACTTCCACCCCCATAATTCCCAGCCAGCGTGCTTTTTTCTTGTTGTCCTATTTTGTTTTGTTTTTCTTCTGAAGTTTGTATTTTAACTTTAGAAATAAAATAAATGTAATACAGGTATAAGAAGATACCTGTATTACATCATCTCTCGGAATTTCCCGTCCCACACCATTTTAAGATGTGCAGATTTCAATTCCCATGGCTGGCTGGGGAATTCTGGGAGTTGAAGTCCACAGGTCTTAAAGTTGCCATGCTTAAGAAAAAAGTTCCTAAAAGCTGCTACACCAGGAAATTCACTCTTTGGAAGACTGCCTTAAAACAGAGGTTGCGAAAATCAGATGTAGGCGAGGAGGGCAAGCATTAAATCTTGAAATGCCCACATAAATATTCAACTTGCAATATTTCTAAAGTATGTGGATCCAGCACTGACTTAACTTCGACTGTGCCTTAATAAAAATTTGCATATTTTCTTTGCATAGCACAAGGTTTCTGAACCCTTTTAGGATTTTAGGATTTTTTTAGGGGGTGTGCATAAGTGCACCAATGTGCCTACCGTCCCTGTCCTATTGTTTCTTTAATTTTATTTTTCTTATATGTACCCATTTCATGTATTCATAACGATGTATACACTTATACTTATTATCTTGTAAACAATTGACAAATCAAATAAATAGGTAAATAAAATAAAATGTGTGGACTTCAACACCCAGAATTCCCCAGCCATCATGCAAGTGTCATAAATTTGAGCCAGTCACCAAGTGTCCAAATTCTGATGACGTGAACATGGGGATATTGCCAGTATGAAAAAGGATCAAAAGTCATTTTTTATCAGTGCCATCGTTACTTTGATTGCTAAATGTTGTAAGTCAAGAAATGACCTGCAAACAAATGGTTGTAATTGGAGGATTACCTACAGTAGCCCTTCCTCTTTTTTGTATATATAAATTTTTTATTAATTTTCTATTAATTACATTTCTTAGTGCATAATAAACATCATGTTGTCTAGGTATTTAATTTGCTTAATAATACAAATTCCATTACTTATTCTCCACCCCTTTTTTCCAACCACTGGTAAAATAAAGTCCATGTTTGATAATATTCTATAATATTGATTTTTCAATGTCAGTCTGTCCATTTCTGCCCAATCTAATATCTTCTTAATTATCTCTTCATCTTGTGGTATTTCTTCATTTTTCCAATATTGTGCAAAGATAATCCTCGCTGCTGTTAAGACATGTAATACTAAACACATAGTTTTCTTATCAAATTTTTCTGATATCATCCCTAATTAAGGTTTGAAATCTACATGTTCCCCTATTATCTTTTCTATCCATCTGTGTATTTTTGCCCCCATTGTTTTTAGCACAAGTCCACCACATATGATAAAACGTGCCCGTTTTTTGGTTACATTTTCGACACGTGCTAGACATATTTTAAAACATGTTAGCCAACCTAACAGATGTACATGCCATCTATAAAACGTTTTATATAAGTTTTCTTTATAAGAAGTTGCCATTGTTAATCTACAGTTCCTTTCCCAAACATTTTGCCATTTCTCTAATTCTACCGTAGGTTATAGCCAAAGTTTTGTACCATTGTGTACCATTTTTTATGTGTTCATCCTCCATTTTTAAATTTAGTAAGAACTTATATAACTTCTTAATTCATTTTTCATCAGACTTCAACAGTGTCTTATCAAAAGGTGTTTGTCCTTTATAAAAGCCATACTTTTTCTTTTCTTTTTTTGTATATATTTTTTATTATTTACAACTATAAGTATACAACAGTGCAATCGTTTTGGCGTTACATTTGCCATACATACAAAGATATTACTAGACCATTACCATTCATATTATTGATACAATATTTACTTTTTAATTCTATTCATCCTGATTATTTCTGTTCTGACCTTCCATTCTTTTTTGCAACCACTAATAAAACTTATTCCACGTTTCATAATAAACTGACTCCCCTTGTTTTTCACATTCTAAGGTTGGCCTATCCAATTCTGCACAAGCCGCTGTTTTCCTTATTATCTCTCTTTCTGGTGGTATGATTTCACTCTTCCAATATTGTGCATATATCATTCTTGCTGCTGTCAATACATATGTTACTAATATGCTATACCTTTCCTATAACCTTCTGTCATTATTCCCAAGAGAAATAATTCTGGTTTAAATGGAATATGCTCTTCCACCATTTCTTCCATCCTTGTCTGTATCAATCTCCAGCATTTTCTTGCACACTTACATGCCCCCACTGGTAAGTCCTTGCACTTCCAGCCATACTTTTTCATAGTAGCCTTTCCAGAATTCTTAATCAGGAACGTTGCCGTGGTCTGTTTTTACACATGACAATTGCAGTGACTTTATTGTGTGCCCAGAGATGGAAAGATTTGGCGCTGTCCGTAATGGTGGAATGGTTGGGTTGGTGACAGTGATGTAACGGACTGAGAAGGCCAAATTGTCCTCTTTGTCAGATTGCAAATTCTTTATTGCATGGAAGAGAAATAAAATGAACTCATGATTCAGGGTTTGGAGGATTAGACAGGACAGATTGTAAAAAGGAGAGGGGTATGTTGTAACCCTAGAGCAGTGGTTCCCAACCTTTTTTTCGCCCCACACCCCTAAAGAAATTTCACTCGAACCTCGCACCCCCTGAAATTTATATTTTGCTCAAGGATAAATTATGCGAATTCCGAATAATATTTTATCAAAAAAGGATTGTTACTTTATTCTTTAATATAATTACCTGGACTTTTCTCGCACCCCCTGGAATATCGTCTCGCACCCCAGGTTGGGAACCCCTGCTCTAGAGAAAGCAGTAAATTGTTATAACTGATATAACAGAATACCAGAGTTGGGAGGGACCTTGGAGGTCATCTAGTCCAACCCCCACCCACCCACCCAAGCAGGAGACCCTACACCATTTCTGACAGATGGCAGTCCAGGCTCTTCTTCAAAGCCTCCAGAGATGAAACTCCCACAATTTCTGAACAACAAAATAGTATTAACAGAGTTGGAAGGGACCTTGTAGGTCATCTAGTCCAACCCTCTGCCCAAGCAGAGTGCATCCCGAGATAGGTGGGTTCCTTGGTTGCATGGAACAGAACAGAATAAGAGAGTTGGAAGGGACCTACATATGGAAGTCCAGTCTCTCCTTGAAGGCTTCCAGGGATGAACCTCCCACAACTTCTAAAGGCAACCATATAAAGAAGATCAGATGCTACAGATAGTCCTAAATTTACAACAGTTCATTTAGTGACCATTCAAAGTTACAGCGGCGCTGGAAAAAGGGACCTATGAACATTTTCACTTATGACCTTTGCAGCATCCTCATGGTCACGTGATCAAAATTCAGAGGCTTGGCAACTGGCATGTACTTGGGACGGTTGCAGGGTCCTGGGATCACACGATCCCCTTTTGCAACCTTCTGACAAGCAACGTCAATGCGGAATCCAGATTCGCTTAACAACCGTGTGACTAATTTAACAACTGCAGTGGTTCACTTAACGGTGGCAAGAAAGGTCATAAAATGGAGCAAAGCTCACTTAACAAATGGACTCAATTGTGGTCATAAGTCGAGGACTTCCTGTATTTCTTTGCATTTTTTTTCTTTCTGATTTTCTTTTCTTTTTGTTTCCTTGCACTTTTAGCTTTCTCACTGCTTTTCTCTGCTTTTCTTTCTCTTTTGGTCCTGGTTTTTAATCTTTCTTTTTTTAAAAAATCTTTAATAAAAGTTATATATATAATTTTATATATATGTGTGTATACATATATACACACACAAATATATATACACATACATATACATATACATATACATATACACACACATATATATAATTATACAATTTTTATTATTACATATAATTGTATTATTATTGTTAACATTGTATAAAAAGTATATTGGCAGTATCAATACATTGTCCACAAATTATGTATGGCTGATAAAGGAAAATGACAAATAAAACGTGTGTGTGTGTGTGTGTGTGTGTGTGTATAAATATAGATATAGATATAACAGAGGTGGTATTCAGCAAGTTCTGACTAGTTCTGGAGAACCGGTAGCGGAAATTTTGAGTAGTTCGGAGAATTGGCAAATCCCACCTCTGACTGAAGATATGCCCACCAAGCCACACCCACAGAACTGGTAGGAAAAAAAATTTGAATCCCACCACTGATATACATACATACATTACATATATGTGTGTGTATGTTATTTGTTTTATACATACACACACACACACACACACAATTATATATATATATATATATATATATATATATATATATATAT
>NW_020769404.1:903209-940631 GCF_900518735.1 Pseudonaja textilis
ATATATATATATATATATATATATATATATATATATATATTTTTCTTCTTTTGGATTTTGTACATTCCATTTTTGAATAAAATAAAATAGAGATGACTAATAAAAATCACATATCACAACATTTAAAAAAGGAATTCCACTTTGGCTCAGGATTGCCCAAGGACCCATCCTCCACCACCGGGTCGCCCTTCCGATCAGCTGCTGACAAAAACTTGGACGGTTGGCTACGTGACCCAAAGCAGGACGAGCCTCAACCTGTGATTTATGACACCTGTCCTCACCTTCCTCCAGGCCAGGGACCTCTCGGCCACCCCAGAGCCAGAGAAACATCCTGGCACGTCCATTTAAAACCCAAAGAATTATGAAGGGGGAAGGAGGATTTTCAGCAGAGGAAAAAAAAACAACAAAATATCTTTCGTTTTCCCCATATTCAACGAAAGAAATTTGACTACGAAGACAGACTCAAGAAGACAGCAAATGCTGCCTCTGCAAAGAAGCTGAAGGAATTGTACAGAGATAGTTGTTGCAAGATTGCACAGACTCCTTACAAACAATGGCATGATAAAATAGCAACAGTGGTGCACTGGCATGTCTGCAAGAAAGACCATTTGCCTGCAAGCAAGAAGTGGAGGCACCACAAACACCGACAACACGGTAGAAAAAGACGCAGCTGCAGGGCTCTGGGACGTTCGAATTCACCGCTATGGCCGAGTTCACACCTGCCAACACGTAATGTGTGACCTCAGTCTAGTCCCCTTTCTTACACCCTCACGCCCACCTCCACACATGCTCAGTCACCGCATTAAACTACAATTATTTGGTTTTGGTTCCGCTCACGTCAGGTGAGCCGTCAGTGGCTTATGGCTTTGTGCAGAGTTAAATAAACCAACTGTGGTTTGGTTCAAATAACCATGGCTTCAAACGGTATGGGTAAAAACTGATAACGCAAGCTCACACAAACGCTTCCTGACTTCACACATAGCCTTAAACGAGTATTTCTCAACCGTGGGAACTTGAAGATGGGTGGAATTTCTGCTCCCAGAATTCCCCTACCTGGGGAATTCTGGGAGTCGTACTCCACTCATCTTCAACTTAGCAAGGTTTAGAAACACAGTCTAGGGAATTCTGGGTGTTAAAGTCTGTCCCTCTTCAACTTATACTAAGGTTGAGGAGCAATGGCTGGCTGGGGAATTCCGGCAGTTGAAGTCCACCCGTCTTCAAACTTGCTAAGGTGGAGAAGTGCTGGCTTCAGCCCCAGGAGATTAAACAGGAAGAGGCAGGATGGATCCAGCAGAATCCGCTGGGCTGCTGTGTTGCAATCAACCCCTTTGCAGAAGTTTTGAATTCCGGCCAGGGGGGGAAGGTAGCCAGGGTGGTGCTGCCCAGCCTCCCAGAAGCCTTATCAGAGCCCGAGAGTCACGGGTTTAGGAGAAAACAGACACTCCTGCACGTAGCCCTCGGTGAGGCTCCTCAGAGGGCCAGGAACCAGGCGTGGGGCAGGTCCACAACCCAGGGGCCCCTTCCCCTAAAGCCGTGAATCAGGCAGAGACCACGCACACCAGCACAACCTTGGCCCCCGCCCCCTCCAGTTGTACAGGAAAAGCAATATTTATGTCAAGCAGCCTTTCACAAAACCGCCAGCCAGAAGTTTTGCTCCATTTAATCCACAGCTTTTCCTTCCAGGCTCTTTCAGTCAATATCAATCAGAAGAGAGTTGGATAGGGACCTTGGAGGACTTCTAGTCCAGCCCCCTTCTGCTCAAGCAGCAAACCCTACACCTTCCTGGTTAAATCGATGTCTAGTCTCTTCTTAACAACCTCCAGTGATGGAGCACCCACAACCTCTGGTGGCAAGCAGTTCCACTGGTTAATTGTTCTCACTGTCAGGAAATTTCTCCTTAGTTCCAGGTTGATTCTCTCCTTGATTATTTTCCTTTGATTCTTGTCCTGCCTTCTGGTGCTTTGGAGAATAATTTGGCGCTCCTCTTCTTTGGGGCAGCCCCTCAAGTGTTGGAATAGTGTTATGATGTGTCCCCCCCCCCCCCAATTCTTCTTTGCCCTAGACTGGCCAAACCCAAATCCTGCAACCGTTCATCGTCTGTTTTAGTCTCCAGGCCTTTGATCCTCTTAGTTGCTCTTCTCTGCACTTTTTCCAAAGTCTCAACATCTTTTTTTCTAGCATGGTGACCAAAACTGGTTGCAGTCTTCCAGGTGTGGCCTTACTAGGGTTTTACAAAGCGGTATTAATTAAGGTGACCAACTTTTTTACAATGAGAAGGAGGACACAGATAAATTGAAGAAGAAAAAAGCCACTTGCACACGGCAAACTCTTGCGCACGGTGCATTCTGACGCGTGGCACACTCCCTCAAAACAATTCTCCTGCGCAGAGAGCATGCGCCTCATAATCGCGTCTCACAGCACTGTACTGAGCCTTGACGCATCGCCATGTCAGATACTAATATATCACATCACACACAATGGATCCAATCGGCATCAATCAGATACGGAGATTTACAGATTAGTCTTCAAATATGAAAAAGGAGGACACATGGGAGGACACGTTTCGAGGGAGGACAAAACTTACAAAAGGAGGACTGTCCCGCCTAAAGGAGGATGGTCAGTCACCTTATAGTAATACTTTTGATTCTATGCCTCTGTTTGTCCAACCAAGGATTGCATTCGCTTTTTTGGCTGCTGCAGCACGTGGCTGGCTCGTGTTTAACTGATTATCCACCAAGACTCTCAGTGGTGGGATTCGATTTTTTTTACTACCGGTTCTGTGGGCGTGGCAGGGGAAGGATACTGTAAAATCTCCAGTCAGAGGTGGGTATGTGCCCGTTCTCCGAACTACTCAAAATTTCCGCTACCGGTTCTCCAGAACTGGTGAGAACCTGCTGAATACCCACCTCTGGTCCCTCTCACGGTTATTGTTTTTGAGCCAGGTTTCACCTACTCTGTACTTATTATACCTTTGATTTTTCCTGCCTAAATGTAAAACTTTGCTCTTCTCCACATTGAAATTCATTTTGTTGGATAGGGCCCGTTGTTCAAGTCTGCCAAGATATTTTTGCATCCTGAATTTGTCTTCAGGGGTATTGGCTATTCCTGCCAGCTTGGTGTCATCTGCAAATTTGACGAATTCCCCTTCTATTCCCTCACCTAAGTCATTTATTAAGATACTGAATACTGGGCCTAAGACAGAACTTTGTGGTACCCCACTGCTTACTTCCCTCCATGTAGATGCAGTACATTTTTTTTTCAACCTTCGCAACTTTAAGAGGATTGGACCTCAACTCCCAGAATTCCCCAGGCAAGAGGCTAGAACATCCGCTCCCAGAATTTCCCAGCCAACAGGATTTAAGATGCACCAACATCAATTCCCAGAATTCCCCAGCCAGCATGCTTTAAAATATGCTGACTTCGACTCCTAGAATTCCATAGGCAACCTGTTTTAAGATAGGTGGACTTCACAGCAGCTACATTTGTGCTTTGCTTAGGATTTCCACTCATTCTCTTTCCTTACAGTTTGGTATAAAAAAATAAGACTTTAAAACAACATTTTGATTGGGAGCCTGCTGACTGGGGAATTCTGCAGTTGAAGTCTACACATCTTTAGGTGGCCAAGTTTGGAAAAACTGCATTTACCAGCTGAAAAACCCTGAAGAAAATGCTGCCATCTAGTGCCATCTTCAGGTTTTGCAGCCCGGCCAAGACACTTCTAGATTGTATCTTCGCATGTTGTGTGAACCCAGCATGTTGTGATTTGCAGGAGGGTTTATGACGGACATTGGATGAGGAATAATGACTGCTCCATCTCACATTCTGCACAGGGGCTATTTATTATTACATTTATCTTGCCATGAGGCGGCCATCTGTGTTTTTCCCACACTATTGCTTTATGAAAAGTGCAAAAGCCATTTTAGGTCTCTCATTAAAAAGGTTTTCAGCATCGCCCGCTCCAAAAGTAGAAGGAAACACAAGTCCTCAAATTACAACCATTCCTTAGGTGGCCATTCGAAGTCACAACGGCAATGAAAAAAGTGAGTTATGAACATTTTCCACCGGTGAGAACAATTAATCAGTGGAAAAACTTGCCTCCTGTGGCACACGTCCCACAGGTGGCACGCAGAGCCATTTGTGCCGGCACGCGAGCTGCAGGCAAACTTACTTCACTGCGCATGCACGCACCTCACAGCTGATTTTCAGCCGGTTTGAGGCCTTTTTCGGCCTCCCAGAGGCTTGAAAAAAAGCCTCCGCAGGCTTTGCAGGATGAATAATAGATCCATTTTGTCACTTCCTGTAATAGCGGAAGTGATGAAACGGGCCTATTATTCGGCCTGCAAAGCCTGCAGAGGCTTTTTTCAAGCCTCTGGGAGGCCAAAAAAGGCCCCAAAATCAGCCGAAAATCAGCTTTGAGGCGCAGTGCAGGTAAGGGGGCGGCCGGGGGGGGGATTGTGTGTGCATGCGCAGGGGGTGGGGGGCACATTTCCTTCTGGGTGCTGGCACACGAGCACACACACACACAAGCGCTCGCACAGTTTTTGGCACAGGAGCCCCGAAAGTTTAGCCACCACTGCTAACCTGGGTCTCCTGACCGAAGCAGGGGATTGAACTAGAAGGCCTCAAAAACCCCTTACAACTTTGTTGTACCGTTGTAACCTCTGCTCAAGCAATAGACCCTATGCCTGTGATGGCGAACCTATGGCAGTAACTTCTTACAAGCCTCCTGTGATAGAATACCCACAACTTCTGGTGGCAAGTAGTTCCACTGGTTAATTGTCTTCAACTGTCATGAAATTTCTGAATGGGTGGACCCCCTCTTCTTTGTGGCTGCCCCTCAAATATTGGAAGATGCTATCATGTCACCCCTAAGTCCTTATCATTAAACTAGACAATTTGACTGGGGTGGTATAAGGTTCCTGCCTTGAATAGAGGGGTTGGACTAGACAACCTCTGAGGTCCCTTCCAGCCATATGAGTCTATGTGACTGTGTACACCACTGTGCTTTTTTAAAAAAAAAAATTAAAGGCTTAGCATGATGCACAGGAGGTTAAGTAACATATCAACAAAACTTTAACTGATAAAAACTGGGAGTCAGAGATTTATGTTCCAATAAACACTTGACTGCTGGTATGGAAGCTTGTCAGTGAGTCACCCTCTCCCTGATCTTCAGATCTCCACCTCCTCTGCCTCATTTAATGCATACCAGAAAGCCTGGGGTGATAACAGCAAAATAACACCTGGACACGAGCCCTTCTTACCCAATTGAGACCGAAAAACACATCAGCAAGACTTGGGAAAGAGGAAGCCAGGAGGAGAAACACAGAGAGAGGCCTGGCAAAACCCCCAGCCATAAATAGTTAGACCTTGAGGTGATAATAATAATGATAAAAACTAGTAGTCAGAGAGTAGTTTGCTCAGGAAAACTATTCCAGGTGTGTCCTTTTTGTTTCTTTTTTAAAGTAAACTTTATTAATCTTTTATATCTCTTAAAAACAACAAAAAAAGTGTAGATATCTTGAAATTGACAGTTTGTGGCAGTCATCTCTATACTTCTATTTTGTGCATTATTTACAAATATATACAATTTCGCAAATGTAAACATTTAATCTTTATGTTGCTGATCATTAATTCTTTCATCATCTATCTATCTTAGTTCAATCCAATCACACCATTTTTTTCCAAATCTTACAATACTCAAGACTTCAGGTGTGTCTTTTTTCAAGCACATCCAATCAGATATTGGATGGCTTTCCTTCGAAGGGCAGTCCTCGGGTTACGACCATAAATATATTATGTACAGGCAATGCTGGACTTACACTTGTTCATTTTAGTGACCCTGGGTGTGAAGTTATGACGGCAGTGAAAAAAAGGGACTTGCGATCGTTTTTCGCATGTACGACTGTTTGCAGCCTTCCCACGGTGGCGTGATCAAAATTGGTTTGACACATGTTTATGACAGCTGCAGCCTCCAGGGATTATGTGATCCCCTTTTGCGACCTTTTGACAAGCAAAGTCCATGTGGAAGCCAGATTCACTTTACAACCGGCTTCACTAAACTTATCAACTGCAGAGATTTACTTACCAACCTGGGCAAGAAAGGTTCTAAAATGGGACAAAAGTAATTTAACAACTGCCCTGCTTAGCAACGGAAATGTTGTGCTCAATGTTGGTTGTAAGTTGAGGACTCTGTACATATTTATGTATTTTATGTAATTGATTGATTTCCCATTTCATTTCCCTCAAAAGAGGAACTCTGGGCGGTATATAGTATATCTATCTATATAAAACCGAGGAGAAGCCGTCGGGAAGTTGAAAGTCACAGCCCTGTGATAACAGGCGGTTCTCTTGACTTACGGTACAGCCACGGCTGAGCCCCAAATGTTCATCGCTAAGCAAGGCAGTTGTTAAGTGAGTTTCGCCCATTTTATGACCTTTCTTGCCACAGTTGGTTAAGGAAATTGCTTGCAATTGTGAAGTTTAGTAACACAATCAGTAACTGAATCTGGCTCCCCCATGGACTCTGCTGGCCAGAAGGTCGCAAAACCGGGAATCCTGCATTCCAATTTTGGGCATTAAAAAAAGATGTTGAGACTCTGGAAAGAGTGCAGAGAAGAGCAACCAGGATGATGAGGGGACTGGAGGCTAAAACATACGATGAAGCGTTGCAGGAACTGGGCCTGGCTAGTCTAGGGAAGAGAAGGACCAGGGGGGACAGGAGAGCAGCCTTCCAATATTTGAGGGGCTGCCCCAGAGAGGAGGAGGAAGGGGGTCAAGCTATTCTCCAAGGCACCTGAAGGCCAGACAAGAAATAATGGGTGGAAACTGACCAAGGAGAGACTCAACCTGGAAATAAGGAGAAATTTCCTGACAGGGAGAACAATCAACCATGGAACAGAAGTTGCCTTCGGAGGTTGTGGGAGCTTCATCACTGGAGGCTTTCAAGAAGAGACTGGACTCCCATCTGTCAGAAATGGTGTAGGGTCTCCTGCTTGGGCGGGGGGTTGGACTAGATGACCTACAAGATCCCTTCCAACTCTGTTAATCTGTTAATGAGCCCGGGACACTACAACTGTCATAAATAAGAACCAGTCGCCAATCATCTGAATTTTGATCACATGTGGCCGTTGGAGATGCTGCAACCGTCAGGTGTAAAAAAATGCTCACAATTCACTTTTTTTGCAGTGCTGTCATAAACTTCAAATGGTCACTGAACAAAACAGTCGAAAATCTACCTGTATCTTGTTCATGAGCATGAGTGATTTGGGCAACATCCATGGCAAAAAAAAAAAGGATCAGCCACGGCCACGTGGCGCCTCACTGAATGACCGCATTGCTTAAAAGTCTTTTCTGGTCCCAATTGTGGTCATAAGCCGAGGACTACCTATATTAGGCCCCAAACGTTGCAAGCTTTTGGCCCAGCCAAATTTCACACCTGCCCAGAAACTCCTACTCATCATGCGGGAAGCAGCTTGAGCAGGGGGTTGGACAAGATGACCTCTAAAGTCCCTTTCGGCTCTATTCTATTCTTCTTCTATGTCCCCTTCAGGAAGCAAAGGGCCACGAAGACCTTGGACTGGAAAAACTGGGGTGGTATGTCCCCCATCCAGGGTCCTGCACACCCCCCAACTTCCACTCGGCACCTCCACCTGAGCAGGTGGGCAATTTTGAGCTACAAGAGATGGAAAACTCCGCTGATCCTTTTATTTCCCAATCAAGGGCGGCCCCCAGAGGCCCCCTTGCAAAAATATCCGACTTCTTTATATTCTTTTTAAGTCAAAGGAGATTGACACCGGCATCAGCCCTAATTCCCAAGGCCTTAAGCCCAAGGGAAAGCTGGACAAACATCAAAACAGAAATTTAATTTGCAATCCGAAATTTTGCACACACGTTTAAAAGAAGAGATGTGACCCCACCCCCCCACCCCCCAAAATGGCCTCAGTTTGGCAGGGGATGAACTTCAGGATGCAGAAAAATATATTAAGCACAAATATATGAATTTTTTTTTTGTTCCCACCAGCAATTAAAACCAGAAGAATCACTCCAAACTCTTGTCTACAAAATTAGGAATTCTCTTTCTGTGAGTTTCAGCTTGGTGACTTGAAGAGGTGAATTCTGGAAGCTGAAGTCCACCAGTAGGTCATCTAGTTGCCACGGTTGCAGACCCCTTATCTAGAGGCTGGAGTGGGACGTTTGCACACCCCTTTCGAGAGCCCTGAAGGATGAGATTGCCAGAAACGTCGCCAATGCAGGCCTAGAGAAATAGGCCATGCCACTCAGCCAGCGCCCACCGAGGGCCTCAGTAGATGGCTTCGTCCATATTATCATCGCTGTCGCCCCCAAAGTCTTCCCCGTTGTCGAAATAGGACATGATGTAGTCCGTCTCCTGCAGTAGCAAAAAGCAACAACAACAAAAAGGAAAACAACTAAAGTCCGACCCTTTCAGAGCCTGCTAAAAAACACACTCAGGTTGTTTGGAGATTATAGACTTTTTAAATCCACTTTTGTCAGAAGCTGCGTTTGGGGGCAGTGGTGTAGAATCTGACTCCAAACCAGCACAGGGTCGACTCGGCGAGACGGGCAGCATTTTAAGGTTTAAAAAATAAAAAATAAAGTAAAGTAAAAAGTAAAATAAAAATAAAATAATGAAAAATAGTAAAATAAATTAATAATAATAATAATAATAATAATAATAATAATAATAATAATAAATAAAATAAAATAATGAATAGAATACCAGATTTGTAAGGGACCTTGGAGGTCTTCTAGTCTAACCCCCTGCCTAGGCAGGAAACCCTACTACACCACTTCAGGACAGAAGGATGAGAGGGGGTTTTGGATTATCCAGTTGGGAGCTATACTACCAGGCAACAGTATTGATGTGGATGAAGGAATGGATTATACTGAAAAATGCCAGATTATTAACACGGGAAGGGCATGATTTACAATTGGGCTGGCATGCATTTTTATGGTATAAAGAAAGTAAGGTACATGGATATTTTAGGAGACACTACATTAGGGATGCTTTATTAACAGTATGGGGAAAAAATAAGAGATTATCCCTATACGAAAATACCAGTCTGGTTATCATTAACCTTTACATATCCACAGCTTTTTAAAAAGGAACACATTATTAGAGATGAAGAAATTTTAAATGAAAAGAACAAAGCAAGAATTAGAGTCACAGGGGATAAAAATGAATTGGTATTCATATTTGCAAATACATACAAGGTATGAGAAAGACATCAAGATGGCTGGGTTTTATAAGGAATTGGATGAATTGGATAAAATCCTAACAGGCACTGAAGAGAAGTTGATTAAAAAATTATATGGTTACTTACTAGGAGTGAAATTAGAGGAAGAACAAGTTAAAGAATCAATGATTGCGTGGTGGAAAAACTTTGGATATGGAATAGATTTGGATAAATGGCAGATACTATGATCTAGAAACTATAAATTAACTATGTCAACAGCTTATAAAGAGAATTTGTGTAAGATGTTTTACAGGTGGCACTTACCCCCAACGAGAATTGACAAAATGTTTAAAGATAAGTCGGCGAAGTGCTGGAAATGTCAGAAGTTACCAGAATCATACTACTATATGTGGTGGACATGCACAGAAGCTAAAAAGTATTGGACGAGAATACATATGTGACTGGAGAAAATGATAAAACAATCTATAGATTTAAAACCAGAGACATTTTATTGGGAATTTTGCCTGAAGGTTATAACAAAGAGTTAATCTATTTCATTATCAATGTATTAACAGCAGCCAGGATTGTATTTGCACAAAATTGGAAAAATGAAAAAATTACGATGGATGAGGAAATAATTCAGAAAATAATGGAATGTGCAGAAATGAGTAGATTGACAATGGCAATTAGAGAACAAGAGGAAAAAATTATTATAAAATTTGGAATTTATTTTATGAATGGCTAGATAGAAGAGTCAGAAATTAAAATATGTAAGTACAGTATAATATTTATTACTGATAATTGAATGCGTTAGAGTAAGAAAATGAATGTGAAATATATTATTGAAAATCAATAAATATAACGTTAAGGCTAATATAATCAGTGATATACGCAATATAAAATACTGACTAGAATGATTATATACGTATATAAGTAAAATATGTACGATAATGTTATTATGGGCACAAAGAAATGTTTACCCAACTGACACACTGATGAACAGAAAGGTTTTGTTTTTGTTGTTGCTATAAAAATAAAAATTTTATTTAAAAAAAAAAGTGGTGGGAGCTTCATCCCTGGAGGCTTTCAAGAAGACTGGACTGCCCTCTGTTAGAAATGGTGTAGGGTCTCCTGCTTGGGGGTTGGACTAGATGACCTACAAGGCCCCTTCCAACTCTATTATTCTATTCTATTCCATTTCTCCAATTCAGCGTTTCTCAACCTGGGCCATTTTAAGATGCATGGACTTCAGCTCCATGCTGGCTGGGGAATTCTGGCAGAAGTTTACCCATCTCAAAATGGCAGAGGACATGGGGAAACGATCTCCCACCAAAATTCAGGAGCAGCCATTTTGGGCCTTCACCTCTGCTACGGTTTCTTCTTGTCTTACCTCTTCGAACTCTTCTTCATCGTATTCTTCCTCCTCTTCCTCCTTGCCTTCTTCACCCTCTTCCTTCTCCTCTTCCTCTTCCGATGTCACCTCCTCTTCTTTTTTTTCCAGCGTCTGGGGGACAATTAAAACAACCCGATCAAAATTTTGGGAAGTTGGCAACTGGCACAGATGATTACAGAGGTCTCCACACTTAGCAACTGTAAGACTTGTGGACTTCAACTCCCAGAATTCTCCAGCCAGCTATGCTCATCGTCTATTAAAAGCTTTGCTGGCCGGAGAATTCTGGGAGTTGAAGCCCACAAGTCTTAAAGCGGCCAAGTTTGGGATTCTGGGAGTTGAAGTCAAATTATGACTCCATAACATGCTTTCTACAATTTTGTAAACAACAGACTAAAAGACTCAAGGTCCATCCCACCCCTGAAAGGACCTAGTGGTAAAGACTGCAATGACGACACCATCAAAGCCAACCTCTTTAACACATTCTTTGTTGTTGCCAAAGAAGCTCAAACCGGAAGTCTTACCTCCAACTTCTTAATGGCTTCCTCCTTCTCTGTGGGCACTTTGGGTTTCTGCTTGGGAACTGGGATCACCTGCCCTGCACCGGAAAGAAACCAGAAAAGCTGATTATCTTGGCCAACCACTTTCCTGGGTCTGTTTTTGGCCAGGCTACAATCAAGGAGTTAATTCAAATGGGCAAAACTTTGCTTGTGTTAAGTCAGATTCCCCTTCCCGAAAGAAAGAGGGGGGGGGCGCCTTTCCTGCTTACAGGAAATGTAGAGAAAAGTAAAGTCCTACACAGGCAAGAAAAACCCAAAGTACCCCTATGGACTGGGTGAAATGAGGCCCAATAGCAGTAACTGGGAAAGGGATCTTGGAGTCTTAGGGGACAACCAGCTAAATAGGAGCCAGAAGTGTGCAGCGGCCGCCAAAAAAGCCAATGCAATCCTAAATTGCATTAACAGAGGGATACAATCAAGATCAAGGGAGGTACTAATACCACTCTATAAAGCCTGAGTAAGACCACACCTAGAGTCCTGCATCCAGTTTTGGTCACTACTATAAAAAAGATGTTGAAGCTCTAGAAAAAGTGCAGAGAAGAACAACCAGGATGATGAGGGGACTGGAGACTAAAACATACAATGAACGATTGCAGGAACTGGGCCTGGCTAGTCTAGTGAAGAGAAGGACCAGGGGAGACATGATAGCGGTCTTCCAATGTTTGAGGGGCTGCCACAGAGAGGAGGAAGGGGTCAAGCTATTTTCTAAAGCCCCTGAAGGCCAGAGAAGGAATAATGGATGGAAACTGATCAAGGAGAGATTCAATCTGGAAATAAGGAGAAACTTTCTGACAGCGAGAACCATCAACCAATGGAACAGAAGTTGCCCTCGGAAGTTGTGGGAGCGCCATCACTTGAGACCTTCAAGGGGAGTTTGGGAAAATTACATTTCCTCCAAGCACAGGCAATAAAATTACTTACTTTGTTTTCGAGTCTTCTTCACGCGGATTTTTAGTTCTGGAGGTAGCTGCTTCCAATCTGCAGAGATCAGCAAAGATTTAACCGAGCAATTAAAATTTAGCCACTTGGGCCCCAAGGTGGGTTTTTTAAAAAAATAAAAATAATGTAATCTCTTGGGCATAATTAAGAGCAGAGAAGCTCACACCTGGGCAACTTTAAAACTTGTGGACTTCAACTCCCAGAATTCCTCAGCCAGCATGATTTAGAGACAAGGTGATTCTTAATCCTTCCCCAAGATTAAGGGGGGACCCCCCCCCGTTTTGGTTCCTGTATCTTTGTTACTATCAATTTTGTAGTAGAGTAGTTCTTGACTTATAACCATTCGTTTAGTGACTGTTTGAGGTTACGTCACTGAAAAAAAGGGGCTTATGGCCGTTTTTCACACTTACAACCGTTGTAGCATCCTATGGTTAACATGACCAAAATCCAGACACCTGGCAACTGACTCCTAGTTATGACAGCTGCAGTGTCCCAGAGCTGTGCGATCTTGTTTTGCGACCTTCTGACAATCAAAGTCCACGAGGAAGCCTGATTCGCGTAACAACTGTGTTACTGCCTTAACAACTGAAGTGATTCACTTAACAACAAATGGCAAAAGGTTGCAAAACGGGGGCCAAACTCACTTAACCAATATCTCCCTTTGTGATGGAAATTTTGGGCTCCACGGTGGTCGTAAGCTGAGGACCGCCTGTGCAAGAATCCTCAAGAAATCAAAACATTTCTCCTGGCCTCACCTGGGTTCCACTCCATGGAGTTATCCGTCGGGCCCGCCATCTGATACTTGTCGGAATAGCGCTCGATATCTGGAGAAATGAAAAATTCAGGAATGACCCCGTTTCCCCGAAAATACGACCTACCCAGAAAGTAAGCCCTAGCTTGATTTTTTACATGTGACCCCAATATAAGCCCTACCCACAAAATAAGCCCTAATTAAGATCTCACCCATTCCAGAATGGACGGGCAAAAGTTAAGCTAGGGTGAGAATCGGGGGGGCGGGGGTGGAACTGCCCTCCTATTTACCTTTGGACAGTTGTAGCCAGGCCTTGTGCCCCAACACCTGCCTTGCCGGCCCATTTCTTCTGCAGCCGGCAAGGCTGGCACGGCTTTTCTGGAGCTGATAAGAAGGCTCTAGATCGCTCCTATCGGCTGCAGAGGCCTTCAGGAAAGCCTTGCTGGCCACAGTAGAAGTTGTTTCTGAAGGCCTCTGACAGCGAAAAGGAGGCCGGGGGCGACGCACACAAGTGAGGTTAGTCAATAGAGGACACCCCCCGAAATTAAGACCTGGTGCCTTTTTTTTTGGTGGCAAATATATATATATATAAGACAGGGTCTTATTTTGGGGGAAACACGGTGGTGATGCCCTCTTTAAATAGCAAAGGGTAAGAAGATGGTGAGCAGGCTGAGATGGCGGGTGGGGTTAAACCCGTCATGAGTTGGGAATCCCGCCGCAGTCACAAAAGTCCCGAGCCGTCACTCCCTCCCCGTGAATTCCGCTGACCCTAGCACCAATTTAGCAGACCAGATCCTTCTGGACAGCTTCTGCAGATTCTTTTAATGATGGGGAAACTAGCAGGTGGACAACCCCCCCCCCCTCGCAGGTGTAGAAAAGAAATTAAAGAAGAAAAAAGGAAGAGAAAAAAAATCCTATGCAAGATTCGGCGACATCGCGGAAGCTCAGCCGATCGCGAGGCAGAAATTATTTCAAGGGCTTTGCGTGGTTTTCTTGGCTGATCGGTACCTTTTTGGGGGGCCGAAGGTTTGATGAAATACGGCAGGTTCTTCATGGCCCCCCTCAACTCCTGCTTCAGGGCCAGCATGTATTCAACCTCTTCTCCAGCCAGCAAGGGAAGGGCTTTATACTCCAGCGGCTACAGAAACAAGCCAGGTTTAAGACAGAAACAGGGGAACGTTTTGGCTCCCTTCCCACGACATGCTTCATCGGGCTGTTAAATTAACCCAGTTTCTGGATAGGTGTCAGGCCTGTTGTGGTTCGCCGGCAGCCGGTGCAGACAGCAGCAGAATCGGACAGTGGGGAAGAACGGGGACCGGTCCGGGAGTCTGGGGAGGACTCGGACGAGGGTCCTGCGTCCGATGCAGAGATGGGGCCAGGACCATCTGGGAGTGGGGTGCTGACTCCGGAGCCTGGCAGCAGCAAGGCCGAGGAGCAAGGGGAGCCTGTTCCCAGTTTGCGCATGTGCAGAGCTGCCAGAAGGCCAGAGCAGCTGAGACAAAAGGGGAGACTCGGGAGTAAGGCTGGGAGGTGATTGCCCCTCCCAGAAGAGATAAAAGTCAGGCCAAGAGGATGAAACCTTTGCAGGAAGCAAAGTCATTCTTTCGATTCAGATTCATTCTTGAAGCTCGTTGTACTTGGTTGGTTTTTTCTCTCTCATTCATTTGACATTTCTGCTATTGGCAACACTTCAGAGGAACGAAAGGTGGGTGCTTATCTCGAGGGACTGTTTGAGATTCATTACCGGCTGGGAATGAAAACAATTCCCAGCGTTGCAATAAAATAAGACTTGTTTTTAAAATAAGCATGGGCGTAATTACGGTCTAGGAAGCCTTGGTCAGGACAAGGCCTGCCTCCGTTCAAAATCCAAGAAAGAATCCCCCCCGACTCCATTAAGGTAGAGAAGAAGTGTTGTGGCCGGCCAATGGCCAGCAGAGCTGGTGGCAGACACTCAGACAGTGAGGAGGTTGGGGAGGAACATGGGCCAGTCCTGGAGTTGGGGGGAAGGCTCTGACGAGGGCTCTGCATCGGAGGCAGGGATAGGGCCAGGGCGGTCCGATCATTATCAGCTGCCTTCGGAGTGGGAGATCAGTGGGGAAGAACAGCTGGAGCCTGTTCCCAGGGTGCGCATGCACAGAGCTGCCAGGAGAAGGGAACAATTAACCCATGCTGGAGATCTAGCTGACAATAGGTTTAAGAACCTGAACCCGCAACAGCCCGACCGGGGAGTTCCCACAATATGGTAAGCCACAATCAACAAACCAGGTGCTTCATGTGTTGTGGGAATGCAGCCAGTATTCCTTTCACTGATCCAAGAAAGAGGGTTGCAGCAGCCCAGCCTTAAAAAATTGAGCTTGGGCAGGTAGTCCTCGATTTATAACCATTCATTTAGTGACCGTTCATAGTTACAATGGCACTCACTTATGACCTTGGCAGCATTCTGTTCTGACCCAGGCTTAGCAGAACCAAGAAAACAGACTCCTTGTCCCCAAAAAACCCTCTTTTAGTTACTGTGAATTTCATGGCATTCACACACGGGAAAGTCCCGGCAATAATCATTCCAAGAACAGACTTTGTCAATCCTTGGATAATTGCCAGAGCTTCCAGTCCCAAAGCTGTAAATTAATACCTGTTCAGGAGTCTCTGCCAGGCACAATAAGCAAATCTTCTTAAAGAAATATGAGCTAATTGTCTCCTGCAACCACCACTCCCCTTTTGCTTCTATTTATACCCCAGGGAGGGGCCATTCAACATCGACATGTGCCTTTCTTCCCAAGTCGGCCCCCTCTTCCTTAGTTGTTTTCCTCTTCTGACAGCTCTGTGCATACAGCCATCTGGAACAGGCTCCAGCTGTTCTTCTTCCCCACTTATCTCTGACTCTGAAGGCAGTCGGGAAATGTCAGACAGAGCATCCGTCAAATGTCACAGAGCATCCGTCACAGCCTTCCCCAGACTCCAGGACTGGCCCCAAGTTCCTCCCAACCTCCTCATTGACCTAGTTTGCTGCCAGCTCTGCTGGCAACTGGCAGGCCATAACACATTCCCCAGGGTCCCATAATCAAAAATTAGTAATTTTTAACCTGTAAGAGGCAGATTGAGTCTGGGCATGTAGTTGTGTCTTAAGGGCCTTACCAAAGTCCAAACAAGGTCAAAGAACACTCAAACGCATGACCCATCACAAAAGGGTAATTTAAATGGACTTAAGAGTTGCCACAAGCACTGAAATATATTCAAAAATCTCCCAAAAATGGACGGAATTATCTTTATGCTGAAATGACCTAAAGATTGCTCAGTGATATTGGCTTATAATATCCTCGAGTTATGACTGTTCAGTGACCGTTTAATATTACAACCTGTGCGGGGGATAGGATGGCCCTGGAAGTTCAATAAGACTTTCTGAATAGCAGTTTTAACAATGAAGGTTGTCATAGTCCCGTTGGAGTCTGAATTCGAGGAGGAAGACAAACAGCTAACAGGGATTGGGAGAGGGGCCCCATTGGCTGTGGGGGAAACTGGAGAAGGGTGAAGTCCGGCTGGGCAGAGCAGGGAAGAGGTAGAACAAGGGAGAGGGAGTTTAGAGGAAGACCCAGGCCCACCCCCGTTTCGCCCTAGGGCACACAGGGAAGAATGGAGAAGGGAGCAACGTGGGTTGCGTGGCTTACGGGGGAGGAAAGGGCCCTGATTCCCTTCATTAGCCATACCTGGGAAGGGAGTTTAAGAGATTCATGCTGAGTGCGGCAGTTGCTGGGATAAACATGAGTTTATCTTGTGTTGACTTTAGTTATCTGTGTTCCTGGCATCGTCCCAACTGTGTTGAATTACTGCCGGTCCTTCACATCTGGAATTCCGGCTCCTGCCCTGCTGGACTAATGACCTCATTTTGCCTTGATTGGACTTTTAAGTCGCAATTTTTGTTGACCACGTTTTGGACTGGATTCCCTGAAGTTAAAGGCTGTTCCTGGGAGAGGTTTTCTCCAGCCCAGAAGGTAACCAGGACCTTGGGGGCAACGTTGGAGCTAATAAAGGGACTCCTACTGATTATCTGACTGTGTTGGCTTTGTGCCACGCCCCTTTGGGTCATCACAGAAAGGAAAAATTGGGGGAGCACCCAAGGAAGTCCGAAGGAAACCGAGCAACTCACAGGGAAGAGGGGTGATGGCTTCAGGGTGGGAGGGGGCAATGCCTCCCCCTTCCCGATGCCCACCGCCTCAACATTGAAGGTCATGTGCCCGCCCCGGCCCCTTCCTCTTCCGCCTCTTCCCGCCATGACAGGACCCTGGTGGGGGGGAAAAATTAAAAAGATGACAGAAAGTTAGAAGACAAGCAAAGTAAGCGAAGTGGGCTGAAATCAGGAATTTGTGCACACGATAGTCCTTGACTTCTAACAGTGCCTTTAGTGACCATTTGAAAAAAAGGGACATGACTTTTTCAGACAGGAGCATTGCAACATCCCCACACATGGATCACACGATTGAAATTCAGATGCTTGGAAATGGACTCATTTCTGACAGATAACAGATTAACTGAGTTGGAAGGGACCTTGTAGGTCATCTAGTCCAACCCACCCGCCCAAGCAGGAGGCCCTGCACCCTTTCTGACAGATCTCTCCTTGAAAACTTCCAGTGAGATGAAGCTCCCACAATTTCTGAATAACAAAATAATAACATTAACGGGAGGGACCTTGAAGGTCATCTAGTCCAGGGGTCGCCAACCTTTTGGACCTCAGAGACCACCAAACTCATAATTTTAAATCCCAGGCACCACTAATATGAATTTTGCCTGACGGTGGCTTACTGACGTTGGTGGGAGAGAGATCTGATCTAACCCCTCTCTCACACACACATACACACACACACACATAGGTAGAGGTGGGATTCAAATTTCTTAATCGGTTCTGTGGATGTGGCCTAATTTGTGGGTGTGACTTGGTGGTCATGTGACTGGCTGGATATGGCTTGTATGTAAATATTACAAATATTTATATCAATATTGAATTTTTTATTAAAAAAGAGCAACTTTCACCCACAATCAGGTAAAGCAGGCAGCCAGATTGAGTTGCTCACAGCATCATTCATTGATCTATCTATCTGCCATCGGCTACCTGAGTCTGTCACATGAAATTTGCTTGCTGTGAGTCTGCCCTGAATAACAGAACCTTCAGTCCTAAGGGAGGCTCGGCTGTGCTTAAAAGCATAACTGAAGATCTAAAGATTAGCTAGAAAGCAAGAAATCCAACTATTTCCTGCTTTCTAGCTAATCTAAATCTCCGGGCACAGCAGAACAGCTGATGGTCAGAAAAAGGAAAAATAGAAATTTAGCAGGCAGGTTTGCTGGATAAGGACTGAGTGGCCGGGGAGGGTTGCAGTGGGCCATGTGGGCGGCGCAGCCTTGTGTTTCTGCGCAGCCTGGATTAATTGCTTTGGGGGGGTGGTTTGGGGGGTGAGATTTCT
The DNA here is from genome assembly GCF_900518735.1 of Pseudonaja textilis. Next base: position 921,494 of record NW_020769404.1, read on the forward strand.
CTGCGGCCCACCAAAATTTTCTCCACCGGTTGGCGACCACTGCTCTAGTCCAACCCAAGCAGAGCGCATCCTGAGATGGGTTCTTTGGTGGCATGCAACAGAACAGCATAGGAGAGTTGGAAGGGACCTTGTAGGCCATCTAGTCCAACCCCCCACCACCCAAGCAGGAGACCCTGCACCATTTCTGACAGATAACAGATTAAAAGACCTGGAAGGGACCTCATAGGCCATCTAGTCCAACCCCCGGCCCAAGCAGGAGACCCTGCACCATTTCTGACAGATAACAGATTAAAAGACCTGGAAGGGACCTCGTAGGCCATCTAGTCCAACCCCCGGCCCAAGCAGGAGACCCTACACCATTTCTGACAGAGGACAGCCGGGAAACCAAGGCACGCAGCCCCCATGCGTTTCATCCCCCACCACCCCTCCGCGCTTACCTGTCCGACCCAGCAGAAGACTTCCGAGCGCGCGCTTGCAACTCCCTACATTCAGCCTCCGCCGCGGAGCAAACGGCGGCCCAGAAGCCGGATACTCCACGTTCCAAAGGGGCGGAGCCTCTGGCTCAGGCAGCCAATGAGTGAGAGAGAGAGAGTCGAGGGCGCTCAAGGTTGGATACACAGCGTTCGAAAGGGGCGGAGCCCTCCGGCCCTGGCAGCCAATCAGAGGGGAGGAGGCGGAGAAAAAGGGGCGGCCTGCGGGGCTGTTGAAAAGGCGGCGAGAGGAGCCGGGCTGTTTGTCTATAAGCGGGAGGCGCTAAGGCGGTCCCTTTCAGGGCCCATCATCCACAGCTTCGCCCGTTGGTTTGTAGCGTTGTGTTATAAGCCAGGGCAATCGAGTCGATATAAAATAAGGGCCTGGTTTTATACGTGTCTCGTTGATCTTGGAAGTTGCTTAGTGAGTTTAACGGCAACTTTACGACCTGTGGACTTCAACTCCCAGAATTCCTGAACCAGCTAAGCTGGCTGAGGAATTCTGGGAGTTGAAGTCCACGTAAAGTTGCTATACTTTAGCCACCGCAAATTTTCCTTTAAAGCTCCGCTAGGGGGCAGCCTTCGATCACCCTTGGCTGTTCAGGAAAGCTCAGTGGAGTAAGAGAATTGGATGGGGCACCACCAGGAAACTCTAGGAGCTATGCTGGAGTAACTAAGAGAATTGGATGGGGCACCACGTGGAAATCCTAGGAACTACACTGGAGTAGGAGAATTGGATGGGATACCATGAGGAAGTCCTAGGAACTACACTGGAGTAAGATAATTGGATGGGGCACCACCTGGAAATCCTGAGATGGGTTCCTTGGTTGCATGCAACAGAAGAGCATAAGAGCGTTGGAAGGGAATTCTGGGAGTTGAAGTCCACAAGTAGTAAAGTTGCTGTGGCTAAAGTTTGGCCACAGCTTTAGATAATCTCAAATTTTCCTTTAAGCTCCACTAGGGGGCAGCCTTCGTTCATCCTTGGCTGTTCAGGAAAGCTCAGCAGAGCAGGAGAATTGGAAGAGAGCACCACCAGCAAATCCTACAAACCACGTTGATCTGGGTTTAAGGAACTCTAAGCTTTTCCTTTCTGGAAAAACAACCCAGCTGTGTGTCCTGTACTGTGGGCAAACCAGGGTCTGTTTAAGGATGGCTTTAGGTGTTGGCTTAAGTTCATTCCACGTAGCGCAGGGCCATTTATCCGAACCAGATCTAACGAGTTGTATGAACGCAGCCAATAGGTTTGACTGGGGGAAGCCAAGCAGATGGGTTCACAAAAGCAGTCCAGTGGTGAAAAAGTACTGGTTGAAGATAAAAGAATCGACTAGAAGAGATGACAACACAGCAAATAGATCGGAAACCAGAACTATTCTTATTAGAGATGATAGCGGGGAAACATAACAAAAGATTCATATATTTAATTATACATATAATAACTGCAGCTAGAATCTTATATGCAGAAAACTGGAAAAGTGAAAGGACTCCCACGGAGGAGGTAATAAAAAAAACATTAGAATGTGCATTAGAACTGGATAGACTTACAATGGACAAAGAGAAATCAGAGGGCTACCTAACATGGGATATACTGTATAATTGGATAAATAATAAGATGCAGAAATTAGGGTGGAATGATGAAAGAAGAAGAACAAAATAAAAATAAACACAAAGATAGGGGAATATGTAAGAATAAACAACATAAGAAATATTATTGAATTGTATGTGAATATAGTATAAACCTGCACAAAATAAGAACTGTAATAGTGTATTATGGTAGAAATGAGCAAATAATACCATAGTTATAATCTGGATGTATAACACAACGTAGTCAAAAGAGATTATACTGTATGATAGTTGTAACTAGGATATATAATAGGATGGGGTGGGAAAGGGGGATTTGATGTAACCACTACACAATGACGTATAATTGGAACTGTTATGTATATATTAAGGAAAAATGTACAATAAAAATATTTATTAAAAAAAGCAGTTTCCTGCCCTTGCGTTTGGTCTTGGTTAGCATCTACCTTTTCTTTTTAGTTTTAGTGGAGGCAGTCCTCGACTTATGACAGGATTGTTTAGCAGCTGTTCAAAGTTACAATAACCCCTCCCCACTCAGGATTCCGGGCACTTAACCCCATTTAAAGCACGAGTCTCGAGCCAAATTTCCAAAACTTCAAAAGGATTTATTGGGAGTTAGAAAGTGCAGCATTGCCTGGGTGTATCGTAATTTGTAATTCGTATTCTCCAATGATGGCTCCAAAGAGTCATCAATCAGGCTCTCCAGGTAGAATTTTGCACGGCAGAAACTTCGGTCACCTAGTTACTATCTTTGAAAAACTATGTATGGAATGCACTTTCAGTTTGCAAGCTGCCACACTGCTCTTTTGAACCCCTTTCCCCACCCCTTGCCTAAAATGGGGCAAAACTCTCTTGACAAATGTCTCGCTTAAGAACAGAAACTTTGGGCTCAATTGTGGTCGTAAGTGGAGCCCATTAAAAGCCACAACTGAACTGCTTGTGGCTTTTAAATTCTCGTTAAGGATTCTGCCTGCAAATGCCTTATTTAGTTAGTACGTTCACCGACTCCTGCCAAGCTCCAGATTTTCCTCCCACACTTAATTTGAAAGCCGACCAGGATTCAGGGTTCCGGCCGTTACCCCCATTTAAATCCTGAGTCTCGAGCCAAACTTCCAAAACTTCAAAAGGATTTATTGGGGGTTAACATGTCCGCCACTGCCTGGGTGGAGCCGACTCTGAGACACATAATCCATTGTCACCCTTGACCCTGGTTTTCCCTCCACTCCCCAGGTGTATCGTAATTCATATCCTCCAATGGGACACCTCCATAGCCCAGATTCATCAATCATGCACTCCAGTTAGAATTTTGCGTGGCAGAAACTTCAGTCCCCTAGCTACTATCTTTGAAAACATTTATGGAATGCACTTTCAGTTTGCAAGCTGCCCCACTGCTCCCCTCTCCCTTTCCGTTGGCAACTCTAAAAAGACCAGAGAAATATGTTATGAGTTGACACCCCGGTTCTGGCAACTGGGGGCAGGGCCCTCCCTGACATCCCAGGTCCCATGGTTGCAATTTATGACCATTTTCTGCCACCCTCTTCCCCCACCAGGGAGGCAATGGGCTCACTTAGTGACTGCTGCAAAAACGGGTTGCTTTGCATGGGTCTCAACAACCGTATTGAGCAGGCTCTGCAGGTAGTCCTCAGCCTACGACCACACTGGAGCCCAAAATTTCTGTTGCTACATGAGTGTTATTAAGTGAGTCATGCCTCATTTTATGTCCATTCTGGCCACAGTTGTTGAGTGAATAATTGCAGTTTTTCAGACGGTTGGTAAGTGAATGTGGCTTCTCCATTGACTTTGTCAGAAGGTCACAAAAGAGGATTGTATGATGCCTGGACACTACAACCAAACCGCCATAAATACGAGTCAGATACCAAGCGTTTGAATTTTGAACTCGTGACCCTGAGGATGCTGCAAACAGCCATTTTTCAGCAATGGGGCAACTTCAAACGGTCACTAAATGAATGGTTGTAAATTGAGGACTTCCTGTCTTATCATTGTAAGTCAAGGACTATCTGTAAAGCCATTTCTCCCCCCCCCCCAAAAAAAAAGTATTACGCTGGTTCTGCTAATGGGTTAACTCAACAACCAGGTTACATGTTGTGTGAATGCAACGCCCGAGTTCTGTTTTCTTGTTCTTCACACAGGAAGGTGGGGAAAAGGGTGATTTTATAGACCCATTTTTGAGTATCAATTTAGAATAGAATAGAGCTGGAAGGAAACTTGGAGGTCCTCTAGTCCATCCCCCTGCTCAAGCAGGAGACCCTATCTATCCCATTTCTGACAAGTGACTGTCCAGTCTCTTCTTAAAAACCTCCAGTGATGAAGCGCCCCACTTCTGGTGGCAAGCAGTTCCACTGGATAATTGTCCTCACAGTTGAGAAGTTTCTCCTTAATTCCAGGTTGCTTCTCTCCTTGATTAGTTTCCATCCATTGTTTCTTCTCCTGCCTTCGGGTGCTTTGGAGAATAATGACACCCACCCCCTTCTTTGAGGCAGCCCCTCAAATATTCGAAGACCACTATCATGGTCTTCTATAAATGCTATAAATGTTCTGTCTTACATATTGGCAAAAAAACCAGAAAATAAAATACAGGCTGAATAGTCAAGACCTTGTTGATGATCCAAACTCTGTCAAGGACCTTGGAGTACTCATCTCTAATGACCTAAGTGCTAGAGCCCACTGTAACTCCATAGCCAAAAAGGTGTTAAGAGTTGTTAACCTAATTTTGCGTAGCTTTTTCTCTGGTAATATTACACTACTAACTAGAGCGTACAAAACATTTGCTAGACCAATACTCGAATACAGCTCATCAGTCTGGAACCCACATTATGTATCTGATATTAACACTGTTGAGAAAGTCCAGAAATATTTCACGAGAAGAGTTCTCCACTCCTCTACTCGTTGCAGAATACTTTATGCCACCAGACTCGAAATTCTAGACCTAGAAAATCTAGAACTACTCCACCTTCGGTCCCATCTAAGTATAGTATATAAAATCATACATTGCAATGTCCTACCTGTCAATGAATACTTCAGCTTCAACCATAACAACACAAGAGCAAACAATAGATACAAACTCAAGGTTAATTGCACCAAACTTGATTGCAGGAAATACGATTTCAGCACCAGAGCGGTCAATGTCTGGAATACTCTACCTGACTCTGTGTTTTCTTCTCCAAACCCCAAAAACTTTAACCTTAGACTGTCTAATATTGACCTCACCCCTTTCCTAAGAGGCCTGTAGGGGGTGTGCATAAGCGCACCAACGTGCCTACCGTCCCTGTCCTATTGTTTCTTTTTATTTTTCTTATATGCATCCATTTCATGTATTCATAACTATGTATATACTTATACCTATTATCTTGTAAGTGATTGACAAATTGAATAAATAAATAAATAATCCCCCCCCCCCCCAGTTCTTCTTTTCATCCAATTGGACATACCCAATTCGTGCCACCATTCCTCATATGTTTTATCCTCCAGCTCTCCTGCTTGGGTGGGGGGAGGTTGGACTAGATGACCTCCAAGGTACCTTCCAGTTTTGCTATTCTGTTATTATTGTGTTATTCAAAAGTTTTGGGAGCTTCATCCCTGGAGGCTTTCAAGAAGAGATTGGACTTCTATCTATCAGAAATGGTGTAGGGTCTCCTGCTTGGGCGGGGGTGGGGGGCTGGACTAGATGACCTACAAGGTCCCTTCCAACTCTGTTAATCCATACCTGTATCTTTGTTGCTCTTCTCTGCATGTGAACTATTCCAGCCTCTCGTGCAGAACTTCTGGGATGCTCTGGGACTATGTGCCCCCACAGGCCCACCCTCCCCCAACCCCGTTCCTCTGACCATGGGCAGAGTTCTCTTTCCCTTCCTATCGGATGGCTACCGATGACTTCCTTCAGGTTCAACTGCTCCTTTGATCTTCAACACTCCCTTTCGGATAACATCCGGCTTCTGAGGCCAGCCTCTCCTCCTTTCGTCCTTCCCCTTCACCCCACAAACACACACACACACCCCTAAAAACAACAACCCCTTTTTTAAATAAATAAAATGATAAATGAATCCTCCACTCTGCTCCATGCTGCCAAACCAGGCCGGGAGTAGCCTCCCAATTGCATCAAAGGTAAAAATAAACTAATTCCCCCGCCCCCCGACTTCTGATGCTCGGGATCATATTAATAGTCGAGCTGCCAAACACACGGCCGGATCCTTTGGGGTGCATCCACCGGGGGTGGCATGCAGGAATGCCAGAGATCTGGAGATATTTCTTTGTCTCTGCTCCATCTGTGATGCGTTCTCAGCCGCCCATCACCCGGGGATACCTATGTGCCCAGCTGGGAGGTTGCCACGGCAACCGTGCACATGGAATGGGGGGGCGCCGAAGATGGAGGAGGAGGAGGAGGAGAAGTGGACATACAGGAAAAGAAAGGGTGAACGGAGGATGGAGGGATGGAGGTTTTCCCAAGAGAGAGGTGGGCATACTTTTGTCTGGCCATAGCGAGATTAAAAAAGGGAGTTAAATGCTTCCTTTGGTTCCCGGTTTGTGCGGTGCCGGTTGCACATGGCGCATGGGGCAAAGGCCAGTCTGGGTGAGCTGCTGGACGAGGGTCAGTCTGTCCAACGAGACCCCTTGACAGCTCTTTTGGGAGAAGAAAGCCAGAGAGGTAACAGAATAACAGAGTTGGAAGGGACCCTGGAGGTCTTCTAGTCCAGCCCCCGGCAAAAGCAGGACACCCTATAGCTGGGGTCTCCAAACTGGGCCACTTTAAGACTTGTGCACTTCAACTCCCAGAATTCCCTAGCCAACGTCGCTGAGTGACCTCCGGGGGACCAGACAGCCAATGCGGACAGAGTGGGGGGGCATAAAATGACCAGGGTTCTTCCATGGGAAGAAATATCCTGTTAGAAAAGGTTGACCCTTCTTCCCACATACAGGTAGTCCTTGACTTATGACCACTATAGAGTCCAACATTGCTGTTGTTAAGTGAGACAGCTTTATTTGCAGCCGGTCAGAAGGTCGCAAAACCTTGGGACGCAGTAACAACCGTCATAAATATGAGTCAGTTGCCAATTTTTTTTGCCCACACCACCACGGGGATGCTTCAATGGTCATGAGCGTGGGGGAAAACGGGTCGTAAGTCACTTTTCCCAGTGCCATCATAACTTCAAACGGTCACTAAGCGAATCATTGAGCACTACCTGTAATCATCCTCCAAAGTCTATCCAAATTGGGGGGGGGTTTCAGAGCCCTTGATCTGGATTCACACTCAGGACAGAGTTGGGGGTGTGTGAAGAAAACGCTACCCTGTCGCTACTTCAACCTCTACGGCTCACTGTGGCTCATCGTGGGACTCCCCGCAAATAGTCCCAAAGAGCTCCCAATGGCCAACTTGAGAAATCCCGACCACAAAACATGGCTTGCAAGGCACGTGGTCTGATTTTGTGGACTTCCCAGAGCAAACAAGCCAGAGATGTTGGAACTTTGAAGGAAGAGGGTATTTTTAACGGGGAACCTTTATTTATTTATTTGTCCAAAGCTTTCAATACAATAGAAATAAGAATAAACATGTTTAAATATAAGAAATAAGAACTAATAATTGGGGACAATAGGACAGGGACGGTAGGCACAATTGTGCGCTTATGCATGCACAATCTTATTTGGTTCGCTGTGTGGGAAGAAAAAATAGGCTATTGATCTATCGGATTCAATAAGGCCTTTGGATGATAGCAGACCCCAGAATAAAAGAGACATGAACCGAAGTTTTAGACAGGATGATTTCAAAATGTACCAGAACTATTTGTAATCCTGCTGAGCTGCTGTTGTGATTGTGATTGTGATTTTTGCAAAGTATGTCGTTTTGAAAACCATGAGAAATAAGGAACAGAAAGTAGGTGATAGATAGAGGTTTGAGATGTACATGGGTATATGTGGAGAACAGAGAAGTAAGTTGTGAAATGCGTGCAGAAAAAGTATTAAAAAAATGCCTTGGGATGTGTCCAGGGCCATTGGCCATGGCTACTCCTTGCCGGACTCAGCCATGTCAATGGACCTCATTGCAACGAATTGTTGATATAAATTGTGTTGTGACGGTTGTTCATGTTCCAAATTGCTCATGAAATAAGCCTCTGATCTTAAAGTGGGATTTATTGCTTGTGGTTTGTCTGTGTTCCTCTTTTACTGAATTATTTTTATGACAGCTGAATTTTATATATTTTTTTCCCGTGGCAGAACTGAACTCCTCGTTCTTCTGCCCACAAACCATCTTCCTATCGCTTCCCACTCCCGCCAGCAGCCTGATTGGGGGGGAGGGGGAAAGCTGGCGGGGTTGTCACTCTTGTTAAATTCATGAGGACAGCTACCCTCACCCCCCCCCCCTTGCTGGCAGGACTCGCACTGCCTGCCTCTCCCTGCATCACTCAGGCGCTTTGGTACTAAAATAGCGCGATATAAAAATAACCTCGCTAACAGAAAAAGCATCCAATTCCGGCTGCAGGTTGCTGTGAATATATCGCAGTACAGGTGATCCTCGACTTACGACCATTTACTCAAGCATCCATTTGAAATTGTAACGGTACTGGGAAAAAAAAAACTGACTTATGGCCCGGTCCTCGCACCCATGACATCTGGCAACTGGTCGCAGCATCCGGGATCTTTGTGACCAGCCTTTGTGACCTTCTCCCAGCCAGTTTCCGAGACACCAAGTTATCAGTGGGAGAAGCCACATTCGCTTAATGACTTCATGCTTCACTTAACCACGGGGCCCAAAAAAAAAAAGGTTGTCAAAATGAGATGTGGCTCACTTAACAATGGCCGTGCTTGAGGCTGTGAGCTTCCCTCCATGACCATGGTGATTTGCTTAATGACTACAGCCAAAAAAAATAAAAAAAGATAATCGGTCACAATTAAGTGAATGGCTGCCTTGTTTAGCAATGGAAGCTCCTAGCCTGATTGTCGTCGTACATCAAGGACTACCTGCATAGGACGATGATAGTATGGGCCAAAAGTTTTGGATATAGTATAGATTTGGATAAATGGCAAAAGCTTTGAGAGAGAAATGGGAAACTGGCAATGGCCTCATCCTATAAGGAAAATCTCTATAAAATGTTCTATAGGCGGCATCTGTCATGCCCCTGGTGGAGACTGACTCCGAGGGAGAGGAGGAACAGCCGACAGGGAGCGGGAGTGTGGCTCTGGAGGTTGTGGAGGAGGCTGGGAAGGTCACAGGCTGGCTGGGCACTCAGAGGAAGACCCAGGCCCATCCCCGCTCCATCCTAGGGAGGAGAGGATAAGGGAGAGATGTGAATAGCATGGTCTATGGGGGAGGAAAGGGCCCTGATCCCCTTCATGGGCTGCAGCTGTGAGGACTGTTTAAAAGGACGGACATGCGTATGGGCCAGTGCTGGAAACAAAGCATGGAAATATCTCTGGTCTGTCGTTCCTCTCTGAATTTGGCGTCCTTCCCAGTGTGTGTTTCGATATCTGTGTAGGTCTTCAAGCCCTTATCTTGCCTGGTTCCCTTAATTGCTTCAGTGTGGTTTGTGTTGTTTTTACTCTATATAATTTATAGGCATTTTTAGTTTAAACAACATTTCCTCCTTTTCGTAACTGCTTGTGGGGGAGTTTTTTGTCTCCAATCAAGGATATTTGGAGCTAGGAAGCAAAGGAATAGGGGCTTCACCTGTCTTTGTATCCCACCCTGGGTCATCACAGCAACTGCTGCCGGTGAGACTAGGTAAAATGTATAAAAACATGTCCCCAACTTGTTGGAAATGTAAACAATTACATTACTGGTACATATTACCACATGTGGTGGAAGGGAAGACTATGCTGGAAGAAAAGGATTAAATTTCTTTCCTTCCAATACAAATCCGTTATGGAGAACTCTGCACCAATCATTTGTTAGGCAAATTTTGGAACCAAGTTTCACGACATAATAATAAATATATTTCTGCACTGAAATGCGGAAAACTACTGCAATTAAAAAACAACGTAAGTTGAATGACAACGTACATTATTGTTTATGTTAACCTACATGCAAGAAATCTCATCTTGCTTTCTTTAAAGCTAAACTTGCACTCACCAAAACCCATTCCAATAATGGAACATTTCAAAATAAGACAGAAAATCCCATGTAGAGTCTGCTGCCGCTTAACAGCCCCCTTCTCCTCCTGGGTTTCTGTGAAATAAGTTATTATGTCAGCCTCCTGAAGGAATTCTAATTAACATAGGATACAGTGGTCTGGTTTTTAACCCTGGTTTATTGAACAAGCATGTTATTGTTTGCACGTAAGTTTAAAGTAGAAGAATGGGTTGCACACTAACTACAGGCATCATAGTGTTTAAGGCAGAAAGGAAATCATTATTCAACTGTATAAAGGCAAGGAAATTTTGGACTCAAATACACACGTGGCTAGAAAAACATATAGATTTCAAACCAGAATTGTTTTTACATAGAGGGTTAAGATAAAGGAACAATAATATATTTAATATTACATGTTTTGACGGCACCAGGAATCATATCCACGCAGCAGTGGGAGATCGAAAACACCCCGTTAGAGGATGAGATGGTAAGGAAGATACTAGACTGTGAAGAAATGGACAGAGTAACACTAAAAATAAAAGATAAAGGAGATACAGAATAATATTTAATATGGAATAGGTTTATCATTGGTTAGAAACATGAGGTAGAAGACGAAAGAATCAGGTGACGGAAACCTGGAAAGAGACGCTCTATTATTGGCAGAGGAATGTAAGTATTAGAACTATAGAGGAGTTGTGATATTAGATGAGGGTCAGAAATTGTTGTACAAAAATTGGTATATATATAAATTTGCATATATGTTAATTTGTTTTTTTACTTCAGTTTTATGGCAATTGGAATGCCATGTCTAAATACACCGTGTATTCAATTCCATCTATATACGCCGCTCAAAAAAATAAAGGGAACACAAAAATAAGACATCCTAGATCCGAATGAACGAAATATTCTTATTAAATACTTGGTTCATTACATAGTTGAATGTGCTGACAACACAATCACACAAAAATGATCAATGGAAATCCAATTTAGCAACCCATGGAGGTCTGGATTTGGAGTTACACTCAAAATTAAAGAGGAAAAAAACACTACAGGCTGGTCCAACTTTGATGTAATGTCCTTCAAACAAGTCAAAATGAGGCTCAGTAGTGTGTGTGGCCTCCACATGCCTGTATGACCTCCTACAACGCCTGGGCATGCTCCTGATGAGGTGGCGGATGGTCTCCTGAGGGATCTCCACCCACACCTGGACTAAAGCATCCCCCAACTCCTGGACAGTCTGTGGTGCAATGTGGCATTGGTGGATGGAGCGAGACATGATGTCCCAGATGTGCTCAATTGGATTCAGGTCTGGGGAACAGGCGGGCCAGTCCATGGCATCAATGCCTTCGTCTTGCAGGAACTGCTGACACACTCCAGCCACATGAGGTCCAGCATTGCTTGCATTAGGAGGAACCCAGGGCCAACCACACCAGCATATGGTCTCACAAGGGGTCCGAGGATCTCATCTTGGTATCTAATGGCAGTCAGGCTACCTCTGGCGAGCACATGGAGGGCTGTGCAGCCCCCTAAAGAAATGCCACCCCACACCATTACTGACCCACTGCCAAACCGGTCATGCTGGAGGATGTTGCAGCAGCAGAACCTTCTCCATGGCGACTCCAGACCCTGTCACGTCTGTCACATGTGCTCAGTGTGAACCTGCTTTCTTCTGTGAAGAGCACAGGGTGCCAGTGGTGAATCTGCCAATCTTGGTGTTCTCTGGCAAATGCCAAACGTCCTGCACAGTGTTGGGCTGTAAGCACAACCCCCACCTGTGGACGTCGGGCCCTCATACCACCCTCATGCAGTCTGTTTCTGACCGTTTGAGCAGCCACATGCACATTTGTGGCCCGCTGGAGGTCATTTTGCAGGGCTCTGGCAGTGCTCCTCCTGTCCCTCCCTGCACAAAGGCAGAGGTAGCGGTCCTGATGCTGGGTTGTTGCCCTCCTACGGCCTCCTCCACGTCTCCTGATGTACTGGCCTGTCTCCTGGTAGCGCTTCCATGCTCTGGACACTACGCTGACAGACACAGCGAACCTTCTTGCCACAGCTCGCATTGATGTGCCATCCTGGATGAGCTGCACTACCTGAGCCACTTGTGTGGGTTGTAGACTCCGTCTCATGCTACCACTAGAGTGAAAGCACTGCCAGCATTCAAAAGTGACCAAACCATCAGCCAGAAAGCGTAGGACCCGAGAAGTGGTTTGTGGTCACCACCTGCAGAACCGCTCCTTTATTGGGGATGTCTTGCTAACTGCCTCTGCTTTCCACCTGTTGTCTATTCCATTTGCACAACAGCATGCGAAATGGATTGTCAATCAGTGCTGCTACTTAAGTGGACATTTTGATTTCACAGAAGTGTGACTGACTTGGAGTTCCATTGTGTTGTTTAAGTGTTCCCTTTATTTGTTTGAGCAGCGTATATAAAAGTGAAATACCATTCAAGCATCACCACAAAACCTCCAGAACCGTAAAGCCTACAAACTTGAAATTTGGCACTTAGGTTCCTTTTGGCTTCTAGGTGTTCACTAAGAAAGAATGACCATCAAAGCATTTAGAGTATTTCCATTATTATTATTATTATTATTATTATTATTATTATTATTATTATCATGCTCTGATGCTAAGGAGTTCTACTCCCCCTCCCCACCGGAAAAGAAACCTCTTCCAAATGCAAAATACAGCAAGCAGCTTTAGTACAGAACAGTTGAGCTAAGCCGTTACCAGGCTCCTTGCTGTCTCTTCCTTGCTCACACAGCAAATATTGTTTCAGTTTCCAAACAGCTCTCAACTCTCTCACACACTGACAGGACAGTAGCTGGATGCTGGTAGGCAGAAGCAGAATTTTCCTCCCCTTATTTTCCTCCCCCAAAACTAAGCCCAACCACATAGTTTCGTAAGGAAGCAGGGGTATTGAGCTAGTATGTAAACAATAAAAAATATATTTTTTAAAAAAGGGAGGGGGATCCCTTCCTATTTGGGGGAGGGTCACTTGTAATCCTTCACTTTGCGTGATCAGAAGGACCAATCGGTCCTAATGGCAGGGATTCCCAATCTTGGCAATTTTACAGACTTCAACTCCCAGAATTCCTCAACCAGCCAAGAGCCAAACTTTAAAGAACGCTGGTTTAATGCAAGGGGTCTCCAAATGGGGTGATTTTAACGCTTGGGAACTTCAACTCCCAGAATTCCCCAGCCAACCACGGGAATTCTGGGAGTCGAAGTCCACAAGTCTTAACCTGGCCAAGTTTGCAGAGCTCCAGCCGAAGGCATCCATTGGGAGCCAAAATTGACGCAATTGTTAAGCTGCTTCTAATCCACCCAGTAGCCAAACTCAAGTACGTAGTCCTCCACTTACGACCCCAAGGGAGCCCAAAATTTCCATTGCTAAGTGAGACAATTGTTAAAGGCAATTGTTTTCCCTGTTTTCTTGCCACGGTTGTTAAACAAATCTAGCTTTCCCGTTGACTTTACTTGTCAGAAGTTTGCAAAAGGAGATCACATGATCCCAGGACACTGCGATCGTCATAAACACCAACCAGTTGCCCCAGGGCCCAATTGTTTTTTAAAAATAAACGTATTTATTCAACTTTTTTAACAATTGAAAACAAATTTCCACACATTACAACATTACTAAAGCAGTGTTTACATTTGTAAATATCTTCTATTAACGTGTTATACATCTCTGTATTAGCTTCTTCGTCATTCTAGGCATTTTACACATATATGCATTTTTATTTACATTTATTTACACGGAGACCTTATTGTTTATGGTATTATATATAGTCATTTGACGCCTTTGCGGCCTTTTTCTTATCCATTCGTACCAAACGTCCCATATTTTGTAATATTCTCCTTCTTCCTTATCCTTCAGAAGCTTCGTTAATCTATCCATCTCTGTGCATTCATATATCTTGTTAATTATTGTGGCTTCTGGGTTAATTATTGTGGCCTGTTTCCAACTTTGGGTGAAAGTGATTCTGGCAGCTGTTATGATAGGGAGCATCAGATATTGGTGTTTTCTGTTCATGTTAGGTTCTAACATGCCTAATAAGAAAATTTCTGATTTAAATTTCATTCTCTGTTTCGTTATTTCCTCTAACCATGATCTATTTTTTTGCCAGCATCTCCGTGCATGGGGGCATGTCCACCATATATGGAAGTATGTTCCCTGTTTATGGTTACATCTCCAACATTTAGCTATCATATTTGGGAACATTTTGGCTATTCTCGCTTGGGGGAGGTGCCAGTAGTAAAACCAGAGTGGTATTCAGCGGGTTCTGATCAGTTCTGGAGAACCGGTAGCGGATATTGTGAGTAGTTCGGATAACCGGCAAATGCCACCTCTGACTGGCGGTTTTACAGTATTCTTCCCCTGCCACGCCCATCAAGCCACACCCACAGAACCGGTAGTAAAAAAAATTGAATCCCACCACTAGGTAAAACATTTTATATATATTCTCTTTGTAGGATACTGACAATTTTAGTTTATAATTTACCTGCAAATACGTTCCCATTGTTCCAAATTAATGCTATGGCCTATATTTTTAGCCCAGGTTATCATACTTTAACAGGGTCCAAATTTTGATCACGTGACCATGAGGATGCTGCAACGGTCATTAACTGTGAAAAACAGTCCCTAAGTCACTTTTTTCAGTTCCGTTGCAACTTTGAATGATCACTGAACTGTTGCAAGTCGAAGATTACCTGTGCAAAGTTAACAACGCAACATTTCAAAGCAGAAAAATGATTTTGAAAGAAACTCTTCAAGCTTCCTTCGTCAGCGCATCTCGGGCCAGGTCTCTTCCCCATCTGCTGTCAAAGTAGGTTCACAAACTAGGTTATTCCGCGGTTTCAAAGAGGCTTCCTTTCCGTGAGACCCATGGTCTCCATGGTCGGATTATTATTCCTTTTCCAAACAATTCCAATAAAATTAGGGATTTTTTTTTTTTGAAGAACTAAACAAAACAATGACAAAGTTTATTTGGCAGGGGAAAAAGGCCCAAATAAAATGGCAACTTCTGCAGGATAGTAGAAGCAAAGGAAGTTTTGGACTCCCAGATTGGGAACTTTATTATCAGGCCACAGCTGTAACATGGATTAAAGATTGGGTAAATCCAAATAATGAAAGAGTATTAACAATAGAGGAGCATGAACTGCAGATTGGTTGACATGTGTTTATGTGCGAAGGGAAAACATATTACATTCATAGTTCCAGAGACACGAAGTTAGAAACACTTTATTATCTGTCTGAGAGAGAATTAAGAGAAACCATTACATGAAGATCCCAATTTGGCCATGTACCATAGAAGCCATGGTGTATCCTAATGTCCTAGACCTAAACTTACATAAAATAGCGAGATATAACGAATTATTGGATGAACAGGGAAAACTGAAAACTAATCAAGACAAGGAACAAGAGATTAAAAATAGATTGGTGGCCTTATCTATAAATTCAAACAAGGTATTTCGTAGTTTCGAAGAGGCTTCCTTTCCGTAAGACCCATGGTCTCAGTGGTGGCATTCAGCCGGTTCAGGCCAATTCACGCGAACCGGTAGTAAAAATTCTCGCTCACCCCACCCCACCACCAGGGGTGGGATTCTACTGGTTCTGACCGGTTCTATAGAACCCCTTGTTAACTTTCTAAGCAGTTCAGTTAGAAGCAATCTCCTTTTTTTTCCACCCTTATTATATTCTTGGCAGACAGCCCAGACTTTCTGTCTCCGGAGTTTCTGGGGCTTGACTTTCTTTAAAGGGGAAGGGTTGTTTTAAGATTTTTACACTGCTGTTGGGAGAAAATGCTTCCCTGGACAATCAGCACTTTGAAGAAATAATTGAATAATGAAGCAGAGCTGTCAGAAAGAAGCTTTTAATGACAGGGAACCAAGATGAGTGACATTCAGCAAGGCTTCTTGGCTAGCTAGAAAGATTGACATTCAAATGTGAGTTTGCGTACTCTTTATGAGTTTTGGTTTAAAACTGGTTTTTGGTGAAGGTTAATTCTGTGCTTGGTGAAGTTTAATCCTGTGTTTATTGATGGGATAATTTTCCCTATTCAGTTACAACAAGGAACAGCTGCTGTTGTGATTTAATTATTTGCATCATGTTTGAATTTTTTCCTGCCTCATGGTTTCTTTTTCTATCTGGGGAGGGGGTCTTCCTTCACTTCTTTAATGGTATCTGGCACTGTCCTTTTGGGGTGTACTTCCAAGAGGCAGGGTGCAAGCTTGGCACTGATTTTTTTTTTACTGCCTTTCTGGGGGGAATGTGACCTTTCCTTAAATCTGGATGATTTCCTTAGGATATCTTGTGAAGTGAGTGAGACCAGCTGGTGTCTTTAAGTGGTGCAAATGGATCTAAGGATTGCTTCTCCTGGGTGTGCTTTTTCTGGAGAGCTTAAATGACCTCTCTGCTAAAGGGTTTCACTTTATGAGCAAGAGTTGGCTGCTGATAGTTATCACTGCATTTTAACTATTTTTCCTTCCTCAAGGTGCTCTGGCACCCTGCCTGATTTGTAACTCTGGCTTGCAGATATTTTTAATCTAATGATTGGTATTTAGGGCAGCTTTTTGCAAGCAAAGAAGCTTTTTGTATTTTTGTACAGGCAATCCTTGACTTACAACAGTTCATTTAGTGGCCATGAATACCTGATCCAAATTCAGACATTTGGCAACTGACTCATATTTATAACGGTTTGCAGGGTCCCCTGGGGGTCACCTCGTACAACAAAATTGAATGCCATCCTCAGTGTACATGATGACTATGAAAATAAAACACAAACACATGTCCTTCACATTCTATACATTGAATTGAAAACCCCTGATACTGACCCGTGATGGCAAACCTATAGCACACGTTGCCGGAAGTGGCCCGCAGAGCCACTTCTACCGGCACGTGAGAGGTCGCGCGGAAGAGCCCCACTGCGCATGCGCATACCACCACCCAACAGCTGATTGTCGGGTATCTGACGAGCATGTGCGGGGGGGCGCAGAGATGTGCAGTGCGCAGGGGGAGGGTCTTGCGTGCATGCACAGAGGTGTGCGATGCACAGGGGGATCTCGCACGCATGCGCAGATGCATGGCACAGGGGGATCGCATGTGCATGCGCAGAGGCATGGTGCGTGCATGGGGGGGTGTTGCACGTGCATGCACAGAAGGCATGGGGGGGGGGCCAGCACGCATTGCCTTCTGGGTGCTGGCAGATGCCCACAGTTTTTGGCCGAAAAAGGTTAGCCACCATTGCACTATACAGTAGAATTCAACAGAGTTACTGCGCTGGTTTGGAAGCTGTTTTTCAGCCTATTTGACCATGTTTCTTTTATTGTCCTGTACTGTCTGCCAGATGGTAATCATTAAAAAAAAAGAGGGTACTCAGGATGAGATGGACCTTTGGGGATGTTTTAACTTTCTTAAGGCAGCGGGAGCCGTAAAGCTCTTCCAAAGAGGGGAGAGGGCAGCCAATGATCCTCTGGGCAATGACGTTAACCCTCTGGAGCACCATCCTATCTGCCCCTGTGCAATTGGCAAACCACACAGAGGTGCAGTAAGTTAAAATGCTCTCTATGGTGCAGCGGTAGAAAGTCCCCAGCAGTTTCCCATCGGTTTCTGAGCAGCATCTCTACCACTGATGCTCTCTTCTCTTCGAGTTCATGTCTCTTAACTGGACCGGAAAGGCAACCTGAAGGCACAAGGCTCAGGTAAGGATTGTTAACGTGCGTTTGGTTGTACTTCTTGAAACAGGCCAGCACAATCAGGGATCACATATTTATTTCGCAAAGTCCGAGAGCAACAACTGCATTTTTTTTAAACGTCATTCATCAGAGGTTTAGTTTAGTTTATTGTCACTGCACCTCGTACAACAAAATTAAATACCATCTTCAGTGTACATTATTATAACTATGAAAATAAAGCACAAACACACATCCTTCACGTTCTATATACAGTTGAATTGAAAACCCCTGATAATAGCATTCATATTGCACTCTGCGGTACAATTCAGTAGAGCTCCTGACTTGGGATGGAAGCTTTTTTTCAGCCTCTTTGTCCTTGTTTTTATTATTATTATCCTGTACCGGCTGCCAGATGGCAATAGTTCAAAAAAAAGTCAGCCTCTTTAAGGGTGGACTTCAACTCCCAGAATTCCTCAGCCAGGCTGGGTGGACTTCAGCTCCCAGAATTCCCCAGCCAGCATTTCTGGGAGTTGGAGTCCACACCTCTTCAAACCTTGCTGGCTGGGGAATTCTGGGAATGGAAGGAGGAAGGCAAGCTTTCTAAGGACGGCTGGCCCGAGGGGGAAGGAAGACCCCGGCCCAGTCTCGGCTGGCCCAAGGCTCCTCACAGACCCGGCCTTCCCTCCCCGACCCTGGGCAGCCCCACGGAGGAGAAGCCGCGTCCCTTCTAACCCTTCCCCTGCGGCCAGGGACGCCTTCCCGGTTCCCGCAGGGCCGTCCGGACCGAGGGCGACCGAGGGACCGACCCCGATCTTGCCAGGCCCGGGGGAGCCACCCGGGAAGCAGCCACGTGTCTGATGCGCAAAAGGAGGCGGCGCTGCGGCCGCCCAGCCCGGCTCAGTCCGCCTCCCGGAGCCGAGGAGCAGGCAGCCCCGGCGGCGGAGCGCCCGTCCCCCGCCCCGAGGCCAACCAAAGGCAGGTAAGGGGTCCCGCAGGTGGAGGAGAGGCGGCCGGGGGCGGGTGGGGGAGTCAGGCGAGGCGAGGCAGCTCACCTGGACCGGCTGGGCGGGGGGGGCGGGGGGGGGGGGGGGGGGGGGTCGCCCCGCCCGCCCTCCAAGGGGGGCGGGGGGGGGGGGGGCTCTGCTGGGACGTCCCCTCCCTCCCACCCCCCACCCCCCCGCTTCCAAGCCGGGCCGCCAAGTTGGCACCAGGTGAGCGGATGCTGCTTGAAGGATGCTCGCCCGGGCAAAGATGCTCCAAGTCGCGCAGCCGCCGGGATGCTCAAAACTGCGCTTGTCCCCCCCCCCCCCCCCCCCCCCCCCCCCCCCCCCCCCCCCCC